>CM050169.1:150575180-151055180 GCA_027410445.1 Discoglossus pictus
CTGACAAGACCAGCTTTCGGATGCCATGACGAACATTGAATCGGGTGAGCTAGCCACTTGAAAATGAACACTGACCTTCAATATTCATTCTCTCATGAAATTCTCTTGCTTTTTCCTGCAACATGGGTCCAGATATACAACCACCTTCTGACCTTTTTAGCAAAAACTATTCATACAGGTCCTGGTCAAGCATATCATTTTCGGTGCATGAAGAGTATGGCGCTTCTCCACGCTCTTGTCACTATCTGCCTTAACATAAAACTCCTTTATCTTCTCAGACTGAGCCTTAATGTCATAGATTTTTGATGAACCAACATTAAATTCCTTCATGAGCACTGTACAAGTGTCACCTTTTTCAAGCCTTTGGCATATTTTCATCTTCTGGTTGAGGTTATTTTGGACCGTTTTTGCCATTTTTGTGGTCGCAAGACACTTTTAAGTCGATTTACAAAGGACAATCTGTAAAAATTTTTGAAAAGAGTCACCAATTTGGCCTTATTAAATGAAAAAGTTACAGACGAGTAGAACCAATGAAGAGATATATACTGTATAAGTAAGCTATGAGGATAATACAACGTGCACCTATCAACACATTAACAATTATAAACTACAGTATCAAAAATACCAACTGTAGATAAATACTGTAGATAGATAGATAGATAGAAAGATAGAAACAGTAGATAGATAGATGAATAGATAGACACATAGATAGATACAGTAAATAGATAGATACTGTATACAGATAGATAGATGAATAGATACTGTACATTCCCTATTGAAAAAAGTGGACAATCATTGAGTCTTTGGGCTAAAATGAACCTCTAGCAATGGTATACAGTACAGTATTTATTATTTTGTATGCTATGTTACTTACTTTGTAATGCTGCTATGTGATTTTTATGATTGTCTACAATAAAAACCTATTGACATAAAAATAATGTACATATACTGTACATTCCTCAAAACTAAGATGGCAATGAATAAAATTAGAAAAAAAATCTATCGTACAATGCCCAAACTGTGTCCACAAGCACGCTGCCTCTTAATTAAATGATTAAAAATACTGACTCACCTCCCAATCCAAGGTCATTTAATGTCCAGATGTGCTGTGGTCAGTCCGGTTATCAGAGATTCCAGCGGCGCAGCAACAATTCTGGATACGGAAGTTGCCGGTTCCACAAAAAGATTTCAGTAGCTTGAGAGTTTCCGGTTGACGGGAAAAACACGCAGGTGCCGGTTGCTCTAGAGTCCTGGTTAGTTGAGTACCAGATAATCAAGAGTGTACTGTAGTATGGAACTTTCTGTACACAAAATCCCCCAAAATCCAATATTCCTATCAAATTGTGACCAATTCCCTAGAATGCAATGAAGACAATTTAATTCTTGGAAATTTGAGTTGGAAACATGTCTTCAGACCATATTGAAACGTACTCATAAGTGTAATATTTTGCTTACAAGGATTATATATTGTGACAAGCAAACTGTCTCCCACTGGGTCTGTGCCATTGTTTCTGGCACTTTGGATATAGGAAAATCAACACAGGAGGCTTTAAATGCTTTTTAATATTTTACTAAATTAGAAGCGACAAAACATACAAATCAAAACAAACTAAAGAAGTAAACAGACCTAGCTCTCCTCAGAACCCTAACTTCACTGTGACAGTTCCTAAATATCAGAGTTTCCATCCAGCTAAACCTAGGTGGAGCAAAACAAAAACAATTACTGCCCCTTGCTCATTAACTCCAAGTCTCTGTATTCTTGCTTTTGTCTTTCTACAGCTTCAAACACCAGTATGAACATTCCTCTCTGGTGTCTCTCTTTACAGTTCCAATACACCTTTCTTACATAGTTACATAGTTACATAGTATTTAAGGTTGAAAAAAGACTTTCAGTCCATCAAGTTCAACTTTTTAAGATCTCGTCTGATCTGCAATATGCGGATTAACTATTAATTAGTTGTATATATAAAAAAATAATAATAATCAATTCCCTCCTGATCCCAGACACCAGGGACCGGATTTATCCCTGGATCAATACTGCCTCTCTAATTAGCCATGATAACCCTGAATTCCCTTTTTAATTAGAAATAAATCCAGTCCCCTTTTAAAGTTATCTATCGAATCCGCTGTCACCACCTCCTCTGGTAGAGAATTCCACAGATTAACCACTCTTACTGTGAAGAACCCTTTTCTTTCTTTAAGGTGGAATCTTTTTACTTCTAACCTCAAGGGATGTCCTCTTGTCAGTTGAAAACCTCTTGGCACAAAAAGCTCCCTTGACAAATCTTTATACTGACCCTGGATGTATTTATATAAGGTAATCCTATCTCCTCTTAAACGCCTTTTTTCTAGAGAAAATAAGTTTAATTTGGTTAGTCTTTCTTTATAACTTAGCCCCTCCATTCCCCTTATTAGTTTTGTTGCCCTCCTCTGTACCTTTTCCAGCTCTAAAATGTCCTTTTTATGAAGTGGTGCCCAAAATTTTACTTTATATTCCAAATGAGGGCATACTAAAGATTTGTATAGTGGCAGAATTATATTTGCTTCCCTGGATTCTATACTCTTCTTAATACATGCTAATATTTTATTTGCCTTTGCAGCTGCTGCTTGGCTTTGAGCACTGTTACCTAGGTGGTTGTCCACAAGCACTCCCAAATCCCTTTCAATATCCGATACACATAGATTTGCTCCATTAAGATTATAAATTGCATGGCTATTTTTCCTTCCCAGATGCATAACTTTACATTTATTCGTATTAAATCTCATCTGCCATTTAGATGCCCATTCCTCAATTTTATGTAAATCCCTTTGGAGGGAAAGCACATCACTATCTGATTTAATTACCTTGCACAACTTTGTGTCATCAGCGAAAATGGAGACCCCACACTCCAATCCTACCTCTAAGTCATTAATGAATATGTTAAAAAGGAGAGGACCTAATACTGAACCCTGAGGAACCCCACTTACCACATTAGTCCAATCGGAGTATGTTCCATTTACAACAACCCTTTGCTTCCTGTCTTTTAGCCAGCTCTCAATCCATGAGCAGATATTTACTGCAACTCCTGTATCTCTTAGTTTGCACAATAGTCTCCCATGTGGCACTGTATCAAAAGCCTTTGCAATATCCAAAAAGAATACATCCACTGAGTTGCCTTGATCCAGGTTCCTACTAACCTCCTCATAGAAACTGATTAGATTTGTTTGACATGACCTATCCCTCATAAATCCATGTTGACTCCTACTTATAATCCTGTTCAAATAGACATATTCTTGTATATTATCCCTTATTAACCCTTCTAAAAGCTTCCCCACTACAGAAGTGAGGCTCACTGGTCTATAATTCCCCGGATTTGCTCTTGCTCCCTTTTTAAATATAGGTATCACATCAGCTTTTCTCCAGTCATCTGGTAGAGACCTTGTGTTCAGTGAATCTTGAAAAATTAAATATAATGGTTTGACTATTACAGAACCCAGTTCCCTTAGTACCCTTAAATGTATTCCATCAGGACCCGGGGCTTTATTAACATTTATTTTTTCCAACCTCTTTTGGATTACTTCCTGTGTTAACCAATTATTTGGCAAAGGTAGTGTAGCCCCATTATGTTGCGTGTCCCAACCACTGGTACCTCCCTTGTGTATACCGAAGAAAAGAACCTATTTAGCTCATCTGCCTTTTCTTGGTCACTAATTATCACATGGCCTATGTCACATTGTAATGTTCCTATAGCTTCCTTCCTCACCTTCTTCCCATTAATATACTTAAAAAGTATTTTAGGGCTGCTCTTACTCTCTTTTGCAAATAATTTTTCATTTTCTATTTTAGCCAGTCTAATCGCCCTTTTGCAAGCCTTGTTGATTTCCTTGTATTCCTGTAAAGCAGACTCTGTCCCCTCTTGTTTGTATAATTTAAATGCCTGTTTTTTACTCCGTATTTTGATCTTTAAATCATTGTTAAGCCACATTGGATGGGATTTACTCCTTTTACTTTTATTCCCACACGGTATATGACGATGTGTATGTATATTTAGTAAGGATTTAAATGTTGTCCACTTGTGGTCAGTGTTTTTACCTGCCATTGGTCCATACCTGTTTTGTGTGTTTCTCTTTTGCAGCTCCAATCAAACTTTACCCCCAGTCTCTTGCACAGCCTTTTCAAGGCCGAAGCCTGAAACCTTTCTCAATTAGAGCCTCTCACTGCCAGGCTGCAGTCCATAGAATGGCCACATATCTCTCCAGTGTCTTAAAGTCTATTCTTAGCTGAGCTAATCTTCTAGGTTCTTCTAGGAGTTAACTTTTATATGAATTGTGACTAATACATATCCCTGGTCTCACTCTGTCACAGTATGTATATACTCTATCCCTAGTGGCAATATTGATGTTCTGTATGAACTGTGTATGTTTCTGCATTTGCAAAGGTACATCACAGACTGTATGGCTTGACTTCCCCATTAATCTTTGTATGGGTTTTGCAGTGTAATTCCTAACTCAAATTGGGGCCATATTATGTAGTTAGCACTGCAGTCACAGTCTCTGGTTACAGCCCTGCACAGTCTTCGAACATACCGACAGCCTTCATGCATCCTCCCATGAAGAAGGTAATATATTATCAGTCAATGATATGGGTATGTATTTTTTTGCATATCTTTATTTTTTCTGTAGGGGAGAAACTCCCAGAGGCTCCCCCTGACCCCTGGGCCTTCTTGGGCTGCACCCCCTGGATCAAACATTGGTCCATACCTGTTTTAAAAAGTGCATTTCTGCTGAAACTCCAAGAGGTGGCAGTGTGGAGTAGTTCAGCACCTTGGGGATATGTATCAGGGAAGATTTAAGACAGTGATTTGGATCAGACCACAACAGTCTGAATTAGATATCTGCTCTTTCTCCCAATTAGTGTTGGATGTGCACATTCCAGAGAAAAAAGACACAGACACAGTATTTCTGTATAATAATTCTCAAAGCGCTCTATTCCAAAATGGCAGTGTACAAGTTTATATATAAAAACGTTATCTGATCAAACGTCACATGATTCCTTTGTCTAGGAATTAATATCTTTATTGATTGGTTCAAAATTGCTGCAGTCGGTTGTCATCATAGTGGTCAGTTGAGGAAGGATCCGTTCATTAGTCTAGAAGACAGGCGGTGCCTATATCCTTATTTGGTCACGGATGTTTGCATCATCAGTCCACTCCCAGTTGTAGTTCTGTAGCCATGTTGTTATGTAGTCCATCCTCCATCTTAGGTAACCTCCATTGTTAGTAATCTTCTTCTCATTTATACATATATAAGTGAGTAAGGAATGGCAGACAAACATAATAACATGAAAAGACATTTTCCTAATTATCATCCATAACAGTCCCCCCTAAAATGTACTGTTATGTTATTAGTGAGTGTGCAACTTAAGAAAAGCAGCTGTACTTATGTTAATGCGTGATGAGGGGTAAACTCCCTCCTAAACACTAGGTGTATATCTGTCCCTGAGGATGAGGTGCATGACTGCAAGAAAGCCCTAAGCATCTGTGCTGTGAACGCCCGTTCTTCTTTGTACATTTGAGTAGCCATGACTTACCCACGGCCCCTCCTGCCACTGTCACAGACAAGTCAGACGCCTTTCCCTAGCCCCTTGTATCAGGAACATGTGGGACAAGGGGTTATGTGGAAACCTCACTTTTAGATACAATAGACAGTAACATCTTATATGACTCCTCACAGTTGTCATCATCACAAAGTTCTTGGTGCACAAAGGTTGGTGTGACTCCAGTAACTGACTTCTTTGAATATGTGTTCGGACACAGGATATAATACAACAGGTAACAAATGCAAGAATTATCAGTATTGAAAGAAAGACAATACCAACCTGTGACAATACCTTCTGCCAGTTGTTCATCCACCCAAACCATTTATCCCAATAGTCTTTGGTTCCAGAACTCTCCTTCAATTCTCGTGCCAAGTTGTTTAGTTCTTTAATAGCTAAAGTAATTTTACCGTTTGGACCCATATTATCAGGTATGTAGGTGCAGCAGTTGCCAGTGTCGGGGAGCATTTTACACCCCCCCTTTTTAGCAAGGATCATGTCTAGTGCCATTCTATTTTGGAAGGCCATGTGTGATGTGGCCTTCAATTGTTTTGCAACTCCTTACAGAGCATCTCTTGTGTAATCCACAAACCTTTGTTGATTATAATATATATAATTGATTCAAGCAACATTTTTATTTACACCAATCATTGGTATCAGTGATTCAAATCCTGCTGCTATGTGGTTTCGGGCCTTGAACTCATCAGGCACCCGCCTTGGGACTCCAATAGAGTCTATGTACACATGGGGGTCAAAGCCACCTTATGGGGAAGAGAGCTCTCTCTTGCGTCTAGATGTTGTCAGTAGGGTGTGTGGTGAAGTATCAGCTTGGATGGGCACTATGTGCACTGGCATTATGACCTTTGCCAGGGTACACTCACCATAACAGCTACCCTCTAGTCTTGATCTGAGCTTCATGTCCCCACATATGCAATGTATGTCTCCCAGAGCTTGTGTCATCTCTATGTGTGTGACAAAATCCACTTGGGAACTTCTGCAAATTGAACCCATGAGAAATATTTCTCCTGTAACACGTATAATTTCCAGGGTATATAGCTATACCTTCACCTGGATGTAGATTGTCAGTTATAATGGGATACCTGTTCTCCCATTGTTCACAATTCTTCGTACGTAGGTTCACTGATATCAGTCATTTGGGGTAATGCCTGAGTGTGTTGTACTTGCATTAGTCCTTCTGACATGAGTGGTGCATTTAGATCTCTGAGCATAAATTTACCAATTCGTCCTTTTGCTTCTCCTCTAACCCAGCCACCCATTATGTACAGTATGTACCTGCGTCTGTGGGTCTGGGGTTCTTGATAGTCAGAGTAAGTCGCATGTTAGCTCCAGTCTTGCCATTTGGCGAGCATTTGCCTGGCTTTATTAGAGTCATACGTTCAAGTAACGGGCTTCCACTCAAATCTGTTCTATCTGAGGCACTCTGTGGTCTGTAGCCACAAGCTGTCCCAGTGATCCATCCTACAGCTTCCCAATGACTACAATCTTTTCCCCAAGTCGGGTCTGTAACACATAGATGTGCTGAGAGTGTCTTTGTACAAGTTACATTGTTGAGTCACGCTTAGTTGTTGGCAACATACAACATGACAATAATCAAAGGAGAATGTGATCATATGTGTTTCAGATGGATTGTACCAAAATGTAATACCATCTTTCTTCTTACTAATGAATGCAGAAGGTTCTACTTTAGTTAAGAACAGACAGAAAAGGATATGTGTTATGATCATCATGATTTTGGCTGCTATAAGTCTGGTGCTGAAACTTTTCTTGCAATGAGATGCGTGGATCCAAGTAGGCCGTCCTTCAAGTTTAACTGAAGAACTTGAAAGGGACCATCATATCTGAATTCCAGAGGATTCTTTTCTCACAAATCTCTTGACCAGGACCCAATCTCCAGGAAGTAGTTGATGAGTACCAGTGTCTACTTCCGGATCTGGAATAGGAGAAAACACTTGTGCATGTATTTTAGTCAGTGCTTGAGATAAAGCAATCACATAATCAATAAATACATTAGATTTACATTTCAATTGCTGAGGATAATAACACCCTAATCTAGGAGCAGACCCAAATAGGATCTCGTGAGGGGACAGAGAAAACTTCTCTCCAGGGGTGTACCCCACGCTTAACAGTGCTATAGGGAGACTTTCTGGCCATGAGATACCAGTTTCTTGTGCTATTTCAGCTACTGGTTTTAACTTCACCATAACTGGTGAAACCCTAAAGTGTCCAACTTTGTTAAAATTAAAACACTTTCTTGTTCTTGTTGGCTCTGTCTCCTCCTGCTCAGAAGACACCATAATGTGTGTAGTCTCCTTATTACCTTGTGAGGACAAGTCTCTTTTTTGCTACTAATAACAAAGTCTCTAATGGCAACACCTTGTATTCTGGACGAGATGTTAATAAATCTTTCCTGATGGATTCTCTCAATCCCTCCACAAAGGCTGCTCCCAGCATCTGAGACTCGTGTCTGGAATGATATATTACCACTGACTGTTTTATCCTGTGTAATATCTGACAAATTAATAGCCTGATTTGCTATTTCATCCGTAAAGCATGCTATTAATAACTCACAGAATTCTGTATCAGCGTTGTAGACAGGAATGTAGGAGTTAACTACATGTGCAGAGACTAGCAGGGGGAGCTGCTTCACAGACAATCTAAAAATAACAGTATATGAGACAGAGTAACTTTCTGAAAAAACATCCTAAATTAACGTTTCGTTTACTTTTTCTTTCGTATACTTCTTGTTCCATAGTAAAGCTTAATGAAACATTGAATGTCTCCTATACCTTCCTTTTAATAAAGATTAATATTTCCAAGGAGTAGTGGATACAGGGCACTGACTCCAGCAGTGGTGGTATAGTCTATGTTATTTACCTTTAAGACAGGGTTTAGAGGCGTGTCATGTTTTTATTCCACAAACCACTATCTTGTAGCAACCTTTGGTTCCCCCCCATTACCAGCCACCATTCTTCTGCCTGCAACCTCCCTTCTTCTCATTTTCCCTCAATGATACAGACAGACATATTTTCACATAAAAACTAACACACACACAGAGAAGGTGGGAGGAGGAAGGGGAGTGGTCTGCTATGCTAATTGTGAGGAGGTGGGCCAGTCCCTCCCACATTTTCTTAAAATGCAAACCGGTCACCTCCCTCTCCAAAGAGTACAGTATCGAGTAAAGTTACAAACACACAGAAACTTCAGACAAAATGTTTCAAAAGAATACATAACCAATTCTCAGAGTCTGCGTTCATGTATATATCTTGAACTATTTACTTTTTAAATCAATCTCCTCCCAGGACACACCTACTTTTACACAAACATTATTTCACGTACTGTAATCAAAATCTAACAACATCATGAAAACATGACTAGAAACACTTACTGTACAATCTCTTCAATTATTGTAGGAGTTCATACGACCTTAAGCATTGATATAGAAAGAATTCTCTTAACTAAAATACGTCCTTGAAAGAGTTAAACAAGATAGGAGGGGGGAGTGGAGGAATTTCTCCTTTCCGCTGTGTGTATTTTGACCTTGACGTTATCAGCACCAGCAAAATTCAGCTTCAGTGTACAGGGAGAGAAATTCTAAGCTACATTTCTCACCAAAACATGCATCACAACCAGTAATGACATAGCATATAACATTATAATCATCAAACCTTTTCTGCAGAAAACTTTAGATTCAAACCGACACCCTCCGGCTTATTGTGCTCGTAACACTATCAATCTGCCACTGAAGTCTGTGTTCCACATACACGTTTAACCACCCGTAGTGAATGACAGACGTCTCCTGGGGTTATCAGGCTACCACGGCCTGAACATCATGACCCTCAAGAGATATTCATCTATCCAGCATGCATAGACCCTCCCCAGGAAAGTATGCAATCCCCAGGGCAAGTATATGTATTCCCATATGTGTGACCTCTCTGGGTTATGTGCGTCTCTGGGCACAAGTCATCCGTCTCCAGAGAGTCACACATACACGTGTATGCCCCCCGAACCACAATATCTAAGAAATCACAATCGTTCAACCCACACTCTCGACAGTCATACAAAAGTAACAGATATCTATTATCACAGGTTTTTTAAAACGGACCTTGAGCAAGCTATGCCACCTGTGCTTTGGATGCCTTTCAATAGCCGAGTGTTAGGCAAAGATAGTGGCTTGCACAGTACTAATCATCGACCTTCCCAGACATATTTCATGAAGGCTCCTTCTGCTGTTGAAAGCCACCACTTCGCTCCTTCTCGGCTATTGTCAGGTCATAAACTCAAGGCCCCACGTTGGGCGCCAACTGATTTGGATCAGACCACAACAGTCTGAATTAGATATCTGCTCCTTCTCCCAATTAGTGTTGGATGTGCACATTCCAGAGAAATAAGACACAGACACAGTGTTTGTGTATAATAATTCTCAAAGCGCTCTATTCCAAAATGGCAGTGTACAAGTTTATATACAAAAACGTTATCTGATCAAACGTCACATGATTCCTTTGTCTAGGAATTAATAGCTTTATTGATTGGTTCAAAATTGCTGCAGTCGGTTGTCATCATAGTGGTCAGTTGAGGAAGGATCCGTTCATTAGTCTAGAAGACAGGCGGTGCCTGTATCCTTATTTGGTCACGGATGTTTGCATCATCAGGCCACTCCCAGTTGTAGTTCTGTAGCCATGTTGTTATGTAGTCCATCCTCCATCTTAGGTAACCTCCATTGTTAGTAATCTTCTTCTCATTTATACATATATAAGTGAGTAAGGAATGGCAGACAAACATAATAACATGAAAATACATTTTCCTAATTATCATCCATAACAACAGAACAAGGGGCTGGTTGACAGAAGGGATGGGTTCTGTGAAGGGAAGCAGAGGAGATAGGGATGGGTGCTATGTGAGGTAAGTACTGAGAGGGGTTGGGTGCTGAGTGGGCATTGCTGCTGACAAAGACTGAGTGATATGTAGGGATGGAGGCTAAGAGGGTGGGTGCTGTGTGTGGGTGGATAGTGAGAGGGACAGGCTGCTATGTAAAGATAGTATACATTATGTATATATATTTTTATATATATATATATATATATATATATATATATATATATATATATATATATATATATATATGGACGATGGTGGACGATCTACTCGCAGGCAGGAGATCAGGGAATGCGAGCAACTATGGGTTGAAGAATAGCTATTTAAAATTGTCTTTGGGAGGGCAGCTATGGGAAAAGGGTCGTGGCGAGCGGTGATTTTATGGGAAGGAACCTTGGGGAGGGCAGCTGTTATGGGAAGCGTTTTTGGTAATGGACGCTAAGTGAGTTGATATCGGGGGCTCAACCTTTTTTTTGCACCAGGGCCATCTACCCTCTAGCTCCTTCACTGCACGGAGAATATACTCTCACACCCCTTATAAGGAGTAGAAGGAAGCAGTTCTGCTAATTCATGAAACACCAATGTTAAAATGTAGGTTTTAAAAGCTACACTGAATTTATTTTCTTCAAATATTGATATTATTACTAAATAGTAAATACATAACTGCAACTCTAATAGATGTCATCAGAACAGGAAATTAGTTACCACTAGTAGGAAACAATTCAGGCCTTGACAAAACACTTTTAATTTCCATATATACACAAGCAGCACTTTCTGCAAATGTTTTGTACATATGTGAATAGTCTAACTACTCCTTATCACATATATCTTCTACCCTGTGGAAGGAGGTTTTTGCTATGCAGCAAACAATGCATCATGCCTTAGAAAACAGACCTGCTCGGTTGAGGTAGGGAAATTAGGAATAACCACAGGTATATGGGTTAAGCAAGATTAATCATGAAGAGAAGACAAAGGTCAGGGCATGCAGAGCAGAAGATTAAATCACAGTTAAGAACACATTCATATAACAAGTTCAATACACAAGGATAGTTCAAATGTCTTAAAGAATCAAAAAGTTTGAAATATTCCAGTTAAATTGTGAGCAAAACAAACTGCTTAAATTTATTAATCAAAAGCAAAAACACTTAATAAAAATATTTTTAAAATGTGTATGAACCTTGCTATTAGGGGATTATTTTCCTAGTCGGTGTCTTGAAAGAATTTCATGGATGGACTAAGATATGCACTCCAACAGTCAAAGTTAAAGTGGCTATATTTTATTTGATTAAATAAAAATCATAGTTCACAGTGAAAAGAGGTACATAACCAATCTAATGTGATCAATTCATATAACTCTCATGTAGCAACATTTTCTCCTAGCTGTTTTGATGCAGATTTTAAAAGTGCTTTGTAAATAAATATTTAACAGTATATATTTCCTTATTGTTCGGGGCGTAGGAACTAGGAACTGGGGGGGGGGGGGGGGGGGGGTGCACAAATCGCCCAGACTAAATGAATAGGGAACACAAAAATTGCAAAAATAAACTTAGTCATGCATTATCAGATTTGGTCTTCCTCATTGAAAGGTTTGACCCATACACGCTCACATTTTTGTTAATACTTTATTACTAGCGACTTGACGGCAATAAAATTTGAAGCCTGGCAATGCTGTTTGCAGCACAATGCGATGTCCTGCCCCCTCTGAGCACCTTCGGCACTCATTGTGAGCCCCGCGCTGAGTGCCTTTGGTGCTCATTGCAAGCCGCTCCTCCAATCTACTTCACCCCTTATTACAGGCCTTGGCAATTTGCAACATGCCATGTGTCTCTTTCCACCATCTCCCCCCTGTCCTTTCCCTGTGTCTTTCTCCTCTGTGTCGCTTCTGAATCTTTGTGTGGCGTGCACTGACTGCCGTTGATTTTATTTTCAAAGTCCTGTGTGCCTGGCGTTGTTGGTGTAAGTGTTACTGTCTTTTGCATCATTTATTTTCTACGTTCTGCGTGCCTGGCCTTGCAGAGCCTCGTTTTCATCTTGTTTCATAATTTTTAAGTCTTTTCGGCCGCCATTTTTTCCCCGCTTCAACGATTTTCGATCGTTAAAAAAGACAAAATATGCCTCAAATTAACTTGCAACCTCACTCAAGGGCTCCCTGGCTGTGTGTGAGTGTGTAAGTGGATTTGAGGAATATGTGTGTGTTTTCAGCGTCTTTTCCAGTTCAGTGGTTCGGCCGTTAAGTCGTATTTTTTGCGAGTTCGTGTCTCAACGGCTCGCCTTTCTACGCAAGGTTGCAAGGTCACAGTTGAAGCCCTACGACAACTCGCATGACGACAACTCACAGTTTGACAACTATTATATGTGATATCTTTTCATGTGACAACACTGAAGAATTGACTCTCTGCACAATGTAAAGCAGTAAGTGTACAGCCTGTTTAACAGTGTAAATTTGCTGTCCCCTCAAAATAACTCAACACACCGCCATTAATGTCTAAACCGTTGGAAACAAAAGGGAGTACACCCCTAAGTGGAAATGTCCAAATTGGGCCCAAAGTGTCAATATTTTGTGTGTTCCAGCACTGCCTTAACCCTCATGGGCATGGAGTTCACCAGAGCTTCACAGGTTGTCACTGGAGTCCTCTTTCACTTCTCCATGATGACCTCACGGAGCTGGTGGATGTTAGAGACCCCACCTTCTGCTCAATAGAGTTTAGGTCTGGTGACATGCTTGGCCAGTCCATCACGTTTACCTTCAGCTTCTTTAGCAAGGCAGTGGTCATCTTGGAGGTGTGTTTGGGGTCGTTATGTTATGTTTGAATACTGCCCTGCGCCCTGGTCTCTGAAGGGAGGGGATTAGGCTCTGCTTCAGTATGTCACACGACATGTTGGCATTCATGGTTCCCTCAATGAACTGTAGCTCCCAGGTGTCGGCAGCACTCATGCAGGGCCAGACCAAACATATATACACATATGTCTATATGTGTATGTATATGTTTTCTATAATATGTTGTGTTGATTATATGCATTTACCTGTTGATGTTTTGGGCTCCTACGCCCATGCTTATTGTGTATAAGGTCTTATAACAGAGCACCAAATCCCCAGTTCACATTGAAGAGAGATTTTTGTATTTTGCCTTCATGATCATTGTTTGGAATAAATCTTGTAAGAGAGAACTCTCTGCATCATTAAAGTCAGGACTGAACGCAGGAGGGTGTTTCTGCCTAGGTCCCCAAGGCACAAACCTAGGGCAGCACATTTTCTGGGGGCAGCAGGGTGCCTGATGATACAGTGCAGTACACTGAAACATGTTTGTATATGCACAGACACGTCTATATACAGTGATATTTCTATTTGTAAGTGTGCTTGGCATGCTATATATATATATATATATATATATATATATATATATATATATATATTTGTGCTCGGGCCTCTCTCCTTAGTAGCAGTAGTTTGCCAGTTGCTATGCCCCTATAGGCCTGCTAAGAGGGCCATGGGCCTAATGTATTATGGAGGGGGAGGGGGGGGGGGCTCTGAAAGCATGTGTACCTGACTTAGTAGGCGGAAGTTTAAAAAGGGCAGAGGGAGAGAGGGACCCTCCCACAACCACCAGGTAATTAACATGGCCATTTGTGCTTGGGCCTCTCTGTCGGTTGGACCCTATCATTGAATTGGTAACTAACAGGTTTTTAGCCAGATGGAATTGTACACCGGAATTGTTCACGCACATACGCAATAAGCTGCAAGGCTCATCGCGAGGCCCATAAGGCCCATAAGATAGATGGGTCCTCGGGATGGGGTGTACAATGAGGGGCTTGCCGTGAGCCCCAATGGTGCTCATCGCGAGGCCTGTAAGGGATGTGGGGTGTAGTGCAGGGTCCCCAACCCCTGGGCTGCGGACAGCACCGGTCCGCAGCCTCCGTTTACCTTGGCTGTGTGAGGGGAATGGGAGTATTGTCCCGCCCTCTCCTGATCCGCTCTCTGCCCCTCTTGATCCTCTCCCCCTCCTGATTCCCCCCCCTTTGGCACCTCTGATCCTATGCCTTGGCCCCCTTTAGACCCCCTTACTTAGGATCCCATTGGCGCTTCCTAATGCACCAGCAGCCCCCGAACTGCATCCCAGTGCCACACGCCCCACAAGGGAAGGATGCAGTACTTGAGTAATGTTGATGAGGTAGGAAGCGCCGATGGGCTGAGATCTAGGTGGCCCTGGGGGGGGCAGTGAGATCAAGATGGCTAGGGGGGGGGGGGTTAGATCAAGATGGCCGGGAGGAGGGGGGGTGAGATCAAGATGGCCCAAGGGATGGGGGGGGGTGAGATCAAGATGCTCCAAGGGAGAGGGGGGTAAGAGACACAGGGGGGGGAGACACAGGGGAGGGAGGGGTGGGAAGAGACACAGGGGAGGGAGATGAGGGAAGAGGCATAGGGGAGTGAAAGGGGGGAGGAGATACAGGGGAGGAAGAGGGGGGAAGAGATACAGGGGAGGGAGGGGGAAGAGACACAGCAGAGGGAGAGGGGGGAGACAAAGGGAAAGGAGGTGGGGGTAAGGAGAGAGGAAAGAAGAGGGTAGAAGATGCACAGGAGAGGGAGGGGTAGAGACACAGTGGAGGGAGAGGGGAGAAGAGAAACATGGGAGGGGGAGGGGCAAGAGATACAGGAGGAAATAGGGGAGAGACACATGGGAGGGAGGGGGAAGAGACAAAGGGAAGGGAGAGTGGGGGAAAGAGACACAGAGGAAGAAGAGAGAGGAAAGAGACAGAGAGGAGGAATAGGGCAGAAAGGGGAAGGAGAGAGGGAAGGGGAGGGGGAGACACAGGAGAAGGAGGGGTAAGAGACAAACAGGGGAGGGAGAGGGGGGAAAGAGACACAGAGGAGGAAGAAGATGGAAAGAGACACAGAGGAGGAAGAGGCAGGAAAGATAAATAGGGGAGGGATAGGTGGAAAGGAGACACAGGGGAGGGGGAACAAGACACAGGGGAGGGAGAGGGGGGGAGAGACACAACTTATAAAACTCTATCATGACATCCTTTTTGACGGGCAAGTCTCTAGTATACAGTGCCTTGCAAAAGTATTCACCCCCTTGACTTTTGACCTATTTTGTTACATTACAGCCTTAAGTTCAATGTTTTGTTAATCTGAATTTTATGCGATGGATCAGAACACAATAGCCTAAGTTGGTGAAGTGAAATCAGAAATATATATACATAAAACTATTTTTTAGAAATAGAAAACAGAAAATAGGCATCTGCGTATGTATTCACCCCCTTTGTTATGAAGCAAATAAAATGCTCTGGTGCAACCAATAACCTTCAGAAGTCACATAAGTTAGTGAAATAATGTCCACCTGTGTGCAATCTAAGTGTGACATGATCTGTCATTACAAATACACACCTTTTTTGCAAGGCTCCACAGGCTGCAACACCTAAGCAAGAGGCACCACTAACCAAACACTGCCACGAAGACCAAGGAAACAATCCAAACAAGTAAGGGACAATGTTGTTGAGAAGTACAAGTCATGGTTAGGCTATAAAAAAAATCCAAATATTTGGTGATCCCCAGGAGCAAATCTATCATAACCAAATGGAAAGAACATGGCACAAAAGCAAACCTGCCAAAAGACGTTCGCCCACCAAAACTCACGGACCGGGCAAGAAGGGCATTAATCAGAGAGGCAGCACAGAGACCTAAGGTAACCCTGGAGGAGCTGCAGAGTTCCACAGCAGGGACTGGAGTATCTGTACATAGGACGACAATAAGCTGTACGCTCCATAGAGTCGGGCTTTATGGCAGAGTGGCCAGAAGAAAGCCATTACTTTCAGCAAAACCCAAAATGGCACGTTTTGAGTTTGCGAAAAGGCATGTGGGATACTCCCAAAATGTATGGAGGAAAGTACTCTGGTCTGAGGAGACTAAAATTTAACTTTTCGGCCATCAAAGAAAACACTATATCTGGCACAAACCCAACACATCACATCACCCAAAGAACACCATTCCCACAGTGAAACATGGTGGTGGCAGCATCATGCTATGGGGATGTTTTACAACAGCCAGGACTGGGAAACTGGTCATAGTTGAGGAAAAGATGGATGCTGCTAAATACAGGGATATTCTTGAGCAAAACCTGTACCACTCTGTCCGTGATTTGAGGCTAGGACGGAGATTCACCTTCCAGCAGGACAATGACCCCAAACACACTGCTAAAGCAACACTTGAGTGGTTTAAGGGGAAACATGTAAATGTGTTGGAATGGCCTAGTCAAAGCCCAGACCTCAATCCAATATAAAATCTGTGGTCAGACTTAAAGATTGCTGGTCACAAGCGCAAACCATCCAACTTGAAGGAGCTGGAGCAGTTTTGCAAGGAGGAATGGGCAAAAATCCCAGTGGTAAGATGTGGCAAGCTCATATAGACTTATCCAAAGCGACTTGGAGCTGTGATTGCTGCAAAAGGTGGCTCTACAAAGTATTGACTTTAGGGGGGTGAATAGTTATGCACATTGACTATTTCTGTTATTTTGTCCTATTTGTTGTTTGCTTCACAATAATAATAAAAAAAAAAACATCTTCAAAGTTGTGGGCATGTTCTGTAAATTAAATGATGCAAATTCTCAAACAACCCATGGTAATTCCTGGTTGTGAGGCAACAAAACATAAAAAATGCCAAGGGGGGTGAATACTTTTGCAAGGCACTGTATATATATTCATAAAGGCACATAAACGTATGATTTTAGATATAGAAAGGGAAAGGAAGAGCTCCAAGTGGGGGCACACAAATCTGAATGGCCTATGGCAGAATAAAACCTAAATGTGCCAATGTCTGAATGAGAAGAAGTACTTACAGAATATGAAGAAACAATAACAATATCAGACATTCACTCTTAACATATTACTTGTATTTTTTGATCTGTCAGGGCAATGGCGAGGTAAGAGAAATATTTCCTAAACCAGTTTTCAAGAGACCCCAGGCCAGGATTAAGGGATAACACTTTTTAAGTAGTTGATATAATTATTATTCAACAGGTTTTGGAGCCTTTAACTTCCTTGTCTGCATTCATCCAGTGTTGTCCCTAAATCCTGGACTGACTGGGGTTTGATGAGGATGGATTGGGAACCACTTCAGAGCTCCCTGTTGCCTACACCAGAGATCTGTTCAACTGCAATAAGTTCTTATAATAAATAGGGAAAACAGTGAATGCAGCTATAGCAATTTCTCTTTCAAAGACAACAGCCGCAGTTACATTATCAAAAGCATAAAGCTTGATTATTCCATTCCAGTCAATATTCACAATTTTCTTGGAATCATTTTTAAGTCAAGGTTTGTATGTCATAAAAAAACATGTATTTATTGTGAAGAGACAGGGGACAAACCATTGGTCAAAAAATGTACTCCAGCAATGGGATTTTGTTGGGAATTATGGTGATCATGTCATCCAGCTTGTCCTGTAAACATGGAGTCACATTCAATTCCAAGCCTGCAACTCGGTCGCAGATGGCCGAATGTCTGTGGGTGTGTGGCGGGCTCCAGTTCGTCTCCGATTTCGATGCTATTAAGTTGCTCAAGCCCACAAGTTACTGTCCCAAACCGTAAACCATGCACTGGTTCGTAGCAGTTCAGGGCGGGAACATGATCAGTTAAGCAAGGCCGTAACCTCCCATTTCTAGTCAGCCAATAGAAAATGAGACTGTCATTATTACGGCAGTAAAACATGGAGGTTACATATCAATCAATTAGGTTCGGGGGTCCGATTTGCGATCAGACTCAAAATCCAGCAAAGTTAGTCCATATGGGTGGCATGATATGTATTAACTCATTGATACCCAAGATTAATTTAGCCCTGAAATGAATAGCATGCAATTGTTCAAGTACAAGTGCTTCACAAGAGATTTCAGAGGAACTGAAACCCAATGGATCGATCAGGTATTGTGGTTGCTGCCAATTTCTACGAGAATACAAACTCTTTTTAACCACATATATCTGAGTACCATCAGTAAAAACAGAACAAGGAGCTGGTTGGTGAGATCTGGGATAGCTATTAGGTATGGCTGGTTTTATTAATGCCACATGAAATAGAAGATGTATTCTGAAGTGGGGATGTAGCTTATAGAATACTTCATTGATATTTTTTGGGGGGTAGAATGTAGCGGGCTGGTAATTTCTTGGCAGGACAGGTGACTTTGACACCTTGTTGTCCACTTGTAGGGATGAAGCAGATCTCCTATGAACATCTGCAGCAGACTTGTGCAGTACTTTGTAATAGCAAAAACTGGACTGTAGATACTGGAGTCTCAGATACTGAGACAGTTGATGGAACCGCAGGATCGAATTTAGGATGATAATAATGTTGATGTATAGTGTGTTATTAGATTTAAATTACGCTAATGGCGAAAGAGGGCCCAGTCATCCTAGAGATACATCGGGCAGGAGTGAAGATATTGTTCCAAGGACTGGTTGATTTGTTCATTATGGCCATCACCAGTTCCTCTACTTTGTTCAGTTATATTTAATGTGATACTTTATAAAATACTTTTGCAATATATGAACGTTGTCTATTACATTTTTATTAGAATTACATATTCTCAATAAAACAACATTGCCTCCCACATATTATCTTGAACAAAGTCCTGAATCTTATGGCTTACTAACACACATACTGTCACTAGTTACTAGCAGCCCTGTGTGTGCTAATATAAATCTTTACACAAAACCACTAAAACACACAAACAAACATTCCTACAAAAGATCCCATAGTTTGGTTAGATAGTGGTTTAGGTAGTGATAGCTAAGCGATCAAACATTAGGGGGTGATTTGTTGCAATGTGAAGCAAGGTTAGAGAAAAAATATGTTTTGCAAGTTTTTTTAATTTAAAATGACCAGGTTATTTAAATGAAATCCAGGGACATATTAAGTGGTTTAGTATGTATGTATGTATGGGCTCATGTCTACATACAGTCAGGTCCATAAATATTGGGACATCGACACAATTCTAATCTTTTTGGCTCTATACACCACCACAATGGATTTGAAATGAAACAAACAACATGTGCTTTAACTGCAGACTTTCAGCTTTAATTTGAGGGTATGGTACGGTGTAGGAATTACAACAGTTTGTATATGTGCCTCCCACTTTTTAAGGGACCAAAAGTAATGGGACAGATTAACCGTCATAAATCAAACTTTCACTTTTTAATACTTGGTTGCAAATCCTGTGCAGTCAATTACAGCCTGAAGTCTGGAACGCATAGATAACACCAGACGCTGGGTTTCATCCCTGGTGATGCTCTGCCAGACCTCTATTGCAACTGTCTTCAGTTCCTGTTTGTTCTTGGGGCATTTTCCATTCAGTTTTTTCTTCAGCAAGTGAAATGCATGCTCAATCGGATTCAGGTCAGGTGTCATTGTCCATCTGCACTGTGAAGCGCCGTCCAATGAGTTCTGAAGCATTTGGCTGAATATGAGCAGATAATATTGCCGGAAATACTTCAGAATTCATCCTGCTGCTTTTGTCAGCAGTCACATCATCAATAAATACAAGAGAACCAGTTCCATTGGCAGCCATACATGCCCACGCCATGACACTACCACCACCATGCTTCACTGATGAGGTAGTATGCTTTGGATCATGAGCAGTTCCTTTCCTTCTCCATACTCTTCTCTTCCCATCACTCTGGTACAAGTTGATCTTAGTCTCATCTGTCCATAGGATGTTGTTCCAGAACTGTGAAGGCTTTTTTAGGTGTTGTTTGGAAAACTCTAATCTGGCCTTCCTGTTTTTGAGGCTCACCAATGATTTACATCTTGTGGTGAACCCTCTGTATTCACTCTGGTGAAGTCTTCTCTTGATTGTTGACTTCGTCACACATACACCTACCTCCTGGAGAGTGTTCTTGATCTGGCCAACTGTTGTGAAGGGTGTTTTCTTCACCAGGGAAATAATTCTTCGGTCATCCACCACAGTTGTTTTCCGTGGTCTTCCGTGCCTTTTGATGTTGCTGAGCTCACCGGTGCGTTCTTTCTTTTTAGGATGTTCCAAACAGTTGATTTGGCCACACCTAATGTTTTTGCTGTCTCTCTGATGGGTTTGTTTTGTTTTTTCAGCCTAATGATGGCTTGCTTCACTAATAGTGACAGCTCTTTGGATCTCATATTGAGAGTTAACAGCAACAAATGCAAATAGCACACTTGAAATGAACTCTGGACCTTTTATCTGCTCTTTGTAAATGGGATAATGAGGGAATAACACACACATGGCCAGGAAACAGCTGAGCAGCCAATTGTCCCATTACTTTTGGTCCCTTAAAAAGTGGGAGGCACATATACAAACTGTTGTAATTCCTACACCGTTTACCTGATTTGGATGTAAATACCCTCAAATTAAAGCTGAAAGTCTGCAGTTAAAGCACATCTTGTTCGTTTCATTTCAAATACATTGTGGTGGTGTATAGAGCCAAAAACATTAGAATTGTGTTGATGTCCCAATATTTATGGACCTGACGGTATGTGTATAAATCTGTATGTATGTAGGTGTTTTGTGTATATATTACTACTTTAAAACATCCATTCTGGGGATACATTGTTTTTCTCCCACGGCGAGAAACACTCTGAGAATGACCATGCATACTTCCTAGCTACACTGCCAAGAAATCTATCTCTGCCATTGACCATTATTAAATACTAGCGACTTGCCCGTCAAAAAATGATGGCAATAAAATTGTAAGGCAGGTAATGCTGTTTGCGACAGAGAGTAAGGCCCTAATTCAATTGCGATTTGGCCAATTGAATAGGACCCTAAATAAGCACATAGCATATTTTTTTTACAGAAGTTTTTAGTTAGTGAAAACATTGCTTTTGGATAGATGCTTACTAACTAAAAACTTCTTTAAAAAATATATGTTATGTGCCTATTTAGGGCCCTATTCAATTGGCCAAATTGCAATTGAATGAGGGCCTAAGTGTTTTGGTGGTCTGAGATCCTTGTGCGCTCATTGCGAGGCTGTCGCTCATCGTGTGGCTCACAATGAGTGGCTCATTAATGAATGGAATCATAAATTATTATACTTTACCTCTTTGTAATTAATATATGTAGCAAGGAATGTGCTGAAGAGCTAACAATCTGCATTGATGTTCCTGCAGCATATAATGTCGATTTGCAGTGTTTTTGAGCGGAGGTGTAGGTGTCAGCAATGTGTGCAGTGTGCAGTGTAAATATGCTGCGTGCGCGAGGGCAAACCGTTTATGTAGCTGGGTACTTCCGCATTCTGTAAGTTAGTGTTGTAAAATGGCGGCAAATGTGTATGTGGTAGGCGGGTTTGTATGATTGCTAATGGTGTATGTTGTCGGAAGTATGTTTTTTTGTAAAAGCCTTATTTGCTTTGCAGTATTTTGTGGCTTTAGGGGTATGGGGTAGCACCGTTTTCTTTTTTTTCTCTGCCATTTTTCTCTCTCTTAAGGGATTTTCGAGTGTCTAAACTTTTGAAATTTGATTGAAATCGAGGGTTAACTTATGTTGCAGAGGTCCTGGGTGTCCCCCCTTGCTGTGGGTAAGTTTTGTATTTTATTTTTGTGTGCATTTTTGTGGTTTTTATTGTTTGCCGCTGTGCGTGCATTGTCCGTTAAGGTTATATTTAGTCCTGTGGCTCGTATTTTTAAGTCCGTAGTTAGTCATTGCGTGTTTGTTGATTTTTTTCAAAGTCCTGCTTGTGTGGTCGTTTGCAAACGGTTGTGAGGCGCCGTAGAGCCACTTTGCGAGTTAAAAGTTACAACTTTGAAAGTTGTAAGGGGTCGTAGGGATGAGCGCCTATGGCGCTCATCTCCACCAGTGCAAGGAGCGCCTTTGGCGCTCCTTACCAGCAACTGCAGCCCTCGCTTTGCAAGGGCCGCAGTCGCGGGGGGCTCGATACGCGAGCCTGCAAGCGTTAGCAACAACCCTTTTTGCTGACAACTATATATGTGATAGATATAGCCATATTTATCCCCTATTTTGTCTTACTTATACAGTGATCTTCAAACTGGTTGCAGGCAGATTTGCTAGAAATCACTGCATATTTTTTTGGCATTTTTAAATGCTTTTAAACTCTCTTTATAACCATCAACCTCCTGGGACATGTAAGAGACATCCTCCTGACAGCACCACTCTGCTTGTCAACACCAAGAGTATGGTGCCAACATTGACATCACCTGCCACTTTAGGAAAATAATGATCATACAGATCAAGCAAGGGTCACAATAGGTGACATCACAAATATCCGATCATTATATAAATAGCTGTTTTCTGAGAGTTAGATCACTTACAGCTATTTATCGCAGGGCAAAGATCATATATGAGTCCTGGAGGGAAAAATTGCAAAGTTGTATAGTAAGATGTAGACAGAATACATATCGGGTTATTTGAAAGGTGAAGATAGGTCTACTAACCAGGAAAGCCATCCTCATATTCGTCAGATCCCCTACCACTCACACACAGACACACATACTCAATCTAGTGAAGAGAGCATTGTCCTAGTACTAAGGGAATACCTGTCATGTTTTGTGGCTTGAAACAATTTCCTTCCATTAAGTAATTTTACTTTTTCAAAAGAAAATTTGCCTTCCTTGATTGTTTTAGAGTACACGCTCAGAAACTGACATATGATGAACCAGACCCTGGTTAGAGAGTTGGGGATTAGATAAAATGTGAGGGTGATGTTCTCTTTATATTCGCCTGGCTCTTAAATCTTTATTCTCAATGCTGTTTCTAGAGATAACTTACTGATCAAGAAATCACCATTGAAAATTAAACTAATAGGATGGGATCACAAGACAACTGAAAAGGCATCTCAAAATCCTATAGGACGAGACAACTGGGGAAAACTTGATGTTACAAAGATATATATCTCTGTGATTCACAACTGTCAAATGACAGTACAATGCTAGGACCAGGAGCTTGAGTAGTATATAGGGAGACAGTGATGCATTTCTGTGCATTTTCATGCACTTAAATCTATTTTCTCAATGTATATGATGCCGCTCTGGGAAATCATGAGTAGAAGCAGAAGCCAACTGAACAGCATCGCAAGTTCCTTAGGACCCAGGAGAAACATCTCAATTATTCACTTTTGAAATATCACGAAGAACAATTTAGTTGTAAGGTTTGAAGACATTGTAAAGAACTGAATATTGTTTAGTGTAGAGTGCCAAAAAGTGCGCAGTGAGGAGCCAGGGAGCTTTTATAGTGTGGAGAGTCAGGGATTGTATAGTGTGGAGAGTCAGGGATTGTATAGTGCGGAGAGTCAGGATTGTATAGTGTGGAGAGTCAGGGATTGTATAGTGCGGAGAGTCAGGATTGTATAGTGCGGAGAGTCAGGGATTGTATAGTGCGGAGAGTCAGGGATTGTATAGTGCGGAGAGTCAGGGATTGTATAGTGTGGAGAGTCAGGGATTGTATAGTGCGGAGAGTCAGGGATTGTATAGTGTGGAGAGTCAGGGATTGTATAGTGCGGAGAGTCAGGGATTGTATAGTGTGGAGAGTCAGGGATTGTATAGTGTGGAGAGTCAGGGATTGTTTAGTGCGGAGTCAGGGATTGTATAGTGCGGAGAGTCAGGGATTGTATAGTGTGGAGAGTCAGGGATTGTATAGTGTGGAGAGTCAGGGATTGTTTAGTGCGGAGTCAGGGATTGTATAGTGCGGAGAGTCAGGGATTGTATAGTGTGGAGAGTCAGGGATTGTATAGTGTGGAGAGTCAGGGATTGTATACTGTGGAGAGTCAGGGATTGTATAGTGTGGAGAGTCAGGGATTGTATACTGTGGAGAGTCAGGGATTGTATAGTGTGAAGAGTCAGGGATTGTATAGTGCGGAGAGTCAGGGATTGTATAGTGCGGAGAGTCAGGGATTGTATAGTGTGGAGAGTCAGGGATTGTATAGTGCGGAGAGTCAGGGATTGTATAGTGCGGAGAGTCAGGGATTGTATAGTGCGGAGAGTCAGGGATTGTATAGTGTGGAGAGTCAGGGATTGTATAGTGCGGAGAGTCAGGGAATGTATAGTGTGGAGAGTCAGGGATTGTATAGTGTGGAGAGTCAGGGATTGTATAGTGTGGAGAGTCTGGGATTGTATACTGTGGAGAGTCAGGGATTGTATAGTGTGGAGAGTCAGGGATTGTATAGTGCGGAGAGTCAGGGATTGTATAGTGTGGAGAGTCAGGGATTGTATAGTGCGGAGAGTCAGGGATTGTATAGTGTGGAGAGTCAGGGATTGTATAGTGTGGAGAGTCAGGGATTGTATAGTGCGGAGAGTCAGGGATTGTATACTGTGGAGAGTCAGGGATTGTATAGTGTGGAGAGTCAGGGATTGTATAGTGCGGAGAGTCAGGGATTGTATAGTGCGGAGAGTCAGGGATTGTATAGTGCGGAGAGTCAGGGATTGTATAGTGTGGAGAGTCAGTGATTGTATAGTGCGGAGAGTCAGGGATTGTATAGTGCGAAGAGTCAGGGATTGTATAGTGTGGAGAGTCAGGGATTGTATAGTGCGGAGAGTCAGGGATTGTATAGTGCGGAGAGTCAGGGATTGTATAGTGCGGAGAGTCAGGGATTGTATAGTGTGGAGAGTCAGGGATTGTATAGTGTGGAGAGTCAGGGATTGTATAGTGTGGAGAGTCAGGGATTGTATACTGTGAAGAGTCAGGGATTGTATAGTGTGGAGAGTCAGGGATTGTATAGTGCGGAGAGTCAGGGATTGTATAGTGTGGAGAGTCAGGGATTGTAAAGGTGTGGAGAGTCAGGGATTGTATACTGTGGAGAGTCAGGGATTGTAAAGGTGTGGAGAGTCAGGGATTGTATACTGTGGAGAGTCAGGGATTGTATAGTGTGGAGTCAGGGATTGTATAGTGAGGAGAGTCAGGGATTGTATAGTGTGGAGAGTCAGGGATTGTATAGTGTGGAGAGTCAGGGATTGTATAGTGTGGAGAGTCAGGGATTGTATAGTGTGGAGAGTCAGGGATTGTATACTGTGGAGAGTCAGGGATTGTATAGTGTGGAGAGTCAGGGATTGTATAGTGCGGAAAGTCAGGGATTGTATAGTGTGGAGAGTCAGGGATTGTAAAGGTGTGGAGAGTCAGGGATTGTATAGTGTGGAGAGTCAGGGATTGTATAGTGTGGAGAGTCAGGGATTGTATAGTGCGGAGAGTCAGGGATTGTAAAGGTGTGGAGAGTCAGGGATTGTATAGTGTGGAGAGTCAGGGATTGTATAGTGTGGAGAGTCAGGGATTGTATAGTGTGGAGAGTCAGGGATTGTATAGTGTGGAGAGTCAGGGATTGTTTAGTGCGGAGTCAGGGATTGTATAGTGCGGAGAGTCAGGGATTGTATAGTGTGGAGAGTCAGGGATTGTATAGTGCGGAGAGTCAGGGATTGTATCGTGTGGAGAGTCAGGGATTGTATAGTGTGGAGAGTCAGGGCTTGTATAGTGTGGAGAGTCAGGGATTGTATAGTGTGGAGAGTCAGGACTTGTATAGTGTGGAGAGTCAGGGCTTGTATAGTGTGGAGAGTCAGGGATTGTATAGTGTGGAGAGTCAGGGATTGTATAGTGTGGAGAGTCAGGGATTGTATACTGTGGAAAACCAGGTGCATATTGTGCAGAGCCTAGGTATTGTACAATGAGGAGATCAGAACATTTTATAATTTATAAAGTTTAGAATTGTGTAGTGTTGGAGTTTATAGTTTGGAGTATATATATCTCAAAGTGTTGTTACAGTGAATACAAACCTCTGTTCAACAGCCATACACAAACTGCAACAATCCCACATACACACACTAATTTGCAGAGCCTCACATATGTACACTGGTTTAAAGAGCATTATATCTATAGCTTGTTGCACTGATGTTGTCAGATGCTGGATTAAGTTCATGTGTGTGCCATATGCGTACCAATAGATAGAGAGTGGAGAAAGTTTGGAAGATTTCTCAGGGTAGGCATGGCGAGAAGTTTGTTGACCATCTAAGATTAGGTTACCTGTGTGAAGATATAAAGAGAAAAACTCAGAGACAGGTGGAAGAAGGGAGTACTCTCTTTTTTTTTAAGAATAACATATGCCAGGACTCAGACCCTCACTACATACTGCACTAGCACCCACTCTGGACACATAAACAGTTTACTGCACTGACCACGTATTCTAGGCACATACACCATGCACTACACACACTAGTACACACCTTGGGCACATGCAGTGTACTACACACATATGCACGCGCCTTGGACAAATACAGGAAGGGCTGGTGGTTCCTCAAAATGTCACAAAATGTATTTTAGGGTTCATCATTAAAATTAAATGTAGGTTATGAAACAACACTGATCTGTAGAGACTGGAGTGTGCATGATGTCGTTAGCAGATTCCTACAGATGTATAATGATAACATACTGCCTCTAGCAGAATTTGAGGAGGGAAGAAAGCCACACGGATTTTCAGTAATAATATTCTGTATTATGACGTTGTATATTTTTATGGATTGTAAGTAACTGATTAAGGCATATTTTAAGATTGTAACAATATGCATGACCATACTAAATCTGCTAATTTAACCACCAAGACTTTAATGTCCAGTCACACACACTGGACTGTACAGGGCACACATAGTACAGAGTGCACATTCACACATGTTACACATGAATAGTGGACTGAACAGCATACTTATTAGACTTGACTGAGCATACAGGGCACACACACAGAGTACTCGGCGCATACAATGGACACTTACAAGGAACGAAAGAGAATTATAATCCATTTTCTCATCATATCTCATCTCAACTACTGTAACTCTCTCCTTGCTAGCATCCCAGTCAGCCATCTGTCTCCACTCCAGTCCATAATGAATGTCTACTCTTGACTCATATACCACACTCACCATTCAAAGCCTGAAACAAATCTGTCAGTCACTCCATTTGTTTCTCATAGTCTCCAGAATAAAATTTAAACCCTGACATATTAAATCCTCAACAACAATGTGCTCCTTATTTTTTGTCTCAAAATACTCCCCAACCGCTCCATTTTGCTCTGCTTATAACCTCCTTCTTTTCTCCTGTCTAATGTAACTTCCGCCTTTGGAAATGTTCTTGAGCTACTCCATGGAACTCCTTGACTTGCTCTGTCAGAAATATAAAAAAAACTCACAATGAATCTCACCTGTTAAAATAAGCTTACCTTTATCCTTAACATGCCAAATTGCTCACACACACAACCTACTATATATCATACAACCTCCTCCACCTGCAGCAGCCTATTTCCATTATCACTGAAATTTTGCATCTCTCATTGTCTTGTCTCACACTTCAACCTTATCTTCTAGATTGTAAATTGTGGTGCTTTATAAATAAAGAGTAATAATAATATTAATACAGTAAAGATGAGGTACAACAAAATTATCTGCCTAAGATGAAATCTTCTAATAAACGTAGGTTAATTCTCCTTAAACTATTATCTAATTAACCTCCTATGTGCCTATCCTAACACTGAGTCAATTTCAAGGGACACTTTTTTACTAAAGATGAAGGGCCCCATTCAATTGGCCGAATTTGAGATCCGGAGACACGTAAGTAAGCTCGCAGGTAAATTTGCTAATCAATTGGCGTTTTTTTGCGGGCTCAGAACTGTTACCAGTTACAAGCTTGAAAAGGTGGCGTCTGTTAAACTCATAACTTAAAGCCTCCAGAAGCCTTTGCTCTGTCATTTTCGAAGGGCTAAAGTTGCAAATCTCTATGCAATTGCTCCAATTCCCCAAGTTCGCAAACGTATCCAAAGTCATATACTGCAAATGGAGGGGAAACTGCTCGAGAGGACCCGCGAAGGGGTTAAACACCAATTCGTAGCACTGTAAATGCAAATAAGAAAGTAATCCTGCTCTGTAAATAACATGGACTAGAACAATATTGGCATTCATTTTCATAATTCTTTATATTTTATTTTCAAAGTTGTGCGAGTCTGATCGCATATCGGACCCCCGAACCTGATTGATTGACACGTAACCTCCATGTTTTACTGCCGTTATTATGACAGTCTCATTTTCTATTGGCCAATTCGAAATAGGGTAGTTACGGGCTTGGTGAATTGATATGGTTCCCGCCCACAACTGCTCTGAACCAGTGCATGGTTTACGGAGCTGGCTTCAAGATCGCAACCTGGAGCAATTGATGAGCAAATGAACATACGGAGACCAACGGAAGCCCGCAACTCACTCGCACACATGCGGCTGTCTGTGATAGAGTTACGGGCTTATATGTCTCAATCAGGGGTTGTCCCACGAAAACTGGATTTCTGGTCACTCTTTTTTAGTTAGCTAACCCACCATAGCAGTTTATCTGATTGCAACCATTGTAGAGCTTGAATATATGGATTTTATTTCTTAAATTTAAGCAGTACCTTAAAAATAGTGATATTGGGGGTTGGGAGGGACAGTAAGATCTTCTCTTTACATAGGGCCAGTCCTTGCCATATTGTCAGATAGTAGTCCTGGCTTTAACAACTTTTAAGAGGAAATAAACATAAAAGTACCCTTTGCAACACTCATTTTCATTAATTTTTACAGTTTATTGTCTGCTTGATTAATTTCATAATACTTCAGGTCAGCAGTCAACATTAATCCTGGAGTGCAGAACACAGGCTAGAGTTGTAATATTTACCTGTGCAAAGATTAGTCAATAACTCACCTGTGCATAGTATGGAAATACTAAAATACAAGTCTGAGCTTCACACTCCAGGACTGACACTGGATACATCTGCTGTAGACAATTTGACAAGTTCCCTTCTCTAAATTATCATCCCACCATGGGCCATATATTATGTGAGAAGCTTGGAGAACAATTGGAAATATCAGATATAAGTAAATCTGCCCCTTATGATAACATGGAACTGAAGATGTTCTGCAAAAAAATATTAAAAGAATACTCCATGTTTAATTTTTTGTAAATTTGCCCCAATAGTTTAGTAGTTTATCATATTATATTGCACCTGAGTTAGCAAATATAATTTTATACCTAACTGAATGTTTCTAATAATACATTATCAGCCTTATTAAATTGCAATTCTGCAAATTTAAAAGGGCTCTATTTAATCACGCAGCATATTTTTTTACAGAAGTTTTTAGTTGGTGAACTTCTATCCAAAAGCAAGGTCTTCACTAACTAAAAACTTCTGTAAAAAATATGCTCTGTGCTTAATTAGAGCCCTTTTAAATTTACAGAATCACAATTTAATAAGGCTGTATGACTTCAATTCATGTTTAACTTAACATCTAATGACAATTACACTAATAGCATTAAATTGTATGCTCATTCATTACATTATATTCATGCATTTCCTCACTCAGTTTGTTACAGTATATCATGGAAATCCCACAAATCTATACATCGATAGATAAATAGATAGATAGCTAAATAGATAAAAACTCAACATATCTATCTATCTATCTATCTATCTATCTATCTGTCTATCTATCTATCTATCTATCTATCTATCTATCTATCTATCTATCTATCTATCTATCTATCTATCTGTCTATCTATCTATCTATCTATCTATCTATCTATCTATCTATCTCTCTATCTGTCTGTCTATCTATCTATCTATCTCTCTGTCTGTCTGTCTATCTATCTATCTATCTATCTATCTATCTATCTATCTATCTAATCTATCTATCTATCTATCTATCTATCTATCTATCTATCTATCTATCTATCTATCTATCTATCTATCTATCTATCTATCTATCTATCTATCTATCTATCTATCTATCTGTCTGTCTGTCTATCTATCTATCTATCTATCTATCTAATCTATCTATCTATCTATCTATCTATCTATCTATCTATCTATATATCTATCTATCTATCTATCTATATATCTATCTATCTATCTATCTATCTATCTATCTATCTATCTATCTATCTAATCTATCTATCTATCTATCTATCTATCTATATATCTATCTATCTATCTATCTATATATCTATCTATCTATCTATCTATCTATCTATCTATCTATCTATCTATCTATCTATCTATCTATCTGTCTATCTATCTATCTATCTATCTATCTATCTATCTATCTATCTATCTATCTATCTATCTATCTATCTCTCTATCTGTCTGTCTATCTATCTATCTATCTATCTATCTATCTATCTATCTATCTATCTATCTCTCTGTCTGTCTGTCTATCTATCTATCTATCTATCTATCTATCTATCTATCTGTCTATCTATCTATCTATCTATCTATCTATCTATCTATCTATCTATCTATCTATCTATCTATCTCTCTGTCTGTCTGTCTATCTATCTATCTATCTATCTATCTATCTATCTATCTATCTATCTCTCTGTCTGTCTGTCTATCTATCTATCTATCTATCTATCTATCTATCTATCTATCTATCTATCTAATCTATCTATCTATCTATCTATCTATCTATCTATCTATCTATCTATCTATCTATCTATCTATCTGTCTGTCTGTCTGTCTGTCTATCTATCTATCTATCTATCTATCTATCTAATCTATCTATCTATCTATCTATCTATCTATCTATCTATCTATCTATCTATCTATCTATCTATCTATCTATCTATCTATCTATCTATCTATCTATCTATCTATCTATCTATCTATCTATCTATCTATCTAATCTATCTATCTATCTATCTATCTATCATGTCCAACTCTCGGTGACCTTATGGACTGCAGCACGCCAGGCACAATAGTTATGTCTCTAGACGTGCTTATCCATAAGGTTATCTTGTGAAAGATACTGGAGTTGGTTTCCAGTTCCTCCTACTCTAGTGGACCGCGTTTTGTCTGACTCTCTGCTATGAACAGCCGCAAAGTTTAGCTCACAGCTTCATGGATGTGCATAGCTCCTTCAAGGTGTTTCCATGATATACTGTAACAAAAATACGATTACAAGATGTAATAAAATGAGCGTACAATTTAATGCTAATGTTTGGAAGAAAGCTCTTTATAGAATTCTTTATAGAGATGCATTATACTGTGGAAAAAATATTTAGGAGATACTATTTAATTGACAAATATAAATATTTATATCTATCTATCTATCTATCTATATATCCCCTGGATTTCTGGATTGCCACCTTGTTGTCGTGTACTTTAATGAAGCTGTGACCTATACCATATAGGGTCACTCAAGATGGGCAGGTAATCGCAGAGAGGTCTGATAAATTATGGTCCACTGGAGAAACAACTGGGAACTGGCAACCCACTCCAGTAACCTTTGGCATTAAAACCATATTGATAAGCACAACCAGAAACACAGACAGATGTGCCTAGACTGCTGGTCACAGAGAGTGGGACACAACTAGGGGACTGAACAACAATATATATATATATATATATATATATATATATATATATATATATACACACACACATATATATATATATACTAGCGAATTGCCCGTCAAAAAATGACGGCAATCAAATCGTAAGGTACCTAATGCTGTTTGGTGTGTAATACTAAAATATATAATACATTAATAAATGAATATACTTTACCTATTTTGAAGCATTGTGATGAAGAGCTGGCAATCTGTGTTGATGTTGCTGCAGCATTAGTGGTGTGGAGCTGCTGTGTAAGCATGCTGAATGTGTGCAGTGTAACACTGTGCGTGCGCGAGACCAAACCGTTAGCGTAGTCGTGTACTTCCGCATTGGTGTAAAATGGCGAGTAATGTGTGGTATAGGTCTGTATCGGAATATCCGTAGGTGTTTTGTGGTGTTTTGCGAGTTTCTAGTGCTGTAGCCTCGTTTTCGTTTTGTTCGGCGGCCATTTTTTCTCTCGCTTAGAATTTTTTTAGTCTCTAAACTGTTTTATTTCGCGTAAAATCGAGGTGTAAGTTGCATTTTTGAGGTCCTGGGTGCTCCCTCTTGGTGTAGGTAAGTTTTTTATGTATGTGCTGTGTGTATGTATTGTGTTTTAAATGTTTGTATGTCGGCGTGTTGCGTCCGATGTTTGCGAGGTCGTAATGTGTGGTAACGTGTTTCGTACGTTGTTTGCGTTCCTCGTAAAATTTAGCGAGTGTCGTAATTTGTGTGTCGTGTTTTTTGAGTAGCGACGTGAATTTTGCGAGTGTCGTAATTTGTGTGTCGTGTTTTTTGAGTAGCGACGTGAATTTTGCGAGGGTTTGAGGCCCTTGCCCAGTGACCTCGCCAGCAACTGAGGCCCTCGCTTCGCGAGGGGCCTCAGTTGCTGACATGGAGCGCCTTCGGCGCTCCATGCCAGCAACTGAGGCCCGTGCCCAGTGACCTCGCCAGCAACTGAGGCCCTCGCTTCGCGAGGGGCCTCAGTTGCTGGCATGGAGCGCCTTCGGCGCTCCATGCCAGCAACTGAGGCCCTTGCCCAGTGACCTCGCTACGCGAGGGCCGCGGCTCGCTGCGCGAGCCGCGGCCCTCGCTTCGCGAGGCCCGCGGCTCGCTACGCGAGGGCCGCGGCTCGCTTCGCGAGCCACGGCCCTCGCTTCGCGAGGGCCGCGGGCTCGCTACGCGAGCCCGCAAGCGTGAGCAACGACTCGTACGCTCACAACTATATATGTGATATATATATATATATATATATATATATATATATATATATAGCTGAATATTTTTCTGGCTTAAAAGTGAATTATTGGTATTAACAGATGTTGCAGAGTGTAAGTTGCAGAACAGGTTTCCCTTCCGAGAACATAATAGGACCTGCTCACAGCAGACTGGAACACCCTCTTTTTCCTCTCTCTCCTCCCACATTGAACTTGTGGTTACCCTGGAGCTGGGTTGTTTGAATAGGGACCTGAGGACTTGCTGTGTGATCAGTGGGCTGGGAGCCTCTACTAGGCAAGGAAGGAACTTTACTTACAGGACATGTCTGACTGGGATATATAAGGAAGATACAACAATACATAAGGATCCTGCTGTATTCCAAGACAACTCAGATAAAGGTCTGTTGATTATTTTCTTCTTAGTTTGCAACTTCTTTTCCAGCACCCACTTGTGCATGTTTTATGATCTGCCTGTTCTTACATTATGCACTGTATATCTGATTTTAAATTAGATTTTAATGCATATTAAGTGAATGCAAAATGAGATTTTGGAGGGAGCTGTGCAGAAGTAATGTACCTGGATGTTTGAAAGTCTGTGAATTCTTTTTATTGCACTGAGTCACTCAGGACGTGTCTGTAGCTGTATTGCTGCCACATTGCTAATCTGCTATCCATGCACTGAATTAATAGGGACATGTACATGTCATGGTATAATTGTTGGAAATAGTTTACATAACTACAAAATTGTCATTTCAGCTGCTTGATTTAAAGTGCATACTTAGTATTCAGTTTATATATCTCAAAATATAAAGTTTTAATTCACTTAATCCCTGCATTGGCATACACATTGGATTTCTGGACTCTGAGTTATTAGGTAATTCAAGCAATGAACTTGATGGAGCCCAGAGGGGCAGTGGTTGACAGATGTGCCTGGCGTCCTGCGGTCCATAGGATCACAGAGAGTCAGACACGACTGAATGACTAAACAACAACAATCTTAAGAGGAGTTATTAATAGACAAAGATGTACATAAAGTCTTTTCACGAGTTGGGAAGGGCTGCAATAAATTATTTTCCCAGTAGCTGCCTGGGTGGCGATGAATACTACAAGAACAGGGTAAAACTGTGGTGAAGATGTGTTATGGGGCAAAAGAGATGGGAAATGTCTTGTGAAGGGAAATATTATGGTGTAGGACTGTAGCGGTACAAGGGAAATCATCTCCAGTCCCTGTTATCAATCACTGTTCTGTGATTTGAAGATCGGTAAAAGATTGTATACAAATTGTCCTATTTCTAATTGCTTTTGTTCAGTCGTTAAGTAGTGTCTGACTCTTCATGACCCAGGCACATCTATCATGCCAGGCACATCAATCATTATGTCTCTGGTCGCGCTTATCCATAAGGTTATCTTGGCAAAGATACTGGAACGGGTTACCAGTTCCTTCTCCAGTGGACCGTGATTTGTCTAATGTTTCTGCTATGACCCGCCCATCTGGATGACCCCACATGGTATAGCTCACAGCTTCATTGAAGTACACAAGCCCCTTCATCGCGACAAGGTAGCGATCCAGAAGGCAGCTTTTTTTTTATTAAATGTTTTTGTTAATGTATCTAGCTGCATGTTGGCGATAAAATGTGAAAAAGGAAAGGTTTTTAAAATGATAGAAACGCATGGTCCATCCGTCATCATGTCCTGTAACCTACTACTGATTACCAATCTCCTCCTTTATATCACTTACCCAGCCATTTCCTTAGAACATAAGTTCTGCAGAGCAGGGACCTTATTCCTGTATCAACATGTGTTTAGTACTCTGTCATATCCTCTGTATTCAGTTTGAATAAAGCACTTATAAACTAAGAGGCCGAAGGCTAAGACTTGCATGGGTGCCTGTTTTAAGTAACTTTTTTAAAACATTGATATATAATAATGTGAAAATTGTCTTTTTATCTGCTGCTATATTCTATGTTTCTGCATTTATTTAAAGGGACATAAAAGCAATGCATATAAAAAAGCATGCTTATAACATTACCAAAGTTGTGTTTTGCATGAAAAAATAATAAGTAAAAACTGTTTAAACTTCATTGAATCTAACAGGAAGTGCATATAGCATATGTACTTCTGTAGATTTCATTGGCAGACAGGTATGACTCATACAGCGGTATTAATGCTCATTGGCTGAAAGGAGCAAGCCCCCAGATCAGTTATCATTTGTTTCATTTTTTTCTCTGCTTTGATTACTTGAAGAAAAGAAAACACACAGTTTTACATTATCAAATGCACTCTTTAAGAGCACTCAGTTTATATATGATTGATGCCTACTATAACTCTTGTGCCAACTAACAAGCTAAAGTATTTTTTAGCTAAATAAATTTAGTCAAGAATATACAAAAACTGAGAGCCATCAACCCAGGACATGTAAAACATTCCTGAGAATGTTTAATCCCTAAAATATGGCATGATACGTCTTATTTCTGCACTCTGCTGGATTAGACTTGCACCTACTATATATGTCATGCTCAACTGAATAGAAACATGTTTCCGATTACAGACATAATCATGTGCCAGTTGAGAGTGCATAAAGACGGGCGTGTTTACTGTTCAGATAAAGCAAAATCCAAAAGGAAGATTCAGTCCAGTTCCTCCATTTATCAGCAGAAGCACTTAGACTCAGAAATGCTTCCAAGTAAAGACTTGAAGAGAGGAGATATAAAAGGCTGGTTTAGGAATGTGACAGCTAACGAGGCAAGCACAATGTGAGGTGATGCCACTATAGTCCTATCAAAACTGATCCTGTTTGTGAAGTACATAACAAACACTAACATTAGCCGTTGTGTAAGTCATGAACATAAATCATTTTTAGATACAATTTAGAATTTTTGGAAACTCTGGATTCCATTTTGTCTTGTTTCAATTCTTATTGACAGCTTGAAGTCTTGCCAGTATGCTTATCTGTATCTATCAGTCAAGGTACAGTATAGGTTGATAAGAAGAAGGAGAGGGTTTGGATTTGTTAAATTTGTGGATATTTTTAGAGTTTGACAAATACCTCCTATCCTAGCACTTGAACGAAACATGAGTAATAAACAACATTTAAAAAAAAAACTTTCCCCATAATGGACATCTAACTCCCAACCATCTCAAGTATATTTTCTCAGTAGGAAATTCTAGTTGTCGTGAATGGCGGCTGATTTCCCAGAAAGTGTAGGAATGGCGATAGTGGGGTACTTGCGAATTAATACAATAAAATTGCTTGATCAATGCATAACTCAGGTCGTACATAAATTCTAAATTGAACTGATACCCACCTCCCAATTCTTTTGAGCCATGCATCAGTTAACCGCAAACTAGCAGGCTCCATTGCCGCCGCAATAAGAAAATAATGAGTCCCGAATTCCCAAATGATTAAAAGGCACCTTAGCAAGCCATAAACAGAGGACTGCTGAAAATTGGTAGTCAGACAATGAGGTGCCATTCATGTGAATTAGTTAAAGGGCATGGTAACCTAATGGACATCTATGGAGTAGTACCGGTATTTTAAAGGGGCAACATTACTTGTTAATAGAGTAAGAAAAATAGGAATCCACTTTTTATTCATGAAATAAAGCTTTCCCATTAAATTGTTTTAAAAAAGACATCCAGACATACTGTAGAGGATCCTCCTTTAATATGTTAGTCAAGGTAATGAGATGATGAGGCTGTTTTATCCCCTCTAAAGCTAGGGATAATCTTGAAAAAATCTACAAATGGGTGTATTTTGACAAGAAAGTTAATCTTTCCCAACAAGTATTGTAACTCTTGATGTGTGACTTTTCTTAATACCAATACTGCTGCCACATGAGTCTGTGAATCGAAAATCTTGTCCTCTGGCAAGCGACATTCAATTTTAAAGGAATCAGTGCAAGTACTGAGGAAACTCAAAACAGTGGTAATACCTTCTGTCTTATCATCTGTAAAAGGAATAGCAAAATAATGTGCAACTTTTAGAAAGGTCTCCAACAAATCATCACGTGCATTAGGGCCAACAAATAAGAAAGCATGCAAATAATGGATCATATATCTGTTGTCTGCCAAAGACTCTACTACCCACAGTACAATGAGCTGAAAATGGGTGCAAGAGATGGCGAATCCCATGGGAAGTCAAAGGACAATATAGTATCTATCTTCAAAGCAGCAACCCAATAGATGATGACATCTTAAAAGAAAAAGAAATGCAGATTCAATGCCATTCTTTGCCATAAGGGCCCCCCATCCAGCCTTCATAACAAGTCGGATAGCCTAATCAAAATTGACAAGGACATTTGCTTGTCAATGTCATTAACAGAGGGAGCTTTAGGATATGACAGATGATAAAGGGGCCTGCCATACAACCTAAAGACATAAGCCAGAACTGAAAACAAAAATACACAGATCGACTTTTTGGACATATCCCTGACATTTAGCATAAAATCTTAACTGGATTGGTGTCACTACCCTTAGGAGTGGTGTCTGATACTGCTCTATTTGACACTTACCCCTTTCTCACACATATGTTCAGATACAGACAGCTTGCAAGTATAAATGCAAGCCCTGGTTCTGCAGAAATGTAAATGCCTCCCTCACACATGCATTATTCACCACAGAACCATGGGTGCCTACATTGCCCAGCAGAATTTATTTCTAATGTACAACTAAGTTTATGACATTTTCATTCCTCTTAGTCAGATTCACATTTTTCAAAATATATATTTTTTATCATACCTAGTCCTTTAAGATTTCATCACTTCTTAAATGTTACTATAAAATACTATTGCTTTTGAAAGAATAGGGGTTAATATAAGTTTCAGATTACAATGATTTGTTGTAAAAACTACATTTGCAGTGGTAATGTGACAATAAAAAGGTTAAGTTTACATCACGTCATATTTTTCTTATCTGCTTCATAAAGCCGGCTGTAAAGCTTTAAATGCAGGTTAATAATTGAAGCACAGCAAGGGAAGCACTAGCATGCAGCTGTATTATAAGTCTGTACAGTATTTCTCTGTTAAAGAGAAATGTAAGTGAGCTTGAACATGAGTGCAACCAATAGAGGAGAATTTGTAGTGTATGAAAAAAAAATTAGCATGAAGAAAATACTAAAATAAGCATTTAAACACTTACCTTGAAGTTAGCAAAATATCATTTAATTTCTGTCAGTTTAAACGTAGGGTTAACACCCTCCAAACCGAGGCTAAACTGGTATACAATTTGAAAATTTGTTTTAGCCAATCAGGAGGAAGTAAAGACTGAAACATTTGTATCACAATCTGGCAGTTGCTGTCTGTTTTTTTTTACTCTCTACCTGTCTCCTTATGGGCAATTTCAGCTGTGACCCCACCAACCATCATTGTTAAAATTGTAAAAATACTATGTAAACCAATTAATCCTCCAATCCTCTTCCCTCATTGCGGTGTGGAGCTTCCTTAACTCTGCAGGTTCTAAAGAGACCAAAAATTACAGGTATCCCAACAATGGCAATGCACATTGTTCGCTGCAACACAAAAGTCCTTTATTTTATTGGTTTCTTAAGACATACTGTACTACCCCAAAGGAAAAAATAGCCGAAATGTATTGCAGTCAACAGCTGATATAAGCATGTAGATAACATTTATAGCCTTTCAGGACATAAGAGTTTGTCCCCATAAGCTCAATATATTTGCATTACAGATAACACCAAGGTAAGTAAACAGTATAAGGGCTTTCAGACTAACACTGTAGCATTTAAGAACAATTATAATACAGTGAAACGGTGTCTCCTCTTGGCTTTGACTGATCTAAATGATGGCGCAGAACAGTATCCATTAGTATAGGGTTTAGTTTTGGGCCATTTAAGTACAACTAATCTGCCTTCATCCAGCAAAAAGGACACCTAGATTATATCCTATTTTCCATTAAATGCAATCTGATCCTGAAAGACCACTTTATTTGTGTAGAAGATTTGTGGATGAAAATTGACTTCTTCATTTTAAAGCTTTTATGCCTATTGCAGCTTCTTCATTATGTCTTTCTCAAAATCCTAGAACATTTCTGCAAGTTTGTACAAAAATCTGTGTATATATGCTCTTACAAAAAAAATACACACATTTCTCACTGGCAAAAAAGATTGAGCATTATTGACAAAAGCAGTTCATAATATAACCTGTTGCAAAGAAAAATAGATAGACTTTTTAGGTAAAGCTGAATTTAATTTGGAGGCTTTAACTCCCGGGATGTAGGCTGTATGTCTGCGGGCCCTCAGCGTCTTTCACTTAGGGTGCTATTCAATTTATCAAGCCCGCAAGGTAGGATGGAACCCAAAACTGTAAACTATGCAATCGTAAGTAGTATTTCAGAGCATGATCATGATCAATTAAGCAAGGCTGTAACTCCGGAGTTAGAAACAGCCAATAGAAAATTACGGAAGCCCGGATCTCCCGATGCCTCAATTGAATGAGGCCCTATGTGTATTTTGTGTTTGTTACATCAGAACCTGAGAGCTGGATCATGAGTGTGTGTGTGTTTGCAATCAGTGGAGAGAGGGATTGGGAAGGAGGGGAGAGAGAGCCTTTGTTAGATTGCACTCATCTCGCCCCCCTCACTGGGCGAGAAGCAAATCCATTGTGTCAAGAAATGCAACCATATATCTCTAGAAATGTAAACACCCCTCTCACACATTCATCTTCCTCCAATGTATCATGGATTCCCCCAGGGCCCAGCATCAAAATATATTTTAAAAACTAGCTATATGTCCTTTTTACTGCAACCTTTTCATTTCCGTAGCATTCAAACATGTAGAATCATATATTAAAAAGCAATGTTGTTAGGGTAGGTCTAAATGTTGTGCAAATCAAATCACTGCAGTCCTTAGATAATCCTTTATTTAGTCCATCCAGTTGAAGAAGCCCTATAGTGGGGGAAACATATAGAGACGTTACCACAGTGATTGCTACTACATTGTGTCTCCTTGGGCATGCCGACGTTGCAAGCCATATCATTTGGAAGCACAGTGGAAATTGTGAGCTGCAGGTACCAACTACCAACTAGATGGACTAAAGGATTTCCCTAAGCTCTTTGCTTTTCACAACAGATGGTTTTTAATCTAGTTGTAGAAGCTTCAAGACTGATTCAAATAACAGAAGATGTTAATATATGAGTATACATATTTAGATAATCCTATACTTTACTTATCTGTGATTTAATGTCCTATGATTTCTAAGATAAATAATTTGTACTGCTCATTTGGCACTAATATGGTTGAGTAGCTTAGTGGAAGCTTGTGGAAAGCTTGAAAACCCACTTAAAGCTTAGAAGACCACTAATAATGGTCATATAATAGGGTTTCATTCACTTAATAAATGATTCATAATAAATTTGTACAAATGAGGTGAAAGACAAAAAATCATTGTAGCTTTAAAAACTTGCATTTGAACTTTAGCATTGCAGGTGTACACAGATTACATTCTATCTACTTCTATAAATTGTCCATAGGAAGAGAGAGCACATGTTCGGTCTTTATGTGCCTTGTTTCCCACACTGGCTACTGCAAGCAAACACACCAATCTAATAGAATTGTTGGGACAGATTTGGAAACCTAATAGGGGATAGAGAGAAGCAGCTCTTAAAATATAAAAATTCAAAAAATAATTTCCTCAAATACTGATGTTATAGCTAATAAGTTATTAAAGAAACAAAGGAAACCATGTTGAATGAGCACTATAGTGAAATATGACAGTACAAACTGCTTTTTGTTTCTCTACTCCATGCCACTTGTGAGTAGTACATTTTGGTATGTTTTCTTTGCTGCACTGTAGTAAAACGGGACTGATAAGCCTCTATTTACCTTATGTTGTAGTTTTAGCAATCATTTATGGTACAAAATGGTGTCTGTGCTTTTCTACCTCTTCCAACTATCACAAGAGTGCAGTCCTGGCTACAATAATCTTTAGTCAATGCATCCTTTGTCATTTTGAAACCATCTCATACTGTGGGCCTTGGCCTACATGCTGCTTTTAAATGATATGCTTGCCTGTATAATTGGATTATTATTATTACATTTCAAGTGCTGAATAACTTGTGCTTGACAATAAAACAAAGTTTGATTTTAGTATTTTGGCCAAAAAAAAGCTTATTGAATAATTCAGTTGCTTCTTGCATTTCAGAAAAGTCATTTCTTTGCTCTTAATTTAAAGTGACCCAGCAACTTGGCCCGTTATCAAGAATAAACTGTACATATATTAGTAAATATAATTGCAATTGATTGATATTTAAAAAGTTTAGTACTAGATAATTGAGCCTGAAAGTTGGTCATTTTAAGCATGCATTAGCTGAAAATATTTTTCCTTTATCTAAAGTATTAGATTAATACTCAGTGGTAAGGAGGAAGAAAGAGCATGCACATCAGAATGGTCACAGAGACTTTTAAATGTTCAAGCTTCTCTCAAGTGGATCAGGATTGATTCCACTTGCCCGGAGTATGTTAGGTTGGGAGGGTTTGGAGAAAGAGGGATCAAGGCTTTAGGGCCCCATCGGGCATGGAGTGATAGTGGGAAAAATTGAGGTCCATGGGCAGTCTGTGATAACCTCATTCTCACTTTGCCACTTTTCTCCTTATTCAAGTGTAACTTACAAGACCATATTTATACTATGCTCTTTTGAAGAACTTGACTTCATAATGTGCAAAACGTTTTTGCAATGTTTGAGAAATGACAGTCTTTAACTTTGCTTCCTAAATGGGTTAGGTACCTGGGAAGAATAGGTAGAACTGTGGATTCAGATAATATCTCTATTTAGTTCTCCCCATCAAGCTACAGGCACACTATCAGTCACAGATCGAGTCAGCAATAACACAAGCTCAATATGTGATTGTCTCTAAAAATGATTGTATGCTCATAGTTTACATAGCTGCTAATAGTGTTTGTTTGTTACCTACTTCACAAACATGATGTTTTCTCCAAACTTCAGTGGTCCTTTAAAATCTCTTTGGCACTGTAGGTTTCTGACCACTACACTTTAAAATCAAAGTATAACACCCTCAACAATAATGCACCCTCTTATTTATCTGCTCTTGTCTCTAAAAACTCTCCCAACTATCCTCTTCACTCTGCTAATGTCCTTCTTCTATCCTCCTCTCTTATCGCCTCCTCTCATTCCCACCTTCAGGACATTTCTTGTGCTGCCTCTACTCTTTGGAACTCCTTGCCTCGCTCCACTAGACTATACTCCTGCATCAAATTCTTCAAAACCTCACTAAACTCATCTGCTTAAAGAAGCTCATCAGCTCCAGCCTTAATATATTGTACCTCACCCTTCTATACCTCACCCATACGCTCTAGACCAGGGGTGGGCAAGGAGGGCCACATATATGCCGGGATTTGAAGATATCCTTTCTGTACACAGGTGAGTCAATCAGGATGACTGAATAAGTTATTGACTCACCTGTGCACAGCAGGAATATCATTAAATCCAGGCATGTAGTGGCTCTCCAGGACCGAACTCCGGCCCATGCCTGCTCTAGACTGTAAGTTTGGGAGTTTTCAATCTTATTGGGGGCTTTAGGGAAAGTATTTTGTACATCTGATTTTAAGCTCAATAACAGGGCCCTCCATTATATTGGAATTTGTCAAAATAGTTTATGACTTGTATCTACTCTGCTACGGAATATGTTGGCGCGTTACAAATAAAGGATAATAATGATACATACTATCATTATGATAAGAATACACTACACTATATCATGCTGTAGGTACCACAAGAGATACTAGTAGATGGTAGTAGGATAGGGGATATTTACTAAGTGATCACATGGCTTGTGAATGTCTTCAATGCAAATGATAGAAAATCAAGCACATTGAAGGCACATACCAGCCATTGTTACGCTCAGTGAATCCTTATTTAGGATGTAAAATACTTATTTTTTACATGTAAAAAAAATAGGCTGACACATAAAAACAACCCTGCTTTATTTTGAAGGCAACCTGTATTTGTGCTGGAGAAGAGCTCCTCTCTTCTTTTATAAAAGGTGCAGTCTGGAGCACAGTTCCTGCCTTATTCCTGTTCAGTGCAATACAATCATGGTGCAATTTACTTTGCATCAGTGAGGCAACTGCCTAAAAACGGGGAAAAATTATATTTGAAGTGTACAGTTTTTCACTAAAGATCTACCTTTTAAGACAATAAAATGAAAATGTTTATATAGATCTTCATTACCTAAGTCATGACAACCAGATTATTATTATATTATTATTATTATCGTTTATTTGTAACGCGCCAACATATTCCGCAGCGCTATACATAAGTTAAGTTACAGGCAACAACAAATTCAAGATTCACACATTGCGATGAATGGAGGGCTCTGTCTTTGAGCTTGGAATCCGGTGTCCATAGCTCTTTGCCTAAAGCACCTTGCAGGAAGGAAACTCACAGACTTACAATCTAAAGATAGAGGTCCTTTAAAATATAATTCAGGTAGTAAGATTGTATGCCCTGATTAAATTCCATACAATATATTTGCTTATTTGGTAAAAAAAATAAAGTAGCTACAGCTCTCAGTTCCCACTGTGTTTCACCCATTGGTGCCTTAAGAAGTTCTGTAATGGAAATTATATTGTCATAGAGATTAATACTACTATTTCTCTTTGGTAGTGTGAAAGCTAATGCCATCATGTTGCAACTCCACCACATCATTGTGTTGAAGAGCTGTCTGGCAATCTGTTTTCATGTTGCTGCAGCATACAATGTGTGTTTTCACTGCTGTGGAGCTGAGGTGTAAGTGTCAGCAATGTGTGCAGCGTGTAGTGTAAATAGGCCGCGTGCACGAGGAAAATCTGTTAGGGTAGATGTGTACTTCCGCATTCTGTAAGTTAGTGTTGTAAAATGGCGCCTAATGTGCGTGGTACGCGGCTGGGGCTGATTTTGCGTCCTTGTTCTTGGATCTCGTCGTGCTTTTTGGGAAAATCTGTATGTGTTTTGTGGTGTTTTGCGTGTTTAGGGTCCTGTAGCGCTCGTTTTCCTTTTCTTCGGCTGCCATTTTTTCTCTCGCTTAGGGGATTTTTGTGTCTCTAAACTCTGGAATTTGGACTTAAATTTAGGTGTAACTTCACTTGCAGAGGTCCTGGGTACCCCCCCCCCCCCCCCCTGCTGTATTTTTTGTGTGTATTTATTGTGTTTCTAATGTTTTCAGGTTCGCGCGGTTCGGCCGTTATAGTCGTATTTTTGAGAGGTCGTAATGTTGCGAGGTCGTAATTTTTTTTAGAAGTCCCGCATCTCGTATTTGTTTCTTGTTGTCCGTAAATGTTGCGAGGTCCTCAGTTACTGGCAAGGAGCGCTTTTAGCAACGACCCGCATGCTCACAACTATATATGTGATTTGTAGAGCGTCAGCAGATTCTGTAGCACTACTATATAAATACTCATTCACTTTACCTAGGTTTAATTCCCAACAGCACCACTGTATATATCCCTGATTCATAGTTTTAGCACTGATGATTCTCAAAAGGTTTTTAAAGGTGTGGTAAAAGCAGGACATGGCTGATTAGTTTATTGTAGCTCCAGGAAAAGATAAGATTAGCGTTGTGCTCTATAAACCTCAAGTTGTTGGACAAGTGGGAATTTACCTTTCAAAGAGCATTAGAAAAGGAATCCTACTATTTACCAAGGAGAAATGTGATCTGGCCCTTCCTTGTAGGATGATGTGGCAGACAAATGGACATTTGCCACTCAAGACCCATACTAAGCCCTGTGTTGTCATTGCCACAACTTGCCTGGAATGGAACGCACGTTCCTAAAGAAAACATGCAATTAAAAAAAGCTTTTGTGCTCACCGTGTCAGGATGAAGATAATGTCTGGAAGTGTTGCATTCCTTGCTAGCAGATCTTTCTCATGTCAGCACCTTTCCTTTAAGTTTATTTAATCAGCTTCAATGGAAGAAAACTCCTTTTCTTATTACATTTTAGAAACCAGTGAAAAATATCCTGGCATCTCCCATATCTGCTTCTTAGTTTACTGTAAATAATTTATGATGTTGAGAGATTGTCAGGGGACATATATTCTCTTATTAATGCAAAAGCCCCCAAACAGCTACCGGAAAAGGAATGAAAATGTATTTGCTTATATATTTGCTTTTAACTTTATGGCTCAGTTGCCAAACACTAGATTTATAAAACCCGGCTTTCTTTGTTAGATTAATATCAAAGAGGTGAAAAATAACATTTTGGTTACAAAATGTACTGTTTGGATCTACAGCAGGACCCGTACGGTACTAGTCTATTTCTGAATGCCTCTGAGAGACAACATAAGTTGCTAGTATATATAGTACCAATAGAAACATTGTATGCATGAGCTGTGGGGGCAGATCTTTGCAGGGACTGTTTGGATGGTTTGAGTAAGTGAAAAGCACTTGTTAAAATGATGGTTAGATATGCAAACAAACACTTAGGTAGTTTATTTTAATATTAAAAACAGGGAAACTTCCATATACCTTTAATTGGTTCTGAAATTATCAGTGTACATGGAAACATACTTTAGTGCAGTGTATGAACTGAGACATTCAAGGACAGAATATATATCACATATATAGTTGTGAGATGGGGAATTGTTGCTAACTCTTGCGGGCTCACGCAGTGACCTCGCAAAAATCGGCCGCAACACGCGCACATCAAAACATGAAAAATACAACAAATACACCCAACAAATACATAAAAAGCTTACTTACAGGAAGAGGGAGCATCCAGGACCTCGATAACTAAAGTTACACCTCAATTTAAGTCAAATTAAAAGAGTTTAGACACTAAAAAATTCTCTAAGCAAGAGAAAAAATGGCCGCCAAAAAAAAAACGAAAACAAGGCTACAGCAGTCTAAAGACGCAAAACACCACCAAACACCTAGGTATCTGCCGAAAAACACCTATGAGATTAAAAAACAAGGACGCAACCCGCGCAACCCCAAAAACATTATAAACACAATAAATACAAACAACAAACACATAAAAAGCATAAAAAGCTTAGCGGTGGAGAGAGACGGGAGAGGGTGAGAGATAAACATAGGGGGGAAAGAGATAGGGGAGAGACATGGGGGAGGAGACAGGGGAGAGGGTGGGAGAGAGAGATGGGGGGTAAGAGAAGGAGGGGATGGGGGAAGAGAAGAAGCAGGGGAAGGAGAGAAGAAGGAGGGGGAGAGAGGAGAGACAGAAGGAGGGAGGGAGAGACAGAAGGAGGGAGAGAGAGAGAAGAAAGGAATGAGAGAGAAAGAGAGAGAAGGAGGGAGAGCGTGAGAGAGATAGGGTAAAGAGAGAGAGAGGGCATAAAGACAGAGAGACGGCGCACAGGAAATTGTAGAGAGCGCACAGAGAGAGGGAGAGAGCACAGAGAGATAGAGATGACGCACAGAGAGAAGAGGGGGCACAGAGAGAGAGAGGGCGAGTGCGCAGAGGGAGACATAGAGGGCTCAGAGAGAGAGACAGAGCAAATTATGTATGATACCATCTTTTAAGACGGGCACTTATCTACAGGGGGTCAGACGGTTAGAGGTCTTGGAGAACTCTTGACATGTCAGATCTTAGTAACTCTGTCCCATTCACTACCAAGATGCATCATAATTCATCAAATACTCTTTGCATCTCTGGGAATCTTTGTGAAACAGTTTGTTGCATTTCCTGGCTTGGCAAATTATATAAATGACATCGTAGTTTAGGAGAAACTTCACATGTTTGAGTAGTATATAACAAACTACAACATTAGCAGTTATGTAAGACATAATAAAATCATGTTTAGAGAAAACTCTTAAGGACCACTGTAGTTCAAGAAAAAAGACACTTATTTGTTAAGTACTGTATTTACCAAACTAACAACATTAGTAGTTGTGTAAGGCATAGACATAACATTTTTTAGGGGAAAATGCCCTGTTAATGAAGAATCTTTTTTGTCACTCGCATATCCTGAGAGCTGGTTGATGAGGGGTAGGGTGATTGTGTAGAGGGAGGGGTCGAAAAGGAGGGAACAGGGAGTAACATAATTATATAAGAATGAAATTGACACCACACCCATCCCCACTCAAAAGCAGGAAGATGCATCAATAGATGCAACCAGAGCTCTTCAGAAATGCAACTCCCCCACTCACACCCATAACTTCCACAAAGGTATCATGAATTCCTTAAAGGTCCTGCAGAAGCACCAAAATTACAAAGTAGCTGTTTGAATTTTTTTCTGCTTAATTATGCTCGTAGTCAGATTCAAAGTAGTGTATATACTCGAGTATAAGCCGAGTTTTTCAGCCCTTTTTTTAAGGCAGAAAAGGGCCCCCTCGGCTTATACTCGAGTCACTCTCTCCCCCCCTAAATACCTCCCCCCTCTCCCCTCACTTTCCTGCTTGTGCTTCGGCCTCCGCTCCTTGACCCGGCGCCGGTGCACATGTGACGTCACATGCGCGCCGCGTCATTAGCATATACCGGGTGGGAGGTTGAGGGGGGTTGAGGTTGACGTTGAGGAGGGAGGTTGAGGATGGGGGGTTGAGGATGAGGATGGGGGTGTTGAGGAGGGGGTTGAGGATGGGGGGGTTGAGGAGGAAGGTTGAGGAGGGGGTTGAGGATGAGGAGGGGATTGAGAATGAGGAGGGAGGTTGAGGTTGAGGAGGAGGGGTTGAGGAGGGGGGTTGAGGATGGGGGTTGAGGATGGGGGGGTTGAGGAGAGAGGATAAGGATGGGGGGGTTGAGGAGGGAGGTTGAGGAGGGGGGGTTGAGGTTGAGGAGGGTTGAGGCTGAGGAGGGGGTTGAGGTTGAGGAGGGTTGAGGCTGAGAATGGGGGGGTTGAGGACGAGGATGGGGGGGTTGAGGAGGGAGGTTGAGGAAGGGGTTGAGGAGGGAGGTTGAGGAAGGGGGTTAAGGTTGAGGAGGGGGGTTGAGGAGAGAGGATGAGGATGGGGGGTTGAGGAGGGGGATTGAGGATGGGGGGTTGAGGATGGGGGGTTGAGGAGAGAGGATGAGGATGGGGGAGTTGAGGAGGGAGGATTGATGATGGGGGTTGAGGAGGGAGTTTGAGGATGAGGAGGGAGGTTGAGGAGGGGATTGAGGATGAGGAGGGAGGTTGAGGATGAGGAGGGAGGATTAGGAGTGGGGTTGAGGAGGGTGATAAGGGAGCGGGGAAGAGACACAGGGAAGGGAGAGGTTGGAAGAGACACAGGGAAGGGAGAGGGGAGAAGACACACCGAGAGAGAGGGGGACACAGAGGGCACAAGAGGGACACAGGGGGCAGCACATTTCCCACCCTCGGCATATACTCGAGTCACTCATTTTACCCAGTATTTTGTGGTAAAATGGGTGCCTCGGGTTATACTCGGGTCGGCTTATACTCGAGTATATACGGTACTCAAACATATTTTTATTGTAGGGTGGTGCTTTAATTTTGTAATATTTAGAGGTTAACATACTTTTTTTAAAAAGACAACTGAAGTATCATATTTATATACTGCTTAATTGTACGTCTTATCTTTATAATGGACAAAATGTTTTAGGTAAAAACAAAATACATCTGTATTTTAAATTTGCTTTAATGGGAGCATTTGTTTTTTGCCCTTATATACTTAATTACCTGGAAGGAACCTTGTATGTAGACAATATATATATATATATGCTGTTTTGTTGAAAGAAGACACAATGTTGAGACATTTATAGGATTAAATGAAAGTGCAACTCATAGTAGAATCACCTCTCCCCTCTAGTGCCAGGCCCTCAAGCAGTGTTTAAACGTTCAATATGTAGATCAATAACACAAAGCTAAGATTTTGTGTTCTTGATTTACTTAACTTTCGAAAGAATAGTAATGTTGAACTTGATAAGAAAAAAAAAACCTTAATTAAACTATTATGGTAATTTAAACTATGATTTACTATTTTTCATTCCCCCAGACCTCTCCACCCCCTGAATGAAGCATTGTGTCTGGAGAGGAACCAGACCTGTATCATATGAAAAAAAATCATTTTGCAGTTCAACCTGAAAGCATAGTGACATTACCTGTCAGACTGACATATGGGGCCCAGGATGGGGGACCCCTGAACCTCACCAGCAAGGGCATGTATGGCCCAAGATTGAACTGTCACCACCCTGAACTCAAGAACTACTTTCTCATGACCGTAATAACCTGTGTAATGTTAGGCCTCAGGCTCTGATCTGGTACCCCAGATCCCCAAGGAGCATGGCCTGTGAGTATTCAGGCCTAATAAGAATTGTTTTTAATGTTTAGTGATCAGGTTGTGTATAATGTTTAGAATAGTGATTTGATCTAATAGGATGATTTGGGTCATTGTATAAAGTTTATGTAATGTATTTGCGCTAGAAGAAGGCCATATGGTATGCTAATATTATATAAAGTTACTACAAGAATTGATGTGGCTATACGACCACTGTGAGCAGCCAGGCATGCATCCTCCCAGACCTCAGGTAGTCAAAAAGGGGGAAGTTAGTTTATGGCCTCTGCAAAATCAGATCTAGAAACAAGTGATGGGGGTCAGTAACCTTGGTGATGAGGTGTGGGGGAAAGTATTTTGGTGTTTGTGATATATTTCTATGCAAGCAACAATAAACTTAGTCTGTTTTGTACTAAGCAAAGGTACATGTATTCTTCTTATATCCTAACAAAAGGGATCTGATTGTGCATTTAACTGATCTGAACTGAATTGCTGGGTGCTGAGATTGAACACAAATGCACGACCTAGAAGGAGAAAATTGAGGTGTATGTGGCCCCTCAAACCTGGGTCGTAACACTATCCCTTTGCCCAGTCTGACATGATTCCCACTGTTAGAAAATCAGCCAGTCACCGTAAACATCATTTGAGGTCCTCTCCCCCGCTATAGCCAAAATAGTCATTTCTAAAACTCTTGCTTGCAGTTTGAAATGGGGGCGGCGCTGTCACTATGCTCCCTGTACATATTTTAAATCCAGTAACCATTTTCCAACATTTTAAAGTACTCCTTAATTCTGTCTATTAATTAATAAGTGTTTATTTTCTGCGTCATTTTTTGCTCCCCTCTTCTAAATCCATGTTTAATATTGCTTAGGATAAAAGGGATCTGTCATTATCTCCACTGATATCATTACAAAGTAATAATTATATTCATGAACATCCCAATGCCTGGTGCAAGAATAGGATCACTGTAGTTGTTTGTTAGACTAACAGCATTAACAGCTGTTTATGCTTGGCCATAAAAATATTTTTTTGAAAAATATGAATTTGTGAAGTCTCTGTTTATGAATATAATAATCCATTTTGTGTTTGTTGCATCATGATGGTGTCTATTTTTGCTATCAGTGGAGAGAAGATAGGTTGTTATTGTTACTGTTAAGATTATTGTATAAGATTGAAAAATTGACACCATACCTGTTCCCCCACAGTGGCCCAGAAGCAGACTCATTGCTTCATGAAATGCAACTGCAGCTCTCTAGAAATGTAAACGTCCCTCTCACACACAAGTCTAATCTACCTATCATGGAGTCACCAGAGAATGTTCTTCTAATTAAAAACAGCTTTTTCCTGCTTAATGATACTCTTAGTCAGACTTTTTGTACAGTGTTCCTTTAAAGACCTGGATAGTGAAGGAATTAGCTCACACACAACTATATTTCATATTACTGACCTCATCCTTCTGCCATCATTAACTGATACAGTATATCTGAGTTATTTTTCACTTTTCTTACTAAGATATATTGCAAGTATTAAAACACTTTGAAGTTCAAGTTCATTTTCTGATAACACAAAATGTCTATAGTTTATTTCCTATCTTGAGAAGCTAAACAGAAATTTCTTCAGACAATGTAAATTAAGTGCCAACTTCAGTATGCAGGGGTTTGAGAAGGTATTTTTTTTTACATAGTAAAGGGCTATGTGAATTAACTCATTATTATTTTTATAATTACTATTATTGTTATTATCCTCAACACAAAATTTGCATAGATGTGAATAAAGGTATTATGAGTCTGTTGGGAATTTACCTTTAGCCTTTACATAGATACATGGTCCTCCATTTTTTTTTCTGATGTAACAAAATATATACATTTACATCCATATTTCTTAAAATATAGCAATTCACCATAAGAAATCCATGCAGAAGCCAGATCACATTACTATGGGTAAATATAACAATTCTCTAAAAATTCAATCTGTATAGATTTTCCTGGACTTTCTCCAGAAAACATTTTTGAAATATGTGATATAGTTATTTTTGTTGCTGTTTTACTCTAGCAGGTTCTATTGTTTCTACAGTATTATTGACGTGGGGTTATATTTACATAAGAAATATGATAAGCTTTCCATCTGGTTCATGCTGATAATCCAATACGTTTGTAGTGGCATTGGGTCAAGTTTGAGTATGCAAGTACAAATATTTCAACCTTGTAAGATGTGTGCCTTATGTACAGTTTATCTTAAAGGTATATGTAAGTGAGCTGGATTATGAATGCATCCTATAGAGGAGAATTAATAGTGTCTGAAAAAAAGTAAACAATTAAACCGTTAGCCTGAAGTTTGACGATTTTCTTGCTTTTGCAAAGAGTTTTCACTCAATGTTGACACCCCCAGAAATTCCCAGGAATTATTAGCTTATTTTATACAATGTTTCTTTTTTGCCTGGGGATTTGCAGACATGCTCAGTTATCACCTGAAGTCTGCCCTACTGTTGGAAGTCACATGATCTCAGACACTTTCCTTTACTTTAGTGTAATTTCCTTCCTTTACTGAATATGTAAAGCTGTTATATAATGCATTGATTTCTGCAATAAGCACTGTCTAATGCAGTGTTATTTCTTGTGTTCTGTCTGTGAGTATTGTGTAATGCTGGGTTATTTATTGTGTTCTGTCTGAGCTCTGTGTAATCCTATGATAGCATTTCTATAGTTCTGTTTGTGAGTATTGTGTAATGCAGTGTTATTTCTTGTGTTCTGTCTGTGAGTATTGTGTAATGCTGGGTTATTTCTTGTGTTCTGTCTGAGCTCTGTGTAATCCTATGATAGCATTTCTATAGTTCTGTTTGTGAGTATTGTGTAATGCTGTGTTATTTCTTGTGTTCTGTCTGTGAGTATTGTGTAAATGCTGTGTTATTTCTTGTGTTCTGTCTGTCAGTATTGTGTAATGCTTTGTTATTTCTTGTGTTCTGTCTGTGAGTATTGTGTAAATGCTGTGTTATTTCTTGTGTTCTGTCTGTGAGTATTGTGTAAATGCTGTGTTATTTGTTGTGTTCTGTCTGTGAGTATTGTGTAATGCTGTGTTATTTCTTGTGTTCTGTCTGAGCTCTGTGTAATCCTATGATAGCATTTATATAGTTCTCTCTGTGAGCTGTGTAATGAATGCTGTGTTATTTCTTGTGTTCTGTCTGTGAGTATTGTGCTGTGTTATAATCTCAATAGTTGTCTGTGCTTATAAAAGGTTTGTGATATACTTTGACTTTCACATCAAATAAAAATATATTTTTTTGTCTTTAACGTTTTCTTGTTTTTTCATTGTATTGTCTAAGCATAAACTTATTTAGAGATTTATGTGTGTATATTCAGGTCAGACCTAACTACACGGTTTATCAACCCCTCCCTCAACTCTCTTTTGCCATACAGTGTCAGAGCTGCTTGCTGATTGGCTGAAAAGACAATCAGCATGCGCATGTGCTGCATAATGGATATATCATTAAAAATGAGATTTCCTTTATGCAAATCACAGTTGGTTTGCATGTTTTCGTTCAAACTTTTTTTGCTAGGTGGGTTATGATGCATTCTACTGGATGCCTTCATAACCCACCTAACTTACATACACCTTTAACATTACATAGTCACCACCGTGCATACCATCAGTGATTATCTATAGTGTGGGTAGATTGGTAAATACAAGCCATTGAAAAATTTGGAGTTGTGGTTATTAACTCTGCTATTTAGAGCCACACACTACCAAATTCACATACTCCTCTCTAATTTGATTTCTCATTCCACCCAACCACATTCTTTTGCCATTCAAACTATTGTTTACATCCATATTCCAGAGGTAGGACATGGCTGGTCCATGACAGTGAATAACATACCTATGCACATCATGGAAATACTGAAATTACAAATTGCAGGGTATTTTTGTATAAACAAAAAGCTTGTTTATCCCACCAGGGTAGGCTTCTATGTGTTGGCCAATGGGACTATCTTGCCTCATTGATCAGGTAGTTATTGAAGACCTGATGGAGAAATACCAGTATCTTCCGAACCCTAAAAATTATTTCCTCTCAGATGACCGGAACTTGAAGTAAAATACCTTAGTAGCATAACACAAGCAGTGACATAACGTTTTCCTCAGTACATTACACAAGCAAATTGCATTTGTTGCATTCACATACCCCCATCTTCTTTCTTTACTATTCTTCTATAGTATTCCATTATTCAAAGCTCCTGTTTGAAATCATTTTTTTATTTCTAAAGTTACCAAACTGTTTACTTGAAGCTTGAATATTTTTTTAACCTTTCTAATACCCTGTGTTGCTTTCAGAACAAGCACTTACACAAAACTGGATATTTCCTTCCTCTACATGACACTGTTTAAAAGATGGTGCAAGGGAAACTTAAAAAAATACAAGTCCTTTAGGATTTGATAATGCCAAATATTATTTTATTACTATAATATTTACTTAAACTTTTTCACACTTCTATGAAACATAGCAACATAGATAACATATAACCAAATAGTCTGATCCCTTTTATCATCTCAGGATGACGTTACACTTATCCTTTACTGGGAATTTACCACTTGCAATGGAAGGCTGTTCCACTTATCTATTAGATAGTACAGTAAACTCCCTGTTATCTGGCACCCACAGGGACTCCCCTATTCCCGGATAAGTGTAGTTGCCGGTTAATCGGGAGTCCCTGAATAAAGGGGTCTAAATGACCCTTAAACCGCACAAACCCCCTCAAAATTGCTTTAAAAGGCATTAGCACCTAAACTGGGCCATTTAGGCCCAGAAAAAAACATTTAGAAAAAAAGTTAGTATTTTTTATGGGCAGTCTCGAATTGCCGGATATGCCGGTTTAGCGAAAGTTTCTGTAGAATGTGGAATTGATGCCGGTGCCGGTTGCTTGAGAGTGCCAGTTGATTAGGTGCCGGATAACCAGGATTTTATTGTACATAGTAATTTAGGTTGGAAAAGACCTTTAGTCCATCAAATTCAACCTTTTTAGATCTCATCATGAATTGCCAATGGATCCTGAACAGAAAAAAAAACAACCTTTTAAACCTTCCCATTTGTCTCATTATGGGAAAAAAATCCTTTCTGATTCAAAAAACTGGCAACTGGATTGCACCTTGGATCATGAAAAAGAACTGCCAGATAACTGACCAAATCCAAAATGTCGAAATACACCAAAGAGATTCTATAATAATTTTCATTTCATTTTTAGGAGTATATAACAGTAATCACATTGGCAAAAATGTATTCATTTTCCTGGCTACTAGCTTTCCTGAGCTGATACTGATGTTATCAAAACTGTCATCACTAATTGATCAAATCTGGAACACAGCCATGTATTTTAATTACCCACAAAGCTTTTATTGTCAAATACTGTGTGAATGGAAAAGCATTATGAGCAATAAAAATCCTGGGATATGCTCCTGATTGGAGCAATTATTGAGGATACTTTATAAATTAACGTCAGCTCCAGCAAGGGACAGAAGACACAATCTTGCTGTTACTTCTTCTAAGAACAGTTTAGTTGAAATTACCCTAATTCTATTATCGAATACATTGTTTTTCTCAGCCACCGTGTGAATGTTTCATTGACCACTTGAACACTGTAGAGAATTTTCATGGAATAGGAATTTTCTGTCTGCTGTTCATCAATTTGAGTGGTTTGTGCTGTTTTTAGCCAATTCTTGTTTATGCATTTTCATTGATTTTTATTACTTATTTTTCACAGTTGTTTTAATATCAGTAGTTCCACAGAACACCTAAATGAGACTCGTGGACCACATTTTTGGTGTCCCTGTACACAACATAGTTAGGAGCGAGTTGCTCTCATAACCCAAAATCTAAATGGCCCTTTTGAAAAAGGACGCGTCCTATATTTATACTATTTGCTTAATATATTAAAGAAGACACAAAAGACTCTTATTATATACGGGCTCCCTGTACCTTGGCACAAACAAACTGATTTGATAGAATTTATAGATTGAAATCTCTTTTAAGCTTTACATGAATGTATGTATTATTCAATACCCAGTGCAACACGAGAACAAAAAGAGACGCAAATGGACAACATGGCAGTAAAGAAAAATACTTCTAGATGACTTCAGGATTTGATCATGAAGAAAGTTTTTTTTTATTATTATAATGTTTATTTGACCTTTTTGTCCTTCAATATGATACCCTGGATATCTTTTTCTCAGTTGGATATTTCAGATTTGATCAATTATGCTGAATCATTAAAGGATTTCTGCATAATAAAAAATATATATAAATATTTGAACATTGTCATACATTTATAAAAAGTCATACGCCTAGGTTTTAATAAAAAACAAAACAATTTGCAGAACACTGGAAAGATCCATGATAAATTGGTTGGAGTTGTGTATGTCAGGGGATGTTTAGATTTCTGAAGAGTTATGATTGCATCTTTTGATGCAACGTCCTGCTTCTGAGCCACACAAAGGCTCTTTAAACTGCCAGTTCTCTTCTCTCCCACCCTCCCTCCACTGATAACTACTTTTCTTGCGCTGCAGTGGTCCTTTAATGTGAAGTTGAGTGTCTTTAGGCTTAGGGATTAAGGTAGGGTTAAGGGGTGTGTGTTTAAGTTTGGGTTGTGGTTAGTGTATGCATGTGTATTATTTCCGATAGACATATGATTAGGGGTTAGTGTTTAAGTTAGGATTAGGGATGTGGATACAGGTTCGGTTTAAAGATAGGTTTAGGGTTATGGTTATGGCTGTGAGTATTGTTGGTGGTTAGGCTTATTAAAGGGATATGTAAGTGAGCTGGGTTTCCTAATAAACAGCTACTGATTAGTAGAAAAATATGTATTATATTGAAAAGTTGAATGCACTTGCATATTTATATGCTAGATACTGATATGTGGATGTGCACACCACTAGGAAGCTTACATAAAGTGTACCCTGCAGGGTACAGTGTGTGACCTCTAAAGGAAATTATGGTTGGTGGGGTCACAGCTGAAATTGCCCATAAGAAGACATGCAGAGAGAAAACAAAAACAGAGAGCAACTGCCAGATTGTGATACAAATGTTTCAGTCTTTACTTACTCCTGAGTGTCCAAAACATTTTTTTTTAATTTTATACCAGTTTAGCCTGGCTTTGGAGGGTGCTAACCCTAAGTTTCATCTGACAGAAATTAAAAGATATTTTCCTAACTTCAAGGTAAGTTTTTAAATGCTTATTTTGGTATTTTTCATGCAAAAACATGTTTTCATGTACTACTAATTCTTCTCTATCAGATGCACTCATAATCCAGCTCACTTACATAACCCTTTAATTAGAGTTGGATTTAGAAAGGACAGTAGATAAGTGGAACAGACATCTAGGTAGAGACAAACACAGAGAAGAGCATGCCTTTGATAAGAATAAGGCCATCCTAGTTAAACCAAGAATTTTAGGATAAATGGTCAAGCTTGATATGTCTTTTAGTTCATCTTTGCTGTAAAATCTATGTTCCTGTAATCTTTTTACAGGAAAATTCATGATCCTTTCTCTGAGAAAGACCAGGCGGTTGAAGTAGAGCAGAGATTCTCAATAAGTGTGTATGGAAATGAGTATGTCTGAAAGACCTGTGAAGTATATCTCAAAGCTTGGGGTTGTAGATGATGAGTGAGAGGATCTATGAGACATGGATGTTCAAGAAGGAAGTAATGGTTTCTAAAGGTGATGATACGCAGACGTTGATCAGGGTAGGGTGTATTGTTCAAGTATAAAAGAGACATGATTGGCACAACTTCTTCATAGCTTAAATACAAGAAAGTGCTAATAACTAGCTGATGACAGTTTTTCTTATAATTCTAGTTCGAAGAGGGTGATTTTAATGTTTACAGACAAGAGAAAACCCCAGTCTAAAGTGTATTTTAATTCCAAGTATCCTTACCTTGAACTGGTAGTGCCTGTCATTATTTATAAGTAGTTGTAGCTATTAATGCATAGATTGACCCATTCCAGAGGCCATGGCTAGTAAAATGCTACTCCTGGCTCCTAAAATCTTTTGACTGGCTCCTATTTATGTCTGAAGCTTTACAGCTGGTATTTATTACACTTTTACTCCTCTTGATAGGCATTACTTCACACAAAGCAAATCGCATTCTTTAACCTTCCTTTAAAATCGTGCTACTACGAGTGCTTAATTAAAATCCAAAATTGTTGAGAATTGAGCTGTCATCGTTTTCCCCTGCACAGTTTACCATTTGCAAAATTGCAGCTTTGCTTAGTTCCATGTGAAGAAAATATCAAAAAATATAAACTCTAGACTTAATATTGGAGTTATTTGCTTTCCCAATTTTAGCAAAGAAAGTTCTGAATTGACATTGCCTGGCAAATACGTGTTATCCCATTAATTGTCAGGGCATTGTGCCACACGTTTCTTAATAAATGTCATTATTTTTTGAAGCACAGAAAAATGTTTTATTTTATGTTTTTTCTCCAGCAATACAAATCTATAAAAGATGACCCCAAAAGCATTGCACCCAGAGGATCTGTTATGACTTTTTTTATTAGTCAGACAACATGGGCCCCAAAGGTACCAAGCTAATAACGTGTAGTTATGTACCCTGGGGTGAAATGTTGAACACTAGGGAATCATTTTGTGGTCATTTAACAGTTTTGGCATGTTTCATGAGAACCATTCTGAGGTCCAGGTTACTGTCAATATTTTTGGAAACCCCAAAACAGCTGGAATTGATGTAGGATATACTGGATTATACTAATGTAGATATATTTTACTGTAAGCTGGCATAGAAACAGAAGTACATAACGTCTTGGAACTACTTTGTATAGTTCAAAGACCATTTATATCAGACAAGCCAGGCCATTAACCTATACTATATTGTAATAAGGCATATAAAGTTTTGGATTACCGTCAAGCACCATAATCATACAGTTGAGCACGGCTTGACGTTTGCAACTTTATCAGCTGGAAGAAGTCGCAGTTGATTAATGGCGCTATTGTTAGAAGTGCAGCTGCCTCTCCATAAGCTGAAAGCTTTTCTGTAGCAAAGGTTATACACAAAAAGAAAGTGAAATTCAAGAACAGGTTGCAGAGATCCTCCCTTTAGAGCCAAGTAGTATACCAACCTTCTCATGACAAGTAACGATTTTCTCCTCATGTTTAAACAGGGTTGCCTTTTGCCTTAATTAAAAATGGGAGCAGTAATCTGAAAGGGGTTGACATTATGGTGACACTATGGTTTGCTGCCATGAAGGCCATCTATTCCACAGGTTACAGTCTATTTCACAAATATAGCCCTTTTGGATCATGTGTATGAAGCAGAATAATAAGGCAAATTTAGTTTGCGCCACAAACGGGTACTTGACTCTTTTTCACTTTCACCAATTCTTGTTACTCCCTTTCTCTCTTGTTTACCTTTCCCCAGTCGCACCCCACCTTTTCCTCTCTTCACTAAAAAATCAGTCCCTGCCATCATAAAATGTTCATTTTTCTTTCTCTTTTACTCCATTGTACCATTACATTTCACTCATTATGTTCTCACAATCTTTTCTGTCCCAGTTCAGTTTTAGCTTTTCCTCTTCTCACTAATACTCTGTCTTCTTTCTCTATTCTTCTTTCTTTCTGTCATCTACACTGCTTTTCCAGTTCGTCTTAGTCTTCCCCACTTTCTCCTTGGTGTTATTCTGAATGTGAAGCCTAGCAGAGCCTAACAATCAAATCCAGCCCAGTCTGTACAGTAGGAACTGCAGAAATTCTCAGAGCCCGACAACTTGGCTTTTTTTATTTCAGTCAACATTTTGTATAGTACAATCATTTTATGGATACATTCCTACCCTGGCTCAAAAAACAATCAGGTTCTATTTTTTATATGTCTACTACAGAGCTAACAAGGACACCAGAATACATATATTAGACAATCCATTTCATTTTAAGGACCACATATTTAGCATCATGATGGCTTCTATTCTGGACTGCTAGTCTGGCTGTAGCCTGAGGGAAAATAACCTTACTGGGATTTCCTCTTTTATTACAGGTATCCATTGTGACAGGCCTTCAGTAGAACAAAAATAATTAAAGTAACTCTCGGTGCATAATGATATGTTGTATGAAAAGTTACTGATGTATGAATATAGTCATGATTAATCAACATGACTGCTTGACAATTTATCCCTGTTACAAATGGCAATTCACTGGAGGTGATGGGGTAAATCACTGGGGCTGGGGGTTACAGGGACAAATCACTGGGGCTGGGGGAAGTATCACCTGGAATGTAGATAATACAATCCGTGAATGAAGGGACACAGACCTTGTTCTGGCCATTACAGAAATCTAAAGGAAAGCTGCATCTCAATCCCCAGGCCAAAAAGATACAATGTATTAGTTATGATAATTTTCCCTGGGAATTTCAGGGGGTGTCAACATTGATAGGCAACAGTTTGCAAATGCAAGAAATTCAGCAAACATTAGGGTAACTGTTTAATTGTTTATTTTGGTATTTTTTCATCCAAACATTTTTTTTCATAAACTACAAATTATCTTCTATCAGATGCATTAATAATCCAGCTCACATGAATATACTATTAAGCTCTCTTACTTCTGGTTCCCTCATTTTAATTTATTTTGCACATGGGTAGAAACATTGATGTCCAATATAACAGCAATTTACGTGTTTAAAGCTCACATCAATGGCACTTAGTCGCTGACCTCAATATTATGCTGCTTCTGAATTCTAATTAAAAGTTGTATAGCCAGTAATGCTTATAATTATTCCAAACAGAAAATTTCCCTTTCACAGTCAGAGTTTCACCACAGTCTGTTGAATGCAATTTGCGGGGAAGTTGTTTATAAAGATTGAAGAAGGAGGGGAGGTTGGAGAATTGAGGCTTCAGTTTATTGCCAGGAGCTCTGTCTGATATTAGTTCAACTCTACCTCGACCTCGTACCAGATGAAATTAACTAAAGCTAGAACATTCAGTACAAGGCAGGGGTAGAGAGCGAAAGATCCCAGTAACCCGTGGAGTAATCAGCAAAGGATTCGGAAGAAGCTGCTTCCACTGCAGGGCGACTGGATAGGCGCTCCTCTATACCACTATAGATTACTGCCACCTATATGAGGGTATTATAGTGGTAGATGCCAAGACGGCTAACTTACAATAGTTTCTTCTGGATAATTATCTGCATTCAAAGTATCTCTAGATGACAAACCAGGTTAAGAAACCAATATATATGTTGGTTTCTTAACCTGGTTTGCATATAAAATCGTATGATACCACTGCCCAATAAAACTCTATACAACAAAAACAACGGTCGCAGCACACTTCCAAGTCCTCGCAGGATTGAGCACATATAGAAAAAAGAGCTCCTCGATTGATTTAAGTTGGATAAGTCAGATGTGAAGATCCAAGCATGTAACAAAACACAAACAGAGGGAAGGGGAGAGGGAAATAGAACAAATATAGTACATATATACATACAGATATTTCCCTAAATATAATGCATCTCTATAAAGGGCTTTCTTCCAGACTTCTAAAAAAACAGCCTTTCTGGCAATTAAAATAAGTACCTGGCTCCTAAGTTTTAGATATGTTTGCACACCTCTAAATTTATATATAAGTTTCAAACCATGTAGGACCAGTTTGCATGGCTTCTTAGCTGTGGATTCAAATGAATGTTAGTTTGCTTCAGTGAAGACAAAAGTGAGGTGATAATTAATGCAGCAGCGCTCTAGTCTTAATAATGGCTCTTTTTAGTCCCTCTCTAAGGTCCTGATGTAGACAAACACTTTAAAGATAAAGATAAAGGCTGGGCTGGGTTTGATTGTTAGGTTCTGGTAGGCTTCATATTCAGAATCACCCCAAGGAGAAGATTTCTGGGTTTCACTAGGAATATAATATCCCTGCGTATCTATTTAGTTATATGTACTTTAGTTTATCAAGAAGTGCTCTGTTTTTATGCCCAAGATCTTACAAATAATTCATAACTAGTTTTCCCATCTGCCGCTCATGAAGACAGTGTACTTCTACATACAGGAGTTTCACTGTGTCATAGCACCATTCTGCAACATGCTACACGAGAGAGGTCATTGGCAGGCTAATTTGAAACACTGCACTTCACAATTTGTGTATTCAGGAGCTGCATGAGGCCAGACCCAAACAGGTAGAGATTGTATGATTTTAGGCAGAAAAGAAACAGAGCTTTTAAGCACTTTTTAATAAAATAAAGTTCATATGTATATTATATTCCTGGTGAAATACAGAAACCTTCCATGTACCTTTAATTATAAAAGTTTGCAGACTCCTTGCAGGATTGAAGCGCAAATCTGCAAGACACATTGTAATGTTCATCTGTAGTTCTTGATAGATTGCGTATCAATTTTATGATATTATGTTTTACTTTACTTTATTTTATGTTGTACTGAGCTCTGTAAGACATTTAAAATTCTCAGCGCCAGATTTGTTTTGAATATTTGACACGGCATTGTGTTAAAATGAATATAAATCATGAGTTATCTTTGTTAAAATGTACTTCATACCTTCTGCAAAATGCTATTGAATGTATAGCAATATAATGTTGGAAAGGTGAGAGCATTTTAAGTGATGAAAATATCCTACCACTAGTTATTATAGAGGCAGATTTGGGAAATTGGTACAGTTATAGAAGTCGGATCTACAGACAGATTTGTGGCCCATAACAGAATGAGAATACATCTTTTGCTATCCCCTCCGCCACTCCTGCCAAGTCCTAGATGAAGTACAAAGAAGCTCGGCTGTGGGCCTGTTTCTATTCATACCGCACCATTCAGACCAGGCTCCAGTTGCTGTGCGTACAAAGGAGCACAAACTCCTTCCCATCCATCTACAGCCCTAACAAGCATTAAGTGGATTTATTGTATCCCTCTGTTCTTTGTTCTCAATTCACAATTTAGTGTTTAGATCTAGAAGATATGTTTAACATGGATTTCTATTGATTTTTTTCTAGAGAATATGCATTTCAAGGGATATGTAGATAGATGAATGACTTCTAAGATCTTAAGACGATCAGACAAATCTACTTTTTTGACAGTATAACTAAAGTGGTGAATTAATAAATGTGGATTATTTAGATTTTAGCAATGGAGTTCTTGCTATCCTGGCACGATATAATCGTTCTTAACTACTAAAGGCTGAGTCTTGACTCAAAGGAACTATAGTTGAGTATATAGAGCAGTGGCGAGCAATGTGGCGCAGCCCCCAGTAAGTTTTCTTGAATGGGAGAGTGTGCCCCACTTTAAAGGTGTATTTAAGTGAGCTGGATTATAAATGCATCTGATAGAGGAGAATTAGTAGTGTCTGAAACGATGTGTTACATAGAAAATTTCAGTTTACTTACAAAATTATTTGCACAAAAGTCAAATCCAGCTGATCACACATTACATAAGCAGGGTACACAGGAAATACAGCAGTATACCCACAGGAAATAGAGCATGATACATATTTTGACCTTTCTGGTACAGAGCACAGGAAGTAACTGTTGCAGTTCTTGAACTGAGCACATGCCAGAAGCCACTTAGGTGAAGAATGATACAATGTATTAGCCTGATTCTGAATTTGAATGTTATGCTAATTTAGGTGGGGTTTTCTAGGGGTGTACACAATCAAATGCAAATGCCAACAAACATAGGACATTTTGCTAACTTCAAGGTAAGCTAATTAATGTTTATTTTGGAATATTTTCATGCAAAGATTTTTTTTTTCATAAACTACTAATTCTCCTGTATAAGATGCATTCATAATCCAGCTCACTTACATATACCTTTAACAGCACAAGCCACATTTTCTTACTCAATATATTGCTATCTCTTGCACCACAGAGTACTTCATATTAATATATATTCTCCCTCCTGTAATGCACCTTTCTGTCTCAATCATTTTTTCTATGCTTACATAAAAAAGATTAAATATACTGTGCAACTTTGGAGAACGTTGGAGCCACATATACCATGTTTCAAGTGAAATAGACTGCTCATCAGTGACTTAGAGTATTGTCTGAAAGGTAGTTGTCAGAGAGTCATAGTTAATTAAATAATACTAGTGGAGTGCATAGCTAGGGACTTTTGGTATATATTTATTACTTGTGCACTGCAAGGGAGGATTTGCCTTTTTGCAAATAATTTTCAAAAATATTTAAGAAGACTGACGAATAAAACAATATCTATCTATCTATCTATCTATCTATTTATCTATCTATCTATCTATATATCTATCTATCTATCTATCTATCTATCTATCTATCACTGTACCTCTATCTATCTATCTATCTATCTATCTATCTATCTATCTATCTATCTATCACTGAACCTCTATCTATCTATCTATCTATCTATCTATCTATCTATCTATCTATCACTGTACCTCTATCTATCTATATATCTATCTGTCACTGTACCCCTATCTATTTATCTATCTATCTATCTATCTATCTATCTATCTATCTATCTATCTATCTATCTACAGAAAGTGAGATGGATTTCCCCAGTTTACTGCAGAACGGTTGGGGGAGGCTTTACCTTAACTCATTTGAATACATCCAAATTGTTTTCCAGGTTGACTGAAATTACTTCATACCTTATTGAGTCATGGGAATAAGGAGTTAGATTTAAGAGAGCATTGTTCTGCCTGCATGTTATCACTAGAATTAAAGTGACAGTAATCTTAAAAAAAATCTGAAGAGTCTTTCATGAATTAGTTACTAGGTTAAGAGCTGTGGACCATTTGCTTATTTTGGATATATATATATATGTGTGTGTATATATATATATATATATATATATATATATATATATATATATATATATATATATATAAATATATACAGTATATATATATATTTTCCCATTTTTCAAGATGATAATGTTTTCAAGATGACAATGTATTCATACACCGTAAACAAATGCATTTAAGGTATAGTAAAGTGACGTGGGTTATGAATGCATCGAGCATTATAACCCACCTAGCAAAAATGTTTGCATGAAAAAACAAAAACAAACAATGTTTGCAAAAATATATATTTTTGTCCTGGTGGCGATGTAGACACCCCCAATACACTGGTTATGGCTATGGCAGGTGATAGGGTAATTCACTGGGGCTGGTGGAGGTCACAGGGCAATTTACTGAGGCAGGGGATGGGGCAATTCACTGGGGCTGGAGGAGGTGATGGGGCAATTCACTGAGGCTGGGGGAAGTGATGGGGCAATGCACTGGGGCTGGTGGAGGTCATAAGGCAATTCACAGGGGCTGGAGGGAAATTCACTGGGGCTGGAATAGGTGATGGGGGCAACTCACTGGGGCTGGGGGAAGTCACGGGGCAATTCACTGGGACTGGAGGACAATTCACCGGGGCTGTGGAGGGGGTTACAGGGGCATTTCACTGGGATTTGGGGAGATCACGGGGGCAATTCACTGAGGCTGGGGGAAGTTTCACCTGGGATGTACATAAAACAATCAGTGAATGAAGGGACACAGGCCTTGTTCTGTTAATACATAAATCTAAAGGAAACACATTTCACATAAATTCACAGACCAAAAAGATACAATGTATTAGTTATGCTAATTTTCCCTGGGATTTTCAGGGGATGTCAACACTTATAGAAAACAGTTTGCAAATTCAAGAAATTCAGCATACTTTAAATGTTTATTTTGGTATTTTTTCATGCAAACATTCATACACTACTAATTCCCCTCTAGATGCGTTAATAGGACAGCTCACTTGCATTGCATCACTTGCATTACCTTTAATTACTTTCATGGCCTCCACAGTCACCAGATCTAAACATCACTTAACCATTGCCTACTGTGTATTCTAGAGCTAAGAATGCAAAGTAGATTTCCACCTAAAAACATCCTGCAAAGAACGGGAGGATTTTATTCTTAATGAAGGGTACAATATCCCAGTACATACAGTTCACTGTGATGGCAAGAAGGATTGAACTTGTTCTGAAAGTAAAAGGTAGCCCTACACCTTATTAGAATCTTGATATTAATATATTATTAGGTCCATTATAATGTCTGTCCATCATTGGAGTGAGCCTCTCTGATCTATTGAACCTTGGTTTTCCTTACCCTAAGTTTAATAGGGTTTCCAGGCATGGACTCCTTGCTCAATAGTGCCTAGGGAAATCATCTGCGCTTCATTGATGACAGGCTGAAACATACATGAGTTTATTTTTTGTTGTTTTTCCTATTTAGAAAGAAATTACGTGATATTACTGGGCTTGACTACTCTTCTCAACAGGGTCAGACTGATACTCCATTATATTTTTCCTGTGTTTATAGCACAGTTGAGTTTGCTCTCCCAACATATCCAACCAGTTGCCCACTGAGCATACACAGAGGATACCATGGTAACTTGCAATTCCGATGAATAGAAAAGCTTAGACATTGTTTTAATGAAAATCTTAATGCGCCATCAGTCTTGCAGCAATTCTTTAGCTAACATATCATTCTTTGGATCAACAGGTTTATAAGCAGTAGACTTGAAAAAACAAGGGTTCTTCAGTGTCAATCTGTTGAGATTGCAAAGCAAGGAGACGTTTGGCCACAGAAAAAATAAACATAACATTTTCTTTAAAAAAAAAAGATTTCAGTATTGCAAAATTAGAACTAGAAGAACAAACAATCCCAGAGCAAGATATATATTAAAATATAAATATTCTGGCTCTTTTTCCAAGGATACATTGGGTGTATAAGTTCTACAGGGAAGAGTAGTATTGTTTGAGAAAATTTATGTTGGTCAGTGTAATAATTAGTAATGCATATCATTTATTTATTGTCACAATTATCACAGAGGCTCCTCATAGAAAGAAATAAGGAAGATCGATTAACCCTAACAGCAAGACCATTTAGGCCCAATATCTTCATTAGCGAATTTTGAAATACATGGCAGCTACTATGGTGGGTAAAAGATCTTAGAGGCAAGTTTTAGTATATGTAGATTGCGTTAAATTGGGATATTAAATTCAGGACCTCCTGGGACACAAATACTCCATGATCTAAGAAATGTTCTGCTCTGGTGCACCTGGCTCAGTCTAAATGAAGAAACTGATAAATCACAGGTGAGATATTGGAAAATGGCAGTGGAGTTCAGCACCCCTGCCCTTAGAGCTTACAGCCTGTTATTTCTTGAAATGTACAGATGTCTTAGTACCGCACACATGTTTATGATCAGAAGCAACTCTTATTTAAAGAAACAGCTAAAGAAAGGGATTGATATTTGACCCAACAGAAAGATCAAGACCAATGCCCTAATTATTCAAAATACCTGTGCAAGGCTATGTTCTATATTATAGGTCGTCACATGTGGGACATCCATATAACCAGTCATGGCCCTCTATGAAATGTTAATATTATGTTTTTGGGGTCTAGGGAGCTGCATGGTGGCCTGCTCCCTCACATGCCTATAGTGTAACACCTCTCTGTGTGTGAGGGGCAGGCAGCCAACCGTGGAACTCCATATTACAATTTGTAGTGGGCATAGTATTGCTGGCCCCTATTGGCTCATCGGTGAAGTGGGATCTGGTACTTTCTCTATCATTAGTCCTTAGTATTACTTAAATCTATTTATTTTCTATGTTCTGTTCTGTAAAACAAAACTTAAAGGCACAGGTAATGCAAATTGTTCTATTGTGTGTTTAAAAGAGCATGTTTTAAATATTATAAAAGTGTCTTTTTTCACAAACAAATATTTAGTAAAATATGTTTAAACTGGAAACTAGCAGAAAATGCCTCCAAATACAGTTATACATTCAAAGCAGTACATTCTGCTGAAAAAGCTTATTAAAAAAAAAAAAAAAAAAAAAATATATATATATATATATATATATATATATATATATATATATATATATACATATATACATATATATATATATTCTGTTCAACATAATCAAATGCCCTCTTTCAGGTGCAACGAAAATGCCTTCAATTGCTCTTTAATTGCACAAAATTTTTGATATCAGCAAGAATTAAAATATTCATACGCAGGGATCATTTTAGGGCGTTAACTACATTATGTGTTAAATTGGACTTGATATATGGAGACTGTAATTTGAGCAGATGATAATGCTCAGGGAGGGACCATCTCAGTTATCGAAATTCTACAATAAAGGAGACAAGGTATTTTTTTCAGCTGAACAATGAATATGATATCTAACAGGTGAATAGAAATGTTATAAGTATCTAGAATTCCCAGGACACAATACAGCATTCAGTAGGTGGAATCCAAAGAATTCAGGTCATTAACCCCTACATGGCCAGTTTACTAGCTGACAGGATTTTAAGGGACACTGAAGCCCCATCTTTATAGTACGCTATTTTGAAACACTAGAGATGATAATAGGTGAAATATTTTTAGAAGTAAAAAAAGAAATTATATTTTGTTGTACGCAGTGTTTTTGCAGGGGTGGGGCCTACAAATATTGTTGTTTTAATAGGACTATTATAGTTTAGTGAAAAAAAGTATGGAATAAACTAACAGCAAAAGCAACCGTGTAAGACTGTGTACAGAAAGTTCCTTCTTGTCTGGCTTCAGCAGTTGCTGCTAACACAGAGCCTAAGAGATTGTTTTTATATTATTCATAATTGGAAAAAGGATGGGAATGATGGAGAGAGGAATAGATCAGATATCATTGGAACTTTTTCTATTTGACATCAAAACGCTTTACTTGCATATGCTCAGAAGTACACAGTCACAAGAATAACTTTGAGCATACACCTGCAGAAAGGTAAACATCTTATCTTAACCAAAATATCATGGATGCTTCTAATGTTTAACAAAGGCATCAATATGTATATTAGTGTTTACTGTCTAATTACAGTACAAGGGAGGGGCCTTATATTTATTAATGTTTTAAATACTTCCATTGAATGCTTGCAGCAAGGTTTGCTAGGTTATATAAAACATGTTTATCCAAGACCATGGCACACAAAAATTATATTTAATAGCTGAATATTAAAGGTTTGTTTTTTGCCATTTGTTTATTTATTAACTAGTAGCTTGCCGTCACAAATGATAGTATAATATAATTTTTTTCTCTTATGTGTTTCTCTCTCCTGTCTGTCTCCCTCTCTCTCTCCATATGTCATGTGTCTGTCTCTCCTGTCTCTCGCGCTCTGTCTCTCACTCTTTCCCACTCTCTCCCTCTCTTTCTCTCTCTCCCTCCTCTTACTCCTTCCTACCCTCTCTCCCTTCCATCACTTCTTCCCACCCTCCCTTCCCATACTCTCCCTTCCTTCACTCCTCCCCATCGTACATTCCCATCCCTTCCCATCCTCTCCCTCTCTCCCCTCCCTCGCTCCTTTCCACCCTTCCTTACCATACTCTCCCTCTCTCCCTTCCCTTCCTCCCATTCCATCCTCTCCTTCTCTCCCTTCCCTCCCTCCTTCCTACCCTCCCTTTCTACCCTTTCTCTCCCATCCCTCACTCCTTTCCATTATCCCTTCCCTCACTCCTTCCCACCCTCCCTTCCAATCCTCTTTTTTTCACCTGTCCCTCCCTCCTTCCCATCATCTCCCTCTCTGTCCATTCCCTTGCTCCTTCCCAACCTACCTTTCCAACCTCTCCCTCTTTTCACTCCCTCCTTTCCCATCCTCTCCCTCTCTCTGAATTCCCTCCGTCCCACCTTCCCTTCCCATCATTTTCCTCTCTCTGCATTCCCTCCCTCCCTCCTTCCCACCCTCCCTTCCCATCCTATCCCTCTCTATCCATTCCCTCACTCCTTCCACTATCCCTTCCTATGCTCTCCCTCTCTCTCCATTCCCTCACTCCCTCCCACCTTCCCTTCCCATCCTCTCCCTCTCTCTCCATTCCCTCACTCCTTCCCAAACTCCCCTCCCATCCTCTTCTTCTCTCCCTTCCCTTCCACCTTCCCAACCTCTCCCTCCTTCTCTATTCACTCCCTCCTTCCCACCCTCCCTTCCCATCCTCTCCCTCTCTCTGAATTCCTTCCTTCTCGTCCTCCTTTAACATCATCTCCCTCTCTCTGCACTCCCTCCATCCTTCCCATCCTCCCTTCCCATCCACTCCCTCTCTCTCCTTTCCCTCACTCCTTCCCACCTTCCTTTCCCATCCTCTCTCTCAATTCCCTCACTCCGTCACCCTCTCTTTCCATCATCCTCTCTCTCTATTCCCTCCCTTCCCATCCTCTCCCACTCTCTCCATTCCCTCACTCCTCCCCACACTACCTTCCCCTCCTTTCCCTCTCTGTCCATTCCCTCCTTCCTTCCCACCCTGCCTTCCCATCCTCTCCCTCTCTCTCTCTCCATTCCCTCCCTCCTTCCCATCCTCTCCCTCTCTCTCCATTCCCTCACTCCTTACCATCCTCTCCCTCCACACCCTTCCTTCCCATTCTCACCCCCCTCTCCCCACTCCTTCCCTTCCCATCCTCTTCCTCTCTCTCCATTCCCTCACTTCTTTCCACCTTCCCTTCCTATCATTACTTCCATCCCTCCATCTATGCCCTTTACCTCTCTAGTGCATGCACAACTGTGCATGTGCTAATACTTTGCGCATGCGCAGTTGCAAGATCTATTGTGATTTAGGGCTAGTAGAGAACGCATCTCGCAGGTGTTACTCACAAGCTAACACCTATTATAATGGATTGATTAGCAATAAAATCAGTATTTGAAGAAACAAGTCCATTGTAGCTTTAACATCTTACATACTAGCTATATATTGCTTCAGGGTCTACCCGAGCTGCTTCTCAGGTGTCCAGATGGTGGCAAAAGATCTTCCCAGGAGGCTATCCTAAATTATTTTCTGACCAGTCTGAGTTTACCTGGAGAGATAAGGACTGATTAAAGCTCTTGGGCAGTATCTCCAATCACATCTGTGTTTGGTCAGAATTATATCTGCTGAATACAATAGCACTAAAATTCCAATGTATGTTTTAAAAGCTACTTTTAATATTTTCTTCAAATAATAATTAGTAAATAAACAAATAGAACCAGATTGTATGAGCACCACAGCGTTCCATTACGTGATATAACATAGAATAAATATACTTTATTTCAATCATGACAGCGGATACCATGGAGCAAAGAGTGAATTTGTAGACATGCTGTAATGATAAAGACTTAGTAGAGATTGGCTCATGTTTAATGTATCTAGTATAGCATGCAAATGATGGCATTTGTATTCTGCCTCGGTGTATATTAATACACCACTGTGCTTTGGATCATCTTTAGCCTGGTGTACCAGTGAGAGATTTGGGCATGGGTCATAACAAAATTAGAGAAAAAAATATTCAGAAAAGATTTACATCTATTATCGGGCATATATTTATTATCCTTGTTTCTTTGCATCTATTATGTCTGCCAGGTTCTGATGACTTTACCATATTCCTAAGAGCTTTGTATCAAATATAGAAGATATGATTCATTGATGTATGCACATACTTTTTAGTCTATAGAATAAATTGCATTACACTGATACCTAGTTCTCTGTGTATTAATATATTAGTATTTTTAACATTGCTTATGTAAATGACCTCTGATGTACCAAATTCATATTATGCACTTAGGAAGATTTAAAAAAAAAAAAGTTTAAAACAAATAAATACAGCTTTTCATTTGTAATAATTGTATTTAGTTTTGCTTTAATGGTATTTCTTAAAATATTATTGGAAACCCATAGGGATAGAAGGAAAAGTGGATTTAGACAGGATCCATATTCAGTTCTGTTGAAAGAATGCAACTTTACATAGTCTCTTGACAATAGAATTAAGTAAAGCTACAGGCAGGCTAGTTGTACAAGATGGAGTCCTACTTTAAAAAAGCAGTGTAAGATAAATACAAGATTTTCTCTCAAAAATGTATTTGTGCTGTAGGTTTACATAAAATATATCCAAAGTTTTCAAACATATTTGTTGTTGTTCGTTTGTGTGCGACTCTCTGTGACCACATGGACCGCAGCTTGCCAGGTACATCTGTTGTTACATCTCTGTTCATGCTTATCCATGCGATTTTCTTGGCAAAGACACTGGAGTGGGTTGCCAGTTCCTTCTCCAGCGTGCCATGATTTGTCTGACTTCTCTGCAAAGACCTGCCCAACTTGGGTGAAGCTCAAAGCTTCATTAAAGTACACAAGCCCCTGTACCATGACAAGGTAGCAATCCAGAAGGGGTTCAAACATATATATATATATATATATATATATATATATATATTTATTTTTTATTTTATTTTTTTAATCTGACATAATTCAAAGGAGGGCAGTTAAAATGGTGCAGGATCTAAAACCGTGGTTGCTTATCTTCCAATGCCCATGGGTAATGCCCTGGACATCCAGGCCATTATGAACAGGGAGATACTACATGTAAACCTTAATTTTAGTTTTGCACTGATTTAGAGTACCTTTAAACCAAAGATCAGTTGCTCAACAATCCGTCTATAAGTATGACTTATGGTAGGGGTAAGTATAAAAGGATATATGCCCTCCACATCCCTCTTAGCACTGAGGAGCAGCAGGTAAGGCCTCAGGGACTGGTCCTGTCACTAGATGCTGAGAACTACAAAACTGTAAGGCCAGACTCCATGACATCATTAAAGGGCCTCACTGTAAGTCCTCTTCATGGTGTTAAAGAGCACAAGGTTAAATGTTAAAATTATATATTTTTTTAATTACACTAATAACAGTTTAGAAATGTAAAATAGTCTGTTTACAAACACAGTGTATCCTGCCTACTGGCTATTTCATGAATAATAACAGATAGCTCAGCCACCCAGTGATGACACTGATTTATAGAAACTTATCCCTGAACTCCCTGGTAGTCCAGTGGTTAGGAGTTGGTGCTTTCACCGTTGCAATCTGGGTTCAATTCCAGTTAGGGAACCAAGAAGTCACACCACCCTGAAGCCCTGCAGGGTTGGGCCTGGTCACTATTTGGATGGCAGACCACTTAGGAATACCAGGAGCTGTATACTGTGGCCCACTGAAGAAGGAACTGGCAACCCACTCCAGTATCTCTGCCATGAATACCAAGTGGATCAGCATAGTGTGTTGTGGTCCATGAGGTCACAGAGGGTCTGACACAACTGAGTGACGCAAACACACACAATCCCTGAACTCAGGACTGCACCGATCAGTTAACTATAACTGACCTGTTTAGGTGATTCCAGCATCCCATACTCTGCACAGATAGATGAGGTGAGGGTTAACCTCTGTTTTTCTTTTGCTCACTACAAGGAGCTGCAGCGTCTCAGGTTGGGGGCAGTCAGTGACTCATGTAAACACAGATTTAATTTCTTAGTAAAAAATGCATGTATTAAAAAAATGTAAAAAGTATTTCAACATGCATTTACGAGATCTTTATGGTGATGTGGTTCAAATGGCGCTGAATAAAGTGGCCCTTTAAAATGTATAACTCAGAGTACATTAGGGAGAGAGTTAATATTAAAGAACATCACCGCCATATCCCACTACCCTATACAGCACATGTAGTCACATATATTACATTTGATTTCATCACAATGGCATGCAACTTTAACCTGATGAGACTAGCAATGTATGTGAGACTGTATATTGTATTTTGTGAGGCTTTCTTCATAACAAATATGTCTGACAAATCACTCACACAGGCATTTACTGACTGAGCGTAATTGCCTCACAATGACATAAAGCATTCCTTCCAGGTATCATTGCTTTATGACCTGCTTCCACATCCTTCTGTAATTGCAGTATAATGCTTTTGTTACTATATGTAAGAAGTCAACCTTCTGCAAGAGACCACACCAGCAAGATGCTTTGAAGCCTCTCTGCCCTTAGGGAAACCCTGAAGAAATACAATGTAGATATGTAAATGGCACTCTGGGTACAGCTCTGCGCCATCATGTAGAGCAGTCAGAATCAAGTACTAAAAGCGTTTTCAGTTGAAGCCCTTTTTACTTTTTTATTATTACTATATCCAGCATTGTGAGCTTTTACAGCAATAAACTTATTTACATTTGTTGAGCTTAAAGGTATATCTAAGTTTCCCTGTTTTTACCTTTCTCTAATCTAGCACATGCTGCTTGTATCAGAAACACACATTACACTGATTCATTCTATGCACATACTGATGTATTTTATTTAAAAAAAATGGTTTCCACACCCCCTGAGCTGCTTACATAGGCACCTTGTACCTACCAATTGAAACACTGCATTCAAATACATTTTGAATTTATACTAATTGTCAAGCCATGGGTTCCATGGTGGTCCAGTAGTTAGGATTTGGTGCTTTCATCGCTGTGACCTGGGTTTGATTCAGTTAGGGAACAAAGAGGTCACACCACACTGAAGCCAAGCAGAGTTGTTCCTGGTCAGTACTTGGATGGGAGACCACCTCCGAATACCAGGAGCTGTATAAAAAAAAAAAAAAAGAACTTTCAAGCCAACAACAGCAGATATTGAATCCCCAGACATTGCACCAATGTTGTAGCTGCCTCTGATTGGCCGAAACTCATTATGAATTTTTATGCTACTTTAGCTTGGCATTTCGGGGGCTTTTCATTTAAGATTTAACTGCCAGAAAAACTGAAGACATTTGCAAATTTTTTGGTAATTTTTGGTTGTTTTTTTTTCATGCAATTATTTTTTTTTTATCCATTACTAATTATCCTCTATCAGATGCATTCATAATCAAGAAAACTTCCATATACCGGTAAGGGGCCAACTCTTCGGTCCTAAATTAAAAAAAACTCCCTCTAAGTGCTTATATATTCATTTTGTGGTTAGAATGTGTAAAGAATTCAAAGGAATAATCTGACATTTTATTGTTGCACCAAACAGAGTTTATTGCTATTCGAGGGCGCTTGTGATTTTTAATCCTTTCAGAAACTTTGAGTCTGGGAAGCTCCAGGCAGATTATTTGAGGTTTAAGTGAGTTCTAAAAAAACGCTCATAAAACAGTATCATATGCATCAGTTTTAAAGAGAAAAATAACACACTTATTGCTCTTATTTATTATGACTAGAGTCTTGCCCGTCAAAAATGACGGCAATAAAAATTGAAGCCATTAGCCTCGTTTTCATTTTTTTCGTCCGCCATTTTTTTTTGTCGATTAGCCAATGTTTGAGTGCCGAAACTCGTCAAATTCGGCTTAAATTTGCGTGCAACCTCACTCCCAGGCGTCCTGGCATTCCCACCTTGCTGTGTGTGAGTGTGTTTTTATTTATTTATTTATTTATTTATTTATTCTTGTTTTTCGATTTCTGCGGTGCGGCCGTTAAATTTGTATTTTTGCCCCTGAGATTCCGATGTTGTAATTTTTATTTCTAAGTCCCACATTCCTCAACTGCTTCAATGCCTCAACTGCTCGCCTCGCTTCGCAAAAACTTGCAGGGCAATGAGCGCCTTTGGCGCTCATCGCTTAAGTGCTCCGAGCTTAAAAGGCTTCTATGCCTCAACGGCTCGCCCCCCGGTTCACAAGGCTTGCAAGCGTGACAACAACTCGCATGTTGACATTACTTGTGACTAGCGACTTGCCCATCAAAAATGGCGGGGCAATAAAATTGTAAGGCAGGTAATGCTGTTTGCCAAAGACATGAATTTTTTTGGTGGTCTGACATCCTTCGGCGCTCATTGCAAGCCTCTTGGTTGTTGTATATTTTTTTATGAGAGGCGCTTTTGCTGTCATTGTAAGGTCTGTGTTGATCTGCTTTTTGCGCTTATTGCAAGGCTGTCCCCTGGTGTAGCTTGTTTGCTATGAGCAGCGTTGGTGCTCGTTGTGAGGCGCACAGTGAATAGCTTTTGAGTTTATTGCGATAGTGTTTTTTTTTTGTTGTGTATATGTATTTTTGTATGCTAATTAAATAAGTAATACATTTATAAATTATTATACTTTACCTATTTCTAAGTAATATATGCAGGAAGCATTGTGCTGAAGAGCTGACAATCGGTTTTGATGTTCCTGCAGCATACAATGTAGGTTTCAGTGTTGTGGAGCTGAGGTGTAAGTGTCAGCAATGTGTGTAGTGTGTAGTGTAAATAGGCTGCATGCGCGAGGGGAAGCCGTTAGTGTAGCTGTGTACTTCTGCATTCTGTAAGTTAGTGTTGTAAAAAGCCGGTGAATGCGTATGTGGTACGCGGCTGTGGATGATTTAGCGTCCTTGCTAAAAGTGTATCTTGTACCTCGTACGGCTTTTTGGAAAAGCCGTATGTGCTTATTGGTGTTTTGCGGCTTTAGGGTCGTGTAGCCTTGTTTTCTTTTTTTTTCGGCGGCCATTTTTTCTTTTGCTTAGGGGATTTTCGTGTGTCTAAACTCGGTAAATTGGACTTAAATTGAGGTGTAACTTGACTTGCAGAGGTCCTGGGTGCCCCCCTTGCTGTGGGTAAGGTTTTATGTAATTTTTATGTTTATTTAATGTCTTCAGGTGCACGCGGTTCGACTGTTAAGGTCGTATTTTTGCGAGTTCGTAATGTTTTTTTTCTAAGTCCAGTGACTCATATTTTTTTGTGTAAGTCCGTATTTAGTCATTGCGTGTTAGATCTATTTTTTCAAATTCCCGCTTCTGTGGGTGTTTATAACCGTTTGTGAGGCGGCGTAGAGCCTCCACCTTCGCGAGGGTCCGCATTTGCGGCCTACAATGAGTTTTTGGCAGTCGACGTTGGAGCCTCCATCTTCGGCAAATGCAGTCCTCGCTTCGCGAGGGTCCGCATTTGTGGCCCGAACCGCGTCCCTAGTTCTTGCAGGCTCGCTTGCAGACATGACAACATTTCGTAGTTTGACAACTATTATATGTGATGTAGATCAGTAATGAGGAATTCCGTTTAACTTTAAGTTTGGACTGTGAGTCTTTAATGTCCTTGTAAGTATATCATTTGTAGATCAGAGGATTTGCAACTGGGTATAGTGACCATCTGGTTTAGGGAAACTCCTTTCAATTTGTATTTGGACTTTTAAAGCTTGATTACCTGTAGGTGGTGGTTTCTGCGGCATTCCTGCATTGAACTTCCATACCAAACTTGGTAATGACATTATACAATGTACTAACCTGCCTGGGCCTGAACTTCTCACACGCTAATATCACCAGACACTCAAAATTACATTCCTTGTGGTGAAAAGATTATATTCCCGTTGCTGCCTTGAAGCCATATAATAATGAGATGGCAACATATTCCTCCTTAGCTGATCATTTTCTGTTTTCTTATTCAGTGTCTTAAAGGCACACTGTGACTACAAAAAGAATACCACTTCATGTACACATTTACTTGACGCATATGGTAATTTGCAGTGAAAGTTTCTTTAAATGTTCACATTTATTTGGTTGTTTTTCGGAAACTTAAATTGACAAACCCAAATTTTGATTACGTTATTTAAAAAAACGATGGTCCTTTCCTTTTATAGTTGCGCCGGCACAGGCAGCTACAGTGTCGTTGAGCATCCGCTAGATGGCTGCCGAATTTTGTTGCTGAGATCACAGCTTTAGGGTTAGGGCACGGGTTAGGGTAAAGGTTTCAGCTTGAAAATTGTATATGATCTCGGCAGCGCTTGCAAACTGTACACTATTTTGGCAGCGCCATCTAGCAGCTCCTTGCTGCAAGCGCTGCTGCTGGAGCAACTTTAAGAGGAAAGACCCAAAAAAGTATTCATAATAGACTAACATATTTAGTGATGCAACAATTAAGTTGGTTGCAAATTTTCAGTCTTGTAAGGTTGCTTTGAAAAAGGCACTTTGTACATAAGATGTTGGGTTGCCTGGTGGTCCAGTAGTTAGGATTTGGTGCATTCACCACTGCAACCTGGGTTTGATTCCAGTCAGGGAACCAAGAGGTCACATCACTCTGAAGCCATGCAGGGTTGGGCCTGGTCAGTACATGGATGGGAGACCACCTAGGAATACCAGGATCTGTACACTGTGGCCCACTGCAGAAAAGACTGGCAACCCACTCCAGTGTCTCTGCCATGAATACCAAGAGAGTCGGACACAACTGAATGACACAAATACATAAGATGTTAAGCTCAAAGACAGGGCCCTCCATTCTCTATGTGTTGAATATTGTATTTTGCTATGTACTCAACCCCTGTATAGCACTACAGAACATGTTGGCGCGTTACAAATAAAGAATAATAATAATAATTAAAGGACCACTGCAGTTCAAGAAAAAATACACTTGTTTGTTAAGTGTGTACCAAATTTATAATGCTAAGAGCTGTATAAGCTGTGAGCAAAAACATGTTTTTAGGAATGTCGACATTTTTGAAGACTCTATACAGGAAACCTGTATAGCGCTACAGAATATGTGGGCGCGTTACAAATAAAGGACATAATAATAATAATACATTTTGTGTTTGTTATATAGCTGCATGATGGGTGTGTGTGTTTGTAAGTGTAGGAATGGGTACTGGAGAAGGGAACATGCAGAAGTCTTGAGTCTTTGTTTGATAACTGGATATATTTATCATCGACACTATGCTCCTTCCCCCTTACTGGCCTAGAAGCGCATCAAAGGATGCAATTATAGCTCTCCAGGAATGTAAACGCCCCTCTCACACACATAACGTCCACCAGTGCATCATGGATCCCCAAAGATCCTGCAGAGCCATAAAAAAATCTAATTTAAACTTAGCTTTATGGCTTTTTTCCTGCAGAATTATGCTCTTAGGGCCTCATTCGAATGTGATTGAGCCAATTGAATAGGGCTCTATATAAGCACAGAGCATATTTTTTTACTGAAGTTTTTAGTTAGTGAAGACCTTGCTTTTGGATAGAAGCTCACTAACTAAAAACTTCTGTAAAAAAGTATGGCCTGTGCTTATGCAGAGCCCTATTCAATTGGCCAAATCGCAATTGAATGAGGACGTTAAATAACTGATTTTGCTTATCTGCTCATCAAGCTGGAATGAGCATTGGATATTGAGACATAACAGATTGGGGAATTCTTTATGAGACAGCAATGGAGATGACAATGCATGCGTATAACTGTATATAATGGTAGTAAAATAAAGGTTATTTTTATTTTTAATGTTCAATCTAAAATATGTTGACTAGAAGTAAAGCACTTTATATATTAAGCTCATGTTCCCAACCGATCAGCAGTTTGGTAAATACAATTTGAAACAAGACCAGGGGCCCTATTCAATTGAGCAATTGTTGGTTATTGGAGCCCGTAAACGAATTTGCTATTCAATTGGTCCCTCATTCAATTGCAATTTCGCCAATTGAATAGGGGTCTAAATAAACACATAACATATTTTTTTAAAGAAGTTTTTAGTTAGTAAACATCTATCCAAAAGCAAGGTTTTCACTAACTAAAAACTTATTTAAAAAAACATGTTATGTTCTTATATAGAGCCCTATTCAATTGGCCAAATTGCAATTGAATGAGGGCCTTGGTGTCTTTTAGTGAGCTGCAAACGATCTGCGGGTTACAGGCTGAAAATCCCTGCGTTTTTCAAAAGCCTTTGATCTCTCAAGCCCGCAAATGTTACAATCGCAAATCGCTATTCAATTGCTACAATTCCTCAAGCCCGCAGATTTTTCACACTTGTAAATGGCAACTGTAGAAGAAAATCCTATGGGTACAAGATAGGACCCACAATGGATTAAACACCTGATCATAGCACTGTAAATGCAAATAAAAAAACACAACACTGCACTTTAAAAGACAGGGGCCCTCATTCAATTGCAATTTGGCCAATTGAATAGGGCTCTAAATAAGCACATAGCATATGTTTTTTAAATACGTTTTTAGTTAGTGAAAATCTTGCTTTTGGATAGATTTACTAATTAAAAACTTCTTAAAAAAATATGCTATGTGCTTATTTAGAGCCCTATTCAATTGGCAAAATTGCAATTGAATGAGGGCCAGGTAAAGCAATGAAATCTGCAATAAAAAAATATTTTTTTAACGTTTAATTTCCATGTTATATCAATCTCGGGAATCAAGGAGTTAATACATATCAGGCCACCCACATGGACTAGAACAGTATCATCATTCATTTTTATTATTTTGTAAATTGCCGGATAGCGAGTCTGATCTCATGTTGGACTTCTAAACGCCAATTGATTGACCGTTAACCTCCATGTTTTACTGATGTCATGATGACGTTCTCAATTTCTATTGGCTGTTTCTAAATTGGTAGTTACGGGCTTGCTTAATTGATCATGATCATGCCCTGAAATGCTACTTACGGGCACATGGTTTACAGTTTTGGCTTTCGGCCAGGTAGCTGCGGGCTTCTTCGATTGAATCGCTCTGTAACTGTTGCAAATTTCAATTGCATAGAATAATATAGTATAGAATAGTAAAAACGGAAAGCTAAAAGGCTACAGGTTTCACAAGATTAATTTGAACATTTTAATAAACTGGTAGCTTATTAATGTAAAGATGATTTATGAAGCTCTAGTGTCCCTTTCCCGTTCTGGGTCGCTACCTTGTCATGGTAAAGGGGCTTGTGTACTTCAATGAAGCTGTGAACTATACTATGTAGGGTCACCCAAGATGGGTAGAGAGGTCAGACAAATTGCAGGCCACTGGAGAAGGAAATGCAACCCACTCCAGTATATTTGCCAAGAAAACCATATGGACAAGCATGACCAGAAACAGACAGATGTCCATATGGTCACTGAGAGTTGGACACGACTGAAGGACTGAACAACAACAACAATGTCCCTTTAACAATACCCAAATGTTGTTTTTTCCTTTGTCATATTATTCTGAATCCGAGTTATTTACGTGAGAATCTCTTATTATAGCTGATGTTGCAAAAGTTCTAATCAGGGCCCAGTGACACATAAACAGAAGCCTAGTACAAAGAGCTCATTAACCAGACGAAGAACCGCAGAGACTGAAAATGGTCATTTACACAAAGAATCCGCATGCTTTTCACTAATTGTATTTATATTCCCATTTAATTGTCTGCTCTATGTGACACTGAACAGACTTTTATTTATCAAATGCAAATTGGAAGTGGTTATGCAATTCTGAGAAGCTACTGTGCATAATAAATTAAAACCCTAATTAAGAGGAATGTTAATGACCTATTATTCCCGTTAGCACGGCAAGTAAGCATTAGCAGATAGGATCACCTGTAAATAAATTAGTCCTACTAATCTTATCATCACAGACTACAGAATATTTTGAATGAAACAAATTTTGTTGCCTGTTACATAGGTAGCCTAAATTTGCCTAAATTAGAGATTATATGAACCTATCCTCTTATGGTAGCGCAGCACAAGGCAGCAGCAGAGACAGTGAGCATCTGCTAGAAGGCGCTGCCAACATTCCGGTGCCATATCATAGAGTCAAGGCTGGGGTTAGGGTGGGGATTAGGGTTATTTCATGGGTTAGGCTAACATTATAAGCTTAGAACTTCTCTCACATATAGGCAGCGCTGCAAAATATCGCCAGCGCCATCTAGCGGTTGGAGGCTTCACTGCAGCGACGGACCTGTCCCGACACCATAACAGGATAGATCTGAATATATTTCAATTATAGCTTGCAAAATAGGGTAAGAAAGAGAATGGTTGACAATCACTATCAATTTTATTTTAAATATAAGATTCCATTGCAATGGATCTTTCCAGCGCCATCTAGCGGTTGGAGGCCGCACTGCAGCGGTGGACCTGTCCCGACACCATAACAGGATAGATCTGAGTATATTTCAATTATAGCTTGCAAAATAGGGTAAGAAAGAAAATGGTTGACAATCAGTATCAATTTTATTTTAAATATAAGATTCCATTGCAATGGATCTTTCCTTTTATGAGAACAACGGCAGTTGCAGCAGCAGTTGCAGTAAGAAGCTGCTAGATGGCGCTGCCGAAATTCTACACAGTTTGGAAGCGCTGCTGAGATCGTACACAATTTCGAAAGCTTGAACCATTACCGTTATCCTAACCCTTACCCTAACCCCCTAAAGCTAACCATTACCTTAACCCTAACCCTAAAGCTATGATGCTGGTGGTGTGCTGGAGTCCCCATATTATGAAAGGACCATATTTCCTGTTATCTGCCCATCACTGGCGATTGCACACAGCTGTGAGCACCACTGTTTTATTATGTGTTATCTCACTAACCTAAACCCAACCCCTATCCCCTAATCCTACACCCTAAACCTTAACCATAAACCTTAACGCTAAACCCTAAAAACACCCTAAATCAAATTAAACAAAGTCAAGGTGGGCAGATTGGCATGGGACATCAGCTTGGCAGGCATATAACAGACAGAAGAGGTCTATGTATTCCAGGCAGGTTTTATTGTATATGAGGGATTTTAGTTAAATGTATCTTTTTCCTCATTCGGCATAAACATTGTGTTTATGACATAGATTTAATATGATGTTTTTTGTAAGAGTGTTTAGTCTGTTATTTGAGTATAAACTGCAATCCAGACAGCATTGTGGGGGATTTTCAGATGTTTCACCGCAGTGTGTCAAAGCAAAAATAGCAATTTGATGAAAGATACAAGCTCAGATTCATTTTTTCTGCTATCCAATTATAGTTCACAAGTGGCAGCACAAGATAAACAATTGCCTGTTTTTTTAGGGGAAATATCACTAAAATTGTTATTGTTTGAAGAAGTGTTGATATAAATGGAGAATCCAATCCCAATAACTGCATACCAGGACCAGTACCTTTCTGGCTCTTTTTTTCCGAAAAACTCAGCATATTGTCAGATGCAGCTACTACTACAGCATTCAAAGGCAATTGATAAAAAAGTGAAAAGAAAAGGTTTTTGTAACTTTTCTACTTGATTATGTCTGATTAGATGATGTTGCAGAATAGTATCAGTAAGTTTAGAGGCTCTGCCACCTTAAAAGGAAGTTGATTTCATTTTAAAGAACATTTAAAACTGGCAATACAGTATATGTACTAGTTTTTCTCTACATTAAATAATTTCTCAAATATTTAGAATTGATTTTCCTTCTTCAGTATGTTAATGTGTGGCTCACTATGCTGATGTGCAGCTCAGTAGGCTAATGTGCGTCTCAGTATGCTGATGTGCGGCTCAGTATGCTAATGTGCGGCTCAGTATGCTGATGTACAGATCAATATGCTAATGTGCGGCTCATTATGCTAATGTGCGGCTCAGTATGCTGATGTGTGGCTCATTATGCTGATGTGCGGCTCCGTATGCTGATGTACAGCTCTGTATGCTGATGTGCTGCTCGGTATGCTGATGTGTGGCTCAGTATGCTAATGTGCAGCTCAGTATGCTGATGTTTGGCTCAGTATCCTAATGTGCGGCTCAGTATGCTGATGTGCGGCTCAGTATGCTGATGTCATGCTCAGTATGCTAATTTGTGACTCAGTATGCTGATGTTCAACTTTGTTTGCTGATGTGCGGCTCAGTATGCTGATGTTCAGCTCAGTATGCTAATGTGCGGCTCAGTATGCTGATGATCAACTCAGCATGCTGATGTGCTGCTCAGTATGCTGATGTGCGGCTCAGTATGCTGATGTTCGGCTCAGTATGCTAATGTGCGGCTCAGTATGCTGATGTTCGGCTCAGTATGCTAATGTGCGGCTCAGTATGCTGTTGTGAGGCTCAGCATGCTGATGTGTGGCTCAATATGCTAATGTGCTGATCAGTATGCTCATTAGCAGCTCAGTATACTGATGTACAACTCAGTATGCCGATGTGCTGGTTATTATGCTAACGTGTGGCTCCCTATGCTGATGTGCAACTCAGTATGCTGGTTTAAGACTAAGTATGTTTATGTGCCGCTCAGTATGCTGGTGTGAGGCTCAGTATGCTGATGTGCGGCTCTGTATGCTGATGTTCAACTCAGTATGCTGATGTTTGACTCAGTGTGCTGATGTGTGGCTCAGTATTCTAATGTGCTGCTCAGTATGCTCATTTGCAGCTCAGTATACTGATGTACAGCTCAGTATGCTGATGTGCTGCTTATTATGCTAATGTGAGGCTCAGTATGCTGATGTGCGACTCAGTATGCTGATGAGCTGCTCAGTATGCTGGTGTGAAGCCCAGCATGCTGATGTGCGGCTCAGTATGCCTTTGTGCTGCTCAGTATGCTGGTGTGAGGCTCAGTATGCTGATGTTCAACTCAGTATGCTGATGTTCGGCTCAGTATGCTAATGTGCGGCTCAGTATGCTGATGACGCCTCAGAATGCTTATGTGCTACTCAGTATGCTGATATGCGGCTCAGTGTGCTGATTTGAGGCTCAGTTTGCTAATGTGCGGCTTAGTATGTTAATGTGCAGCTCAGTTTGCTGATGTGCGACTCACTATATTTGTTTTTTTATTTATGCAAGTGATCTTATTTGAAGGGCCATTTACCTCACTGTAAGTGCTCTTCATGGTGTGAAAGAGCACAATATTATATGTTAAAATTATCTATTTTTTATTACACCAATAATAGCTAAACAATCTAACGTTTTAAGTCTGTTTACAAACACTGTCTATCCTGCCTACTGTTACATGAGTAATAAGAGATAGCCGAGCCACAAGGGGATAGCAGTTTCCCCGAATTCAGGAATGCACTAAGCAGTTAACCCATAATTGACCTGTTTATGTGTTTCCAGCATTCCATGCTCTGCACAGATTGATTTGTTAAAGGTTAACTCTTTTTTTTTTTTTTTTGCTCACTACACAGAGCTGAAGCTGCAAGTCTGGCAGTGGGCAGTCAATGACACATGTAAACATAGATTTAACTTTATTGAATTTGCAGTGAAAAATGCATGTATTTCAAAAATTCAAAAAGTATTTCAATATGCTTTTAGGAGATCTTTACCGTGATGTAGTTCAAATTGTGCTGAATTATGTGGCCCGTTAAATCCTGGCTCTAAGTTTTTAATGTTCTTATAATTGTCCTTGTAATGTTCTTATAGAAACTAGCTGAGCCAGTGTTTCTTCATCTGGTATCTAAACAGATAAGTGTAGGATTTTCCTGTAATGTTATTTGGCAATCTGTGTAACACATGTTATCTATATCTATGGAAGCAGAGAGCTCTTAGTGTATCGCTGATGATTAAACAGCTCTTATTTCCTGCTCTGGTTCTGCAGATATTTATTATAAAAGTTTCTCCATCCCAGGGGTTACAGAAAATGGGAGGAAATGAGATCTGGGAAGATGTGCCACGGAAATCTGAGTAATGTTCTTCTATAGCAGTTTGCCCCAATTACTGATGACAGCTTCTTTGCAACCCTGGGCAAATCAATTCATAATCTTGTCTCCAAGCTAGAACAAATTACAATGTGACACTGAGGTGGAAGCTTATTCTGCGCCCAAATATTTTTTCTGCTGCACAAGCGTTTTAAAAAATGAATAAACGAATCATATTAATCCGGAACAGAGTTGCCCCTAAAACAAATTAGACAGCTGTTTCGTGTGCTGAGGCTTCCTTTGCAAACTAGCGAGCGGAGATGAAAAACATGAGCGCTCTATGGCTGTCATGATTTCCCCTACTGAGCTAGTTTGCACCTTCCAGGTTCATATGCTGGAGTCACATACTGCAAAACTAACTTGGATATTAAGCCTTTAATGAATAGCGTCCTGCAGTGCATGAAACGGCATTGGGAAACCTGTCATGGAGGAAATAAAGCTTTCCCAGGCATTATTCAAAGTAAGTCTATTAATAGGTATGGAGAAATATACCACATGCAACGTTACAGAGACATCTTTGAATGTTAAAGGACCACAGTAGTCACCATGGGCCTCATTCAATTGCGATTTAGGGCTCTAAATAAGCACATAGCATATTTTTTTTTAAAGAAGTTTTTAGTTAGTGAAGACCTTGCTTTTGGATAGATGTTTACTAACTAAAAACTTCTTTAAAAAAAAAATGCTATGTGCTTATTTAGAGCCCCATTCAATTGGCCAAATTGCAATTGAATGAGGCCCCATATGTGCGCTGCACCATCAGTAAGAGGGTGGAAAATGTGTTTACATTTTTAATATTTATCAAGAATTGACTTTGATATTGTCATTTTAGTTTAGCCCTTAAAGCCATCCCACAAGACCCTGCATAAATAATAAAACAGGACACTGTAACTGTTATACATTGAATTATCAATTAATACTGCCTTTGGCCCTCATTCAATTGCGATTTGGCCAATTGAATAGGGCTCTAAATAAGCATATTTTTTTTAAAGAAGTTTTTAGTTATTGAAAACCTTGCTTTTGGATAGATGTTTACTAATTAAAAACTTCTTTAAAAAAATATGTTATGTGCTTATTTGGAGCCCTATTCAATTGGCCAAATCGCAATTGAATGAGGCCCTTTGTAAGCAGCCTATGGTGGTGCATTGGTAAGCCTTCTGTTTCAAAGATTTTTTTCATTAATAAGTCAGGTTTGATTCCCCTGCCTTCAACTTATATACATATATATACTGTATACACAAGTGCCTGTAACCCGCAGATCGTTTGTGGGAAGCTAAAAGAGGCCAATTTAATAGCCGTAACTTTTGCGGGCTACTTTACGGGCTACAGGAACTCAAAATTGACGAGTTTAATAGAGCCCATAGTCTTGTTTAATTTTTGCATTACCATAACTATCACAAAGTCTCTTTCTTTCTAATTGAGCTTGCTGGGGAAGAATCAAGGACAGGGATATCACTATACATCATTCATTTAAACAATAGTATATTTAAAATGTTACTAACAATTATCAGCAATGATCTTCCATTAGCAAGAGGTTTCTATTGATCATTAGTCGGTGGATCATAAAGGCTGAATGATAGATAAAGATTGCTATATGATTTTTTTTAAGAGCATGCAATCGACAAAGCACTCTTATTAGTAGTTTTAAATGATACCAAATTTGGAACGTCTGCTGTGTCAATTTAAGTATACAGGATAATTATACAGTGATATCTTTTCCTTTTGTGTGACCGCCAGAAAGAAAAATTAAATGTACTTGTTTCATACACAACAGTCATACTTTAATAAAAGCATATGGTTTTTAAAAATAAGTATGTTCATAAAAGGAAATTCTATGAGTTGAAGTTAGAAAATAGAATTCTTAGGTGTTCTGTGAGATGGTGAAAACATAGAATAACCTCTCAGAAGAACTAATAATAGATATTATTGTAGTGGTAAGTAGCCAAGATAGCACTGTATTTGGAGTGTTTTGGATGTGTAATAACATTATATATATATATATATATATATATATATATATATATATATATATATATATTTTTTTTTTTTTTACTGCTACCTTAAGAAATATCTGATTGAATGTTCAGTGTACTTCAGAACAACAGATCCAGTCATGTGTATTAGTGGTATGTTTGTTTAATAGGGTGAGGGCCAGAGGTCCTGTATGAGCAGAGCTCTGATTCTCAAGGTACAGCCTGTAATTAATATATCAGCATCTTGTGGTAGGACAACAGAAAACAGCAGATTTTATATTGTACTTTCCTAGTAGATCACTGTACCACCATAGAAATTAGGAATGTAACAGTGACACATAAACATGTCTAGAGAACAATAATCATGTGCATGTGTTCCTCTTTTTCTTAAAGATACATGGACTTTATTAAATCCTTTGATATATTTGAGGGTTTCTATCATATTCCCCGTCTCCCTTCTTTCCTCTAAGCTATACATAGTTTGGTCATAAAGTCTTTCTTTATAAGTTTATCATTTTAGACTATAAATCATTTTAGTTGCCCTCCTTTGAACTCTTTCCAATTTGTTAATGTTCTAGATGAGCTCTATCTGTTGTTGTTGTTCAGTTATTCAGTGGTGCCCTAATCTCCATGACCCTATGGGCAGCAGCACGCCAGGCACATCCATCGTTATGTCTCTGGTTGTGCTTATCCATAAGGTTTTCTTGGCAAAAATACTGGAGTGAATTGCCATTTCCTTCTCCAGTGGACCACAAATTGACCTCTTTGCTATGACCTGAGCATCTTGGATGACCCTACATGGTATAGCTCACAGCTTCATGGAAGTACACAAGCCCCTTCACCACCACAAGGTAGAGATCCAGAAGGGGAGGTCTATCTAGAGATCTACAAAGGGCCAATGGTCTTTCTATTGCAACACAAAATACATAAATATAACTTTTCTACTATAAGTTCTGTGCCACAGGCCCTAGTCTCAGAGTTCATACCTGGTTGCACGATGCCAAATACCATTTCCAATACAATAATGAAGGTAAAGTGTGTCCACCATGTCTCCCCCATCTGAATGGGACACAACCAAAAAATAAGAATAATGATATCACATATATAGTTGTGAGCATGCGAGCCGTTGCACACGCTTGCGGGCTCGCTATGCGAGCCCGCAGCCCTCGCGAAAAGGCGCTCCTTGCCAGCAACTGCGGCCCTCGCAAAGAAGTACGAGACACGTTACGACCAATTACGACCTCGCAAAAATCGTCCGCAACCCGCGGACATCAAAAAATGAAAAACACAATAAATACACACAACACATACATAACAAGCTTACCTACAGCAAGAGGGAGCATCCAGGATCTCAAAAACTGAAGTTACACCTCAATTTAACTCAAAATAAAAGAGTTTAGACACTAAAAAATTCTCTAAGCAAGAGAAAAAATGGTCGCCGAACAAAATGAAAACACCACCAGAAACACACAAAACACCACAAAACCGCTACGGATATTCCGCCACAGATGCATACCACATTAGCCGCCATTTTTGAACAATATCTTATACAATGCGGAAGTACACAGCTACGCTAACGGTTTCGTCTCGCGCACGCACAGTATTACACTGCACACATTCAGCATGCTTACACAGCAGCTCCACACCACTAATGCTCCAGCAACATCAAAACAGATTGTCAGCTCTTCAACACAATGCCTCAAAATAGGTAAAGTATATTAATTTATTAATGTATTATTTATTTGATTATTATACACCAAACAGCATTAGCTCACTTACAATTTCATTGCCGTAATTTTTTGACGGGCAATACTCTAGTATTTTAATATTTACAATCTTATTTGATTATCCAGGGAAACATTCTGCTTATTACCTCCCATCATTTGAATTAATTACCTTAGATAAGGTAGATCTTATAAGATAATTTATGCTTTAAATAGCCAAAGTTTCACTATCAATTATGTAACACTTCCACCTCTGTTCAATATTCTTAAAAAAAAACTATTATTTTTATTTATAGGTATAGTTTTCATTTCTGAAATGTGATGTGTCCCTATAATATTGTTTTTCCTTTTTGTCCTTCTCTATATTCCCATTAATTATATAGATGAGTGTGCACAGTTTTTGAGGATGCAGTTAGGGCTCCCTCAAGATGCACACCATGGTCTAATGGACCCATTTCTGTCTTATGTTATTTTTTTTATTCACATTTCTGTGTATTCCATGTAGTCCCAACTATCCATCTTTTGGGAACCAATCCGTCTTTTCAGGGGCAATCCCACTGTCCCACAAATGTTCCGCTTTGACCTTTTGAAGTGTTGGCAGGTATGCCTTTGTGTATTCATGTGTGTGCAAGTCTATGTATCTGCATGTCTATGTATGTTCATGTCATTGGACTGATAAACTGCACATTTTTTCACGAGAATATAATGGAAATTGTTTCTGTCATCCTATTTGGCTGATTCTCGTATGTACGTCATTAGCTGGTACTTCTGCTCCATTCAACAAGAACGTCTGCTTTGTTTGCTTAGGTCATGTGTTATAGAACTTGCAGCGACTTGTCACGGTTTCCTCTCTTTGGGCTGAAGGCAAAGTATGTTTCTTCAAACTAAATGTCTCTAAAACAACTAATATAGAGATTTATATATAAGCTTTATAGTTGAAGAAACAATGATTAAATGGATAAGCAACTGCAGGACATATTAGAACCATGATATCTGCAGTATAAGGATGGAAAATAACTAATGGAACTAGTGGAGATAATAAGTATTCTGTAGAGTCAATGAACATAGGCTTCTTAATTATTTGGTGGCTCATTAAATACACTTATTGAACCGTAGGAGTAAGATGAGAAGTTCATTCACAAATTGGTGGGGAAAAAACGTCTGTCTACCTGTTATTCTATCTATCTACAATGGGTATTGGAAGTCACCACCATCTTTTCCCAGTTATATTTAGGGGTATACTTTTGTACAACATTCAAGCGAGGAAAGAAAGCAAAATTAATAAAAAAGATAATAGGACCTTAAAGGGATATCCAAGTTTCATGGATTAATCCATTTCTGCAATCCTTAGGCAAAAAGCAGCTTATATGTATGCAGCACATCTCATAAAGCATTTTATTTTTTATTAGTATCTAAAAATCCCTCTAATGATTATGTTGACAGTGGTGTCTACACAAGCCCCTGATCCCCACCCAATCAGCATGCAGTAACAAGGGAGCAATATTAACCCACTATTTACCTCCTTGCAGCTTCCTCTCTGTATGTTAGCAGCAATACATAGCACATATCAGTGATACACTACACATCCCAGACTGCTTTACAGCACAAACAGGAACCACAGAGTGTAAATCAAATGTTTTGGATAAATCGATTGGCCAAAATAAATTATTTTAAATGTGATGCTAATTTAGCCTGGGTTTGGAGGGTGTTAACCATAATTTGCAACTATTAAAAATTCCAAGAGATTTTGCTGACTTAAATTTTTATTTTGAAATTTTTTTCATGCACATTTTTTTTTGCATACACTACTAATTCTCTATCGAATGCATTCATAATCCAGCAAACTTAGATATGCCTTTAACTGTCAGTCCTGTGACAAAAAATAAAATAAGGCATAGGTTGAAGAATAGACATGACTAGAATGTAAAAAATGAATAATGACAAGAGATATATGTAATTGATATATGTGATTGATGTTATATATTAATAATGCATGAATGAATATATAATATATAGTGGCTTTTTAAATAATATATTAATTTATGTATGATTTATAGGTAATGCCAATAGCACATGATACATTTAAACAGCATAGTATTCACAATTACATACGATATATAATTCAGACTGAACCTTTTCACAAGTGCTTTACATTTATAGCAATATTGATTTTGCATTGAAATATTATTTGTATACATTTATGACTGTGCATTTGATGAATAATTGAATTGAATTTATATATTTACTATTAATAAATCACTTATTGGTGGAGGATTCTTTTTCCAGGTTTTAGTATGATTTTATAGTCAAAAATCTCATCTCTTCTAGTTCAGAAACTAAAAGTGAGGTTGTGGTGTCAGATAGTGCTGTGACATCACGATTGCGTTTGTAAGTTTAGCGCTGCTCTTACCACTTGCTTTAAACATGTTACTGAAGCAGTATTAAATAGATTATTGAAAGACTGATCTCATAATTATTGTTTGGATACCTTGGAAATATAGGTTGATCGATATTGATCTATCTATCTATCTATCTATCTATCTATCTATCTATTTATCTATCTGTCTGTCTATCTGTCTGTCTGTCTATCTATCTATCTATAATATTATTTTAATTTCTTTTTTGCAAATGATGGATTAAGATTATATATGTATTAGCGAATTGCCCTTCAAAAAATGACGGCAATTAAATTGTAAGCCAGGCAATGCTGTTTGCCTCACAATGTAATGCGTTTGGTCCTCTGAGTCCTTTTGGCGCTCATTGGCAGCCTTGCGCTCATTGCGAGCTGCAAGCTGCTCCCCTGGTGTAGTTTGGTCCTTCGGCACTCATTGCGAGCCTCTCCTCTGGTATTTTGATTTTTTATAAATATATATTTTTAATAATAATTAATTTGTTAATTAAATAATAAATTAATATACTTTACCTATTTGTAATTAATATATCCAGCAATCAGTATCCTGAAGAGCTAACAATCGCTTTTGATTTTCCTGCAGCAAACAATGTACATTTGGACTGTTGCTGACCTGAGGAGAAAGTGTCGGCAGTGTAAATAGGCTGCGTGCGCGAGGCTAAACCGTTTGTTTAGTTGTGTAAAGCGGCATTTTAGATTGGTAATGTTATTAGTTTCAAGTTATTGTTGTAAAATGACGGCGATTGTCTATGTGTTAGCATAGTTTGTAATAGTGTATTTTGTTCCTCGAGCGTTCCTGGGTAAAAGTCGTATGTGCCTGGAGGTGTTTTGCGTGGTTATGGGTCGTGTAGACTCGTTTTTGCTTTTTTCAGCGGCCATTTTTTTCTCGCTTAGGCGATTTTCGAGTTGCGAAAGTCTGCAACCTCACTCCCAGACATCCTGGCTGTCCCCCTGTGCTGTGTGTGATGTTTTTTGTATTGTTTTTTTTTGTGTTTATCGTGTTTTTCGATGTGCGCGGTTCGGCCGTTAACTTCATATTTTTTGGACCTTGTATTTTTTTTTTACTTTCCAAAGTGTTAGGGGCTGTAATTTTTGCTTGCGATATTTTTCAAAGTGCTACGGGTCTCACACTGTGAATTGTATAATTGAGCTTTCTGTTGATCTGTAGTCGCGCAGTTCCCTGCCTAAGTCGTACGGGGTCATAGGGATGAGCGCCTACGCCGCTCATCTCCACCAGCGCAATGAACGCCTTCGGTAGTTTTAACGTTGCGTTACCAATGTTTTTTGGCAAGCCCGCAATGCTGAGAAATATATATGTGATCTGTAATGCCATGTATACAATTAATTAAACATATTATATACCTCTGAATGAAAAATAAAATAAAAACAAGCTTAATTAATAAACCTAGTAGTTCAGGGGAGCTCACTTATTTGTCTAGCCTGAGTTAAAAGAACATGTTTTATACTTAATATAGGTTAAAAAAAAAACATTTGTATTACTGTGGAAATATAGCCATTTCATGGCCTTCCTATATGAAATTCTGCTTTGGGAGTGTCAGTTGCAGCCAATCATATTAGGAGGGAGTAAATGCTTTCTACATACAAGTCCATAACTCAGCTGGTGCAGTTCTCTGACATACTGCATGTGGCTGCAAAAGCAATTTGCAGAGAGATTAAAAGTTCCTAATTGTAACTATTGCATAGCTTGTTTTTCAGATAAAATTGTATAATAATGCTAGACAATTGTGATTTCCATCTACTGTTAAGCTTATAATAATTGTATTGTCACTAATTGTAATATAATTGCAGTTTCTATCATTAAAGCTGAAAGTTTGCTGATAATACATCTTCCCATCTATCCAGCTTTGCTACGTCTTACCACATTTTGCATACCACATATTGGATTTTATTAAACACTTTAAATACCGTGATATCCACAATCACTGCAAACCTAGCTATTACATAGTTAGGAGCAAGAGCATTATCTGTGACAACCTTGGTTTTAATGGCATAAATGAAAACCATAAAATTCTGACTAATTACTTCTACATGGCTAGAAACTGTATCTCTTGGGAAAATATGCTGACATGAATTTCTGTACTTTAACATATAATTAACTGTGAAGAATGCCTGTAGAATTAAAGACGTTCCAATTTAACAAGCTCGGTTTCATTGATGCATTTTGACTTAGGTTGGGAGGAGCCTTTGGCGTTCTTAACTATTTCATAAAATTTTAATTGTGTATTATCTCCTTCCAAACATGTGCGGTTTCATATTGTAGCCGCACAATTCAATATATTGCATAGATGCTAGAAATTTCTGAAAGGTCACTGTAGTGGTAAAGCAAGTCGAGACTCTTTAAAAGTATAAGTTGTGTCTAGTATAATTAGTCCTATTAGCCTATTATGAATTGTTACTATTTTTTCCATTTGCTCTCCTCTCTCCCTCTCTGTGAATCTCCATATTGCAGCTTCTTTTGCATTACATGGTTAGTCCCTTAGTATTGGTCATGCAGCATTAATGTGCAGGAACTAGCACTTCCTGACCATGTGGACTAAGGACAAACTGCTAGCATTGCTGTGTGCAATAGTAGCTGCAATATGGAGATTCTTTGTTTGCTGCATACCCACCTAATATTGTGAAACACTCTAAGAGGAGGGAGAGAGACCAACAATTAAAAGAAATAATAATAATTAATAACTTTATATAATTTGGCTAACAAGGCTTGCTGGATGTAACGTCCATAACTACAATGTACCACCAATGTTAGCTTATGATTAAAAAAGTAATATGATTATACCTCAACTTAAAAATATAGAGGCTTGGAAGATATGCTCTTAAGTTAAGTAACTTTTAAAGGAATTACTTTTTATACAGATTGCAGCTAAAATCTTAAAGAATTCCACCATCAATTTTAAAACAAAACATCTGCAAAGATATTGTAATATTTATATTTATAGTGTATGTGAAATAAATAAATAAGAGCCATACATCAATTATACATGTATTAATATTAAATATATAAAATGAATGTACACAGCAAATTATGAGTCATATATGTATGATGTACCTGTGTATAAGCAATTGTTCAAACTTATTTCTTGTGACTGATGTTTTCTATTAATAATGCATGAATGAATATATAATATATAGTAACTTTTTAAATAATATATTCATTTATGTATTATTTATAGGTAATGCCAAATGCACATGATACATTTTAAACAACATTGTATTATCAATTACATACGATATATAATTCTCATTGAGCGTTTTGACAAGTGCTTTACGTTTATAGTAATATTGATTTTGCATTGAAGACACTTTCTTATATTATTTGTATAAATGTATAACTGTGAATTTGGTGAATAATTGAATAAGGGGTTATCTTTATATATTTACTAGCGAATTGCCCGTTAAAAAGTGACGGCAATAGAATTGTAAGTCAAGGAATGGTGTTTGGCACACAAATTAAGTGTTTTGGTTGTGTGAGTAGTTTTTGCGCTGATTGCGAGCCTCATGGTGAGCGCCTTTGGCGCTCATCGTGTGGCTGGCAATGAGCGCCTACTCCCTTTATTTCGATCGTGTATTGTGGTGTTTTTTAAATTGTTGTATATCTGTATATTTTAATGATAATTAATTACTAAATAAATGCAATGATAAATAAATATATCTTACCTATTTGTAATTAATATATGCAGCAAGCAATGGTCTTCAAGTCCTAACAATCTGTTTTGATGTTCCTGCAGCATCTAATTTGCACTGTTGTGGAGCTGAGGTGTAAGTGTCAGCAATGTGTACAGTGTGTAGTGTAAATAGGCTGCGTGCGTGAGGGGAAGCGGTTAGTGTAGCTGGGTACTTCCGCATTCTGTAAGTTAGTGTTGTAAAATGGCGGCTAATGGTGTATGTTGTAGGTTCTACGGGTTTTAGTAAAAGTTGTATGTGCTTGGCGGAGTTTTGCGGCTTTAGGGGTTCTGTAGCCTCGTTTTTTTTTTCTTTCGGTGGCCATTTTTTCTCTCGCTTAGGGGATTTTCGAGTGTCTAAACTTTTTTTATTCTACTGAAATCGAGGTGTAACCTGTCTTGCGGACGTTCTGGGTGTCCCCCCCTTGCTGTGGGTAATTAATTAATTTTTTTTGTTTGTATTTAGTGTTTTTTGAATGTTTTGGGCTGTGCGTTGGTTGTCCGTTAAGGTCATATTTTTGCAAGTTCATAATGGATTTTTCCTGCGGCTCTTATTATTTGTGTAAGTCCATATTTATCATTGGGTGTTTTGTCGGCATTTGCGGTCTGCAATGAGTCTTGGGCTCATTGCAGCCGACGTGGGAGCCTCCACCTCCGCAAATGCGGTCCGAAAGTGGTACGGGGTTGTAGGTGCTTTGGCGCTCCTTGCCTGGCCGCAACCATGGCCCTCGCTTTGCGGTTTCACCGTTGCGTTAGCAACGGGTTTTGCCAAGCCCGCCTGCTGACAACAATATATGTGATTATTAATAAATCACTTATTGGTGGAGGATTCTTTTTCCAGGTTTTAGTATGATTTAACAGTCAACATCCTCATCTCTTCTTGTTAACAGAAACTAAAAGCGAGGTTGTGCTGTGACATTACGATTGCTTTTGTAAGTTTAGCGCTGCTCTTATCTTTTGAGTAGCAATAGGATCAAGTATAAAACCTAAATGAATTATGATTTTATTAACGCTAAATAATATACATTAAAATCTGTGACCATATTAATTTAAAGTAACATGGCGTTTTTATATTTACTTTGAAAATGTATAAGCTAAAATATGTTTAAAGTGATCTTAAATAGCTACACAACTCATGTTGCATCATTAGTGCTCATTGGCTGATAACGGCAAGCACTTAGGTTAAATATATACTGAAGCAGTTTTTTTAAACACTGAGACCTTCATTTTAATTGATTCAAAGGTAGCACAAAGCCAATCAAAGAAGGATCAGAAACCATATTCTCTCCCTACTGTACCACATACAAACTTGAACCTTTAGATTGTAAGTCTGCGAGTTTCCATCCTGCAAGGTGCTTTAGGGAAAGTGCTATGGACACCGGATTCCAAGCTCAAAGACAGGGCAATCCATTCTTTGCAATGTGTGAATCTTGAACTTGTCATTGCCTGTAAATTAACTTATGTATAGCGCTACGGAATATGTTGGCGCGTTACAAATAAATGATAATGATAATAATAATATTCACCAAGAGTGACTTAGAATGAGATATGTAGAGGCAAAAAGATCCACAAATGCTAATTTTCTAACTGTGTTTACCACATACAATTCAATTATTTCTTCTATTAAATTTCAAATCTGGGGACAACTAGTAAATATAATTAATAATATGCATTTGCAAATGTTACCATATGTGACAGATATACAGATGTGCAACTAGTTATAATTATTAGAATATTAAGTTGATGATCATAGTGATGATAAAGTTGTAAAATAGGTTCACAGTCAAACTAATTATGCTTCTGTGGAATCTACCATTTTATTTTTCAGTGATCTACTTACTGAAGTGGGAGGAGACCTTGAATACAATGAGAACTTACATCTGCACAATTGTAATTTGGCATATACTACTGCCAGTGCATTAATTATGTATAATACAATGCTTAAAAGTTGAGGACACAGCCTCTTAAGAAAACAAACTGCAAGAAGTGGGCTCAGTAAAATAGAAGCCTACAGCGAAGACTACTTGCATATAAGAGAAAAAATGTAAAGGCTCCATTATTTACTTTCTACAAAAAAATCCCATTATCATGTTTTGCTGTCCAGTGTGCCATATAGAACAAAATGACCACAGTAATAATTTATTATATACTGTGAAGCAGATTGAAGCTAATGCTTTTTGTAGAAAGCATCTGTATCATAACCTCCTGTTAGAGGTTGTAGGTAACTGAGCTTAGTGTGGTGTTACCTAAACGATGCTTTGTGGAACCTGGAGTTACATCAATAGTGACCTAAATAATTACATCCAAATATTTCTCTTTAAGTAAACCTTGCTCTTGTCCTTCGAACTAATGATTCTCCGCTTTTATGAAATAACACACTACACCAACACACTCTGTATTAAAAAGTAAGTACAAAAGTTAAACTAATTTCATTATTTGAGCTATGTCTATGTTGAATAATAATGTGAACTAGTTATTTAAAATGTTATATATAATATATATATATATATATATATATATATATATATATATATATATATATATATATATATATATATATATATATTAATAACTAGTTCACATAATTATTCAAAATCAACATAGCGCATATTAACATATGCTTTATGTAACCTAAAGGACATATTTCTGATTTCTTAAAGAAAAAAAAATGTCTGTATGAGGATTTGATCCTAGGACCTGCACCACCATAGACAGCAGCTTTACTTACTATGCTATCTATTCTGTTGTTGCAAAAGTTGCTAGAATATCATTAAGTAATTACAAAAACCTTTGCCTGATTCAAAGCCTCTTCATCAGATTCTAATTATTATTTGTTACATCCTGTGCAGCACAGAGCTCATTGCTCATAAATATTACGTTTATGTAGAGGCAACACACTGAAATAGCCTGACTTCTATTGATCTTAAGTTCATGATCAGTGATATCTCCAATGACTACATGTTATTAAAGTCCCACCTCCTTTAGTGAGGGTGCTCCATCTGAACAAGAACTTAGACTGGCTGCACCACCTGATGGGAAAACTGAAAATTTCAATTGTAAGAAAAAAATATTAACTTTTACTGGACCTTGCTTATTGCGAGCACATGTTGCGCAGGGTCCCTTTTATTTATTTTAAACTGTTTGTTAAGTATGCCCAAAAACAATATATGAATTTTACTTGTAAATGCAGTACAGTGGTTCTTTAAGTGCTCAAATTAAGACACAGCTACTTATCGTTATTGCCTTTCTTATCAGAACAGGGTGGAACGGCAGTGAAGAGAAACACCTGATTGATAAAACTTTCAAATTCTCATTCTTGTAAGCAATTACTTTGTGCAGCTAATTAGAAAGAAAACAAGTAAAGCGTTTGTTATTTGCATCATTACATTTGATTAGGGAAGATATTTAGACAGCTGCATTAATTAAAAAAAATATGTTTACTGACTGACTACAAAGGAATGTTTTTTGAATTGCTTAGTACCAAGAATATTGATGCTCATAACTAATGGTGGGCAGAACTACGTACAATCACGGAACCAAATAGATTTTTTAGAAGAACAAAAGAACAATAACACAAGAGAAATCACAATATAAGATATATATATATATATATATATATATATATATATATATAATGCAACATCATTTAGCTAACGGTGGGCAGAATAGTGATAGAAGCCCTCCACCGTACAGAGTGCAGTAGTACAGAAAATAGTTCTACACTCTGTATAGTGGAGGGCTTTTGTCACTCTTTTGCCCCCCATTAGCTAAATAATGTTGGGGTAAATAGCCTTCCCACAAAATATAAAGCACAAGCTGGATCAAAACATTACTGGCTGTGGGTAGATTTCTTGGCTTGTCCATACTAATCCATACTAAGTTATAATTAAATCTGTGTAATACAGCAAGCATATGCATAAAAGGAGCCATGTATAAAGTTGTTTTTGCATTTAAGAGTATTTGCATGTTCCCCTCCCAGTTTCCCAGAGTGCAATGTGCAATAAATGCATTTCTCAGATTTCTGAGCTGGTAATAGGTTTTCTTTAACTTATTTTTAGACATTCAAATGGAAACACAAATGTACTATTTATTTTCTGAATTAATATATATATATATATATATATATATATATATATGGATCTATATATATTAATATTTATATAAATATACCGTGTATGTGTAAATATGTATATATATATATATATATACATATATATATATATATATATATATATATATATAAACCTGAACATGTTATTAACAGAAATATATATTTTGCTTGGATGTCACTGTAAAACTAATATGAAAACTTGTTACATTACCTGTTAAACATATAATTACATATAATCAGGGTAGTTCGCATTCATAATACCTGATCAACCATCTGAAATAGTTTTTTTTATATGTTAATTGCAACTGTGTAAATATGGACTCTATTCTAAAATTTACATTTTTAACTTGCAGCCTGGAGATATGAAGTCATACATCCTATAGTTCAAGAAAGTCATAAGGACCAGGAATTCCTGTAAACAGCTGGAGACAAACACATTTCTGTCTACTGGGCATGATCTGAGATGACTTCCCTCCTGGGTCACACCTGCTAATTTGTAGTACAAGATGTGCAGGTGGGACGACCACTGGTTCATGACCGCCTTTGAAATGGGAATCTGAGCTAAGCATTCCAGATTCAACATTTCTGAACAGCTTGTGGAAACAAAAGACTGAAGAGAGGTCTTGTGTGTCTAAGGCTGAAATTACCACTTGGCTGGGAATACAGAGCATTGAGATTGATCGGAGTTCAACCTGGCATTATACTGCTTCCTCTTGAACAGTCAGGATTAAGACACTGAATCACTAGAAGGATTAAACCATATATTGGTGATAACTTGGTTGGTGAAGCCACCATGGCGTTGCCATCAACCAAAGAAAACTCAAGTAAGGCGTCATCAGATTCATCAGTGGATGGAGTTGAATGCAGCAACATTTTCCTGTCTAAGAACATTATCTTTGTTGGTAAGTAATCATTTATGGTTTATTTGTTAATTCATAAGTGTTTTACAAAGTAGTGATCTTATATGAGGCTATAGAGTTGGCTATCAGTCATTCTTGTATATATATATATTGTTTTGCTGCTGTTAGCAACGACTTTACCTAAAGGTTGAAAAATATGAAGAAGATTGATAAAGAAGGCATAGAATAATTTTGGGTATTACACATAATAACGCAGGGTTTTTATGTTTTTATGTCTTATATTACTGTATTGTTATATGATCTGGTCTATCCTAGACATGTGTATAGATATGGTAGGCCTTTTATTGCTGATAATATTATATTATTTTGGTTGTTTCTTTCATAAATATATTGTGATAATAATTCTATCACCTACCATAATATTGTTTTTTTTTCCTATTTTCTTAGTTTTTTTTTTTTTATTTAATGGAAAGCAGTATCCTAATTTATTCAGATTTTACAGATGCTGCCTTCTTTTGTATTATGTAGACAATTTATCCCTTTATCCCCTGTATACATTACAAAGCTACCTGCCTTCGTAAAATATGTGATTTGTATATCATGCCGTTTATGTTATGTTTATGTAATATAGTAGCAATTATTTATGCTATATATGTGGATTTTAAAAAAAAACTATTTACAAGCTGGTAAACCATCATGTTTGGCACAGTAGCACTTATCATTTTTGTTTGTTTATACAAACAGGTAAAATATGAGTTTCCTTGTTTTCTGTAGTTTTGTGCACTGTTATTTCAAAGAGATAGTTATCTCCATCAACTTCAATTGGGAAGAGATAAGAAGCTGGTTAATAAAGCCAATGTTGGTTAATTAATCCAATGTTTATGTCATTCAGGATTGCAAAGTTGTCTACCTGGAGTTTTTAAATGACATGTCTAGTTGCTATAAAATAACAGTCTAGAAAATCTATGGATGCTATACGGTAGCAGTCTTGACCTCATGTTTATATCAAGGGTATGGCATCAATCTGGCATCAAGCTGTAAAGGTGATACATCTAAAGTATTCACATATGTGATTTGAGGATAAAGAGATTGAGTCACCATTCCCTTTAACCCAACAATTATATTTGAGAACATAGCTTGGGTCACCATTCTCTTTAGCCTAACAGTTATATCCAAAAACATAGCTTGGGTCACCATTCTCTTTAGCCTAACAGTTATATCCAAAAACATAGCTTGGGTCACCATTCTCTTTAGCCTAACAGTTATATCCAAAAACATAGCTTGGGTCACCATTCTCTTTAGCCTAACAGTTATATCCAAAAACATAGCTTGGGTCTCCATTCTCTTTAGCCAACCAATTATATTTAAGAACATAGCTTTGGTCACCATTCTCTTTAGCCAAACAAATATTTTTAAGACCATAGCTTGGGTCACCATTTTCTTTAGCCTAACAATTATATTTGAGAACATAACTTGGGTCCCCATTCGCTTTAGCCAACCAATTATATTTTAGAACATAGCTTGGGTCACCATTCGCTTTAGCCAACCAATTATATTTTAGAACATAGCTTGGGTCACCATTCGCTTTAGCCAACCAATTATATTTTAGAACATAGCTTGGGTCACCATTCTCTTTAGCCTACAATGTATATTTTAGAACATAGCAAGTTCTGATAATTAAAAAATATATGTATTTTTATTGTGACAAAAGAGAATACAGATAAACAATATCAGTGTTGTAAATGCACTTCAGTATAAATAGTATCAGTAAAAGAAAATACAATTACATTTTTTTAACATAACATTTTTCTAGTAGTCTATATTTTTAATGTACTCCTTTTCTCCTTGTTTCTTTTTTCACCTTTTCTTAATTCTAACAATAACAAATCTATGATTATAAACATTTTATCGTATTTATCTTTTTCTTCTGCTTTTTATTTGTCAATTAGATATTTTACATAGCAAATACAGATATTAAGTCTAATATTATAAACATTTTATTTAGTAAGTAAATAACATATTGCTCATAAACCTTTTTGTTATTTCTCCTTTTCTTAATTGCTTCTGTTTACAACTAGATATTTCTATCGTGTGAGCATTACTAAATTCTCTGATTTACTTTAGCATAGTTTTAAAATATTGAAATACAAATATCAGTTCAGAGGAGAGCAATCAAGGTCCTCTTTTTATGGTGAGTCGGATTGTATCCTAAAACTGGATACAGAGGTGGTTAGATTAGCATATGGAGCAATTTGAGCATAGAAAGATACTCTAAAAAATTTCTAACATTTTTTAAGAGCTATGGCATAAAAATATTTGCAATAGTTTTACAGAGGAGGCACATGGTTAACTCAACTTATCACTTATAAGAGTCCATGAGATTTTCTGCACATTCTGTTTTAATTGTGGTGTGGAACTTTCTTCTTCATACGTCTGATCTGGTGTCTCTTCTGTTTTTTCGTATGGATGGACTTTTGGTCCGTTTTGTATTAGGGAATTTTAATTTTGGCATATTGCTTCACCTTCCTCAGAAGTATGAATAGAGTGATGTTTCCTTCTTTTGATATAAGCAGCCTAAAAGGAAAGCCCCAAGTATACTTGTATCAGTGCTTTGTAATCACCTCTAAAAAGGGTTTCAGGTGTTTCCTTTTTTATAATGTAGTGGGTGACAAGTCTGAGAAGATGGCTGGTTGGCCTACTTCAATTCCAAGAATACCATGTCTAACTGCTCTCGTGAATAAGACTTTTGTAGAAAAATAATGGAATCTGACAATCACATCTCTTGGTCTCTCATTGGAGGGTAGGAGTCTTTCATGAATAAAGATAGATCTTGTACTGACTTCAATAAATTATGAATGCAAATGTTTTGTCTCCTAGATCTAATTTCTTGATCCTCTTGTATGATTTTACATGTATTTTGTTTCTCTAAACACAATCAGATCCTTTTCCATTTCTATGTGTGTTGTTATACTTGTCCCCTAGTTCTAAAACCTTGGTATTCAAAGCTTTTATTTCTGCTGTTAGATCCATAGAGACTCTTTGTATCTCAGCTTTATTTTTTCAGTTCTAATAGTTTTCACAAAATAGGAAAACAAATGTCAAAAGGCTGCTCAGAATGTGATTCCTTTCTTGAAATTATTGGCATGTAATAATGATAAATCCTTCTGTTTATAGATTCTAGTGAGCACAGGTGCCATGATTTGTCATAAACCTTGTAAATGGACACTGTCATCTCAAAAATAAGTTTGTTTTACCATAAAGAGCGTGAAATATTATACATTATACCAGCCATTGTCTCTACAATTTTAGAGATATATAGCATTGTTTTGTGCAGTGCCCTAATTGGCAGTTCAGAGTACTTGATACGGTATGGAGAAGGGTTCTAACTGAATGATTACATTGGGGGTCATTGTTTTGGCCAAAACAGAGACGGATAAGCAGACTGTTATTCTAATTTGCACATCAAAGCAGCTAATTAGTGCTCAGGAACTGCTCATTTGCATATACATACATCACAAATAATAGATTTCTGAGGAATGGTCCACTTTAGAGTTGTAATCTAAGATACATTTTGTGACGACGTCCAGAAATATTGCACATTGTAGCTTTTACAAAACGTATAAATAAGTATAGTATTCTTCCAGTGAAAGTGGTGAGATTGTAGGGCCACTTCAATGCCATAATAACATAAACTAGATGTTTTAATTAGATATTAATAGAACTCATATTGAATTATTTAAAACAGCAAAATTCAGTATTAAACTTTAAGTTCAACTGGTATCCACCCATAATAATGTCAATGGAGGGAGGTGGCTTTTTCTGGTAGGCAGCTGTCTTTTCAGACACAAAGTGTACCAACACAGTGATCTTAGTTTCCTGGAAACATATGTTTTGGATATTTCCTGTTATATACCCACCAGCAAAGTGGTGTGCAATGACCAGTATGTGGTGCTCCAAGACTTTGTTGAATTTGTTCTTAGGGTGAGGGTTAGAGTTTAGGATTTAGGGATGATAAGCTTTACATAGTAAAATAGACCCTAACTCTAAGAACAACTTCAACAAGTCTCGGTGAGCCACCACCACATCAGCACTGCACACCACTGCATTGGCAGGGATATAACAGGAAAGGTCCTATGTTTCTATTGGCATTTGCTTTAGAGATAGCCTATGAATGATTATTTCTCAGTCAAACCTCCTATTGTCACCTTAATCACCTTATTAGAGCCTGATACTGTAATCTTTGTAAATTAATTTACTATTGAATATTGCTATTATAAATGACCAAATATTGTTAATGATCAAATCATAATTAAAACAATGAGCTCCTCTTGCCATGGCATTACTAGTGATCCTTTAATTAGTTCAGAATATTTTGGATAGACTTGAGGCCAAATTGATCAACTGATTCATATTAGCAAAGTTGCTATGTAATATTAAAGTGTTAAACTTAAGTTTTTTACCTACATAACGAAGTTGTTTGGCAAAAATTATTTTCACAGATTTTTTTTAATTACAATTTGTGGGGGCAATATTAGTCATTTCTGATTCTATCTATAGATCATGACTGATGTATTTATTAATAGTCTTCTACTCTGAATTGCAGCGTATACAGTAATTTAATGACACATGCTTTTACTTTCTAATTATCAAAACAATGCATTTAATTACAGGTAAGGTGTCCTTGTCCTCATCAATATGCATGAAAGAAGATTGGGTAAACATTGTAAATGTCAGCTGCATGTGGTAAATCACGCAGGATTTCATTTACATGCCTGTTTATCGAGTGTTGTTTGTGTCGGTATATAATCTGTTTATGCAATATATCAATATGTATGTATGTTTTCTGTTCAGCAATATGATTTATATGAATCAAATATTCTGTTGCACTGCTGTGAATAAATCAAGACATATATGGACTGTTTTAGGTGTAAAAACAATATTTTATTGTAATTTATACGGAAGATAATGTGATCAAGCAATTAATGTCATTTAAAAACAAAACAAAATAAGCATCTTCTGCTATATTGTCTTCAGTGTACTTTTCCGTCAGTTGACATGTTTATTTTCATGTCATTTAAATCATGTATGGGGCTCTTTATAAAGGTACCCTGAAAAAGATTCTGTATGCTCATATTTTCTGTATATACTTACAAATACCAGTCCACAGGTAGAAAGAAATGTGATTGGTTGAAACATAAGAAAATAAAGGAAGTTAGGGGTTGGTGCTTGAAGTCCCCTATCTACCAGTTTGCACTCTCAATTTTAACAATGCAAAAAAATATTAAAGCATTCCATTAATACTGTATAATCCTGTAGGTGTAGTCACTTGTCCCACAATAACCTGTGAACCAGCTACTCCTGGTGCAGCTGGTGCAAAGCACCAATGACCTCTGCAGTGTAGGGGCCCTATGTTAGCTGGAGTAAAGCAGGTCTTTTATTTTATTAGGATAATTATTTTTAGAGGTGACTGGATCACCCTAGGGGTGATTTTACCACATACGTATATTTTTTGTCTTCTTCATTGACCCATAAAGGTATATCTAAGTTTCCCGTTTTTTATCTTTCTCTAATCTAACACCTGCTGCTTATATCAGAAACACACCTTTCACTGAGTCATTCTATACACATAGAGATTTATTTTATTTAAAACGATAAGTGGTTTAAAAACTCCTAGAGCTGCCTACATAGACACCTGTCACTAACCAATAGAAACACTGCATTTACTAGACTCCAGTGCAGAGATCCTGAGCAGCACTGCCTGAACACTCCTTGCTTCTGGAACAAAAGACTAAACACCCCATGATGCCTTGCTGCAGAGATTGAATCTTCAGACATTACAACAATGTTGTAGCTGACTGTGATTGGTCACAACAAACTATGAATTTTATGCAAATTTTTATGCTAATTTATGTGAATTTTCAGAGGCATTCCTTCTTAAAATCAACTGCCAGAAAACAGAAAAAATTTACAAACTTTTAAAGTGTATTAATTTTTTTATTTTATTCATGCAAAAAATGTTTTCATACACTACTGATTCTCCTCTACCAGATGCATTCATAATCCATGAATCTTCTATATACCTTAAAACTAACTAAAGCTTTGCATGTATTTAAATAAAAAAAACTAGTAGGAAAGCAATCGCAAGGAACCTTTTTGTTATGTCTGTTAAGGAATTGTTAGGAATAATTTTCTCCAGCCACCCAGGAGTGGAGGGGTTTGTATATTCTAGATAATTCTTGGTATGAGATGCCAGACCTCCAGCTGTAATATTTTTACCAATGAGGTGTGTTACAACTGTGAGTAATGTAGTGTGAACAGAAGAGGAAAAATGTAACAAAGGAAAAGATGTCAGGAAGTCCAAACCTGCAGTGACCTGCCCGGGACAGCAATGCATGAACGGGGATTTTACAGCACTCACAATTAAATTGCTAGATGTTGAAACAAAAAAAAAAACTGGTACGCACCTCCCCACCCTGAGGATTTCAGGACACCATAAATCTGCACAATTAAGCAGCTAATTCCTGGCAGCAGGTCATCTAATTACAGTTATTGTTGTGGCTTTTATCTAGAAAGAACCTTTTAGTTGTTTGGAAATGATGAATACTGAGCTAATTTTGCTTAGAAAAATAATTTGCAAGTGAGACGGATCCAGTTGTGTGAAAGGTTGATATAGGATTAGACTGAGTAACAAATACCACACGCAGTAATGAAACCGCAAGTAAGCTGACTATCTATGGCTATGACTGTATTGCTCCATTTAATTATTACATTTGCTATAAATGATAAATAGTTGGTTATTAACCAGGAATTTTGGGAGGGGCTAGAATACCCCCTCACACTTTAAATACCTCATACCCTAATCTAACACTAAGCTGGCGTCACTCTTCCCACCCACCTCACCCTTCTCTCTAACTTATTTTCACTCTCCCTAGCCCACTAATCAGGCTAGGATGATTAGACTTAGCTATGCCACACCTCAAGCTACCATCACGAGAGAGAGAGAGAGCCCCAACCACAAACTATTGGTTACATGGCAGTCTTTTCCCATGGCTCATTTACAATGTGCTTCCTTGTGCCCTTTAATTGTCATTATAATAGAATATTTGTGAGGGTCCCCATAGGAAATTATAGATTCTGGGCCTTGAATTCACTTTCACAAATACATTTAAACTTTGGTGAATTTTGGAAGAAATAATGCACTTCCCCAGCAGTATTCTGTGAATATTTTGATAAAAGCTTTTAAAGGTGTTTATAGGAAATGTCTGAACTGAGCAATCATTAGTAGCCTAATAGGACTTGGAGTTTCAGATTTATTGCTGCCTTGGACCCATTCAGACTTCTGCACCCCTCAACAATCCAGGTACTCCCCCTCCTTTGCTCTTGCTATATCCCAATCATTAGTTTATCACACACATATATAGTAAAATTGCAAGCCTCTCCCCTGGTGTGGTTTGGGTCTTGTGAGTTCCTTCGGTGCTCATCGTAAGCCCCCCCTGAGCGCCTTTGGCACTCATCGCAAGGCTCGCAATGAGCGCCTTCGGCACTCATTGCGAGGCTCTCCTCTGGTGTACTTTTCGTTCTGTGAGCACTCTGTGTTCATTGTGATCCCTGCGCTGAGCGCCTTTGGCCTCTCCTCTGGTATTTTTATTTTTATATATATATATATATATATATTTTTTTTTATATTAATTAATTAATTAATTAATGAAAGACTAAATTAATATACTTTACCTATTTGTAATTAATATATCCAGCAATCAATATGCTGAAGAGCTAACAATCGCTTTTGTTTTTCCTCCAGTATACAATGTACATTTGGACTGTTGCTGACCTGAGGAGAAAGTGTCAGCAATGTGGCAAGTATGCAGTGTAAATAGGCTGCGTGCGCGAGGCTAAACTGCTTGTTCAGTTGTGTAAAGCGGCATTTTAGATTGGTAATGTTATTAGTTTGAAGTTAGTGTTGTAAAAGGGCGCCGATTGTGTTACGCGGGTCCCGAGCATTTTCCGTCCTTCGTAATAGTGTATTTTGTACCTCGTACGTTCCTGGGTAAAAGTCGTATGTGCCTGGCGGTGTTTTGCAGGGTTATGGGTTGTGTAGCCTCGTTTTAGATTTTTTCGGCAGAGTGGCAAAACTCTTAAAATTCGACTTAAAATTACGTTCTACCTGACTCCCAGACATGCTGGCTGTCCCCGAGTGTTGTGTGTGATGTTTTTTATTTTTTTATGTTTTTCGTGTTTTCCCATGGATCGGCTGTTAACTTCGTATTTTTTGCGGGTCGTATTTTTTGTTTTTAAGTGCTGGTTTCAAAGTGTTATGGGTCGTAATTTTTGCAGGATATTTTTTCAAAGTGCTACGGGTCTCGCACTGTGAATTGTTTAATTAAGTTTTCTGTTGACCTGTAGTCCCGCAGGCCGTACGTACGATGCTGAAGTTGTGCGGGGTCATAGGGATGCGGGCCTATGGCGCTCATCTCTGTCAGGGCAGTGAGCGCCTTCGGCACTCCCTGCCAAAGTCGTGAGGGGTCATAGGGAGCTCGCATAGAAAGGCGTCCCTCGCAAAGCGAGGTACGCAATTTGGAGTGGCCGCATTTGTGGAAGGTGGAGGCTCCAACGTCGGCTGCAACGACCCGAAGGGCTACTTTTGCGGAGGTGGAGGCTCTATGCCGCCTCACAAGCGGTTACAAACACACACACAAGCGGCACTTTAACAAAATAGATCTAACACGCAATCACTAAATACGGACTTACACAAAAAAATATGAACCACGGGTCTTAGAACGCAAAATTTACGGACTTAGGCAAAAAAAAATACGAGATGCGGGACTTAGAAAAAAAACATTACAAACTTGCAAAATTACAACCTTAACGGCCGAACCGTTAGCAACTAAAAACATTAAAAACACAATAAATACATGCAAAAATTACATAAAAAACTTACCCACAGCAAGGAGGGGGGGGGGGGGGGGGGGCACCCAGGACCTTTGCAAGTGAAGTTACACCTCAATTTAAGTCCAAATTACCGAGTTTAGACACACGAAAATCCCCTAAGCAAGAGAAAAAATGTCTGCTGAAAAAAGCGAAAACAAGGCTACACGACCCTAATCGCAAAACAATAGCAAACACAGACGGATTTTCCAAAAAGCCGTACGAGGTAAAGATACACTTTTAGCCAGGACGCTAAATTATCCAAACATGCGTACCACATACACATTCGCCGCCATTTTACAACACTAACTTACACAATGTGGAAGTACACAGCTACACTAACGGCTTCCCCTCGCGCACGCAGCCTATTTACACTACACACTGCACACATTGCTGACACTTACACCTCAGCTCCACGACAGTGCAAACCTACATTGTATGCTGCAGGAACATCAAAACAGATTGTCAGCTCTTCAGCCCAATGCTTCCTGCATATATTAATTACAAATAGCTAAAGTATATTCATTCATTAATTTATTACTTATTAAATTAGCATCACAAAATACATATACACAACAACAAAAAAAACTATCGCAATAAACGCAAAAGACATTCACTGTGCGCCTCACAACGAGCGCCAACGCTGCTCATAGCACACAAACTACACCAGGGGATAGCCTTGCAATAAGCGCAAAAAGCAGATCAGTGCAGTCCTTACAATGACAGCAAAAAGCCTCTGATAAAAAAATATACAACAACCAAGAGGCTTGCAATGAGCGCCGAACGATGTCAGACCACCCAAAAAATTAATGTCTGTGGCAAACAGCATTACATGCCTTACAATTCTATTGCCCCGTCATTTTTGACGGGCAAGTCGCTAGTCATAATATAATAATCATAATACTTAAAGGTCAATAGGCGTGATCCAGGCTGAATTTTGTACAGGCGAGGGGTAAAAGACACTTCTTTCTCAAGCTCCATACAACCTGCCCAATGGGAAAAATAAACAAACCGTATGTTGATTTGAGCCACAATTTGTTCTGGAGCAAGTAATACAAAACGTACAACTTAGGAATTCATAAATGAGAGTCTGTGAGTAGAGTAAAAAGCACAATAAAAGAGAGACAACATGAAACAGGACATTTTGGCAGCTGTTTCCTCTTTATTCCAAGATCAAGATATACTTGTAAAAGTAAACAAAGATGCAACACAAAGGAAAATCCCCAAGTGAAGTAATCCCGAAACACTGGGCTTCGATGATTTAGCTTCTGAATTACCAACCTATAACTTACAGTGACAGCTTGAAAAATGTCTTACGCATCAGTAGTGCAGAAAACTGAAGAAAATCCTAACTCGTCTTCCAATTACACTGCAAATAAGAATAGTCTTTCTTCATCTTGGTACTGTAACCGGAGAACTGCCCATCAGTAAAATAAGGAAATTACTTTCTCAAATGTAAATGTGATCATATACTTGCAAAGTTCAAGAGCTCTATAAATAGCCTAAAGAATCATTAATAACTTTACCCATCTAGGAAGACCTGGTGTCTGAAATTGCTGCACAAGAGCTTTATGTCCTCTCCATTTATTAAATGGCCACTGTAGTTTTGGAAACACTTCATATGCTTGTGAAATATGTAACTAACTAACTAACCCTTTAGCAGCCATGAACATAATGGCATCTATAGATAACATGTTTAGTTTAGCAGGCTCTTTATAAGCCTGAAGGACTCAATCTATGTATCTTCCACACAGGCTTTGAGCAGGAGGTGGTGTGTTTTACTGATTTGTATTATCCATTGCAGAATGGGAGGAGAGACAGAGATATATCTGTTGATTCATTTCTTGATACCAATATGCTTTTAGCATATCTAACATCTTCCTCCAACCACAAACATTATCAGTAGAAGACATCTTACAAGTATATATGCCAGTCCTGCTCTGTACCCATCCCATCCCATATTACTGTCATGGTAGCTTCCATGCAGTAGCAAAATCTGCTAAAATGAAGTTGTTCTCTGAAAATACTTTATGATCATGGCTCACACAGCGGCTAATGTAGTTTTAGATGGTTTGTTGCCAACAATTGCAATTGTTCCTAAAGTACAGAGATCCTATTACTGATTTTGCTGATTGTCCATAACACAGCCTAACGTTATTATTGGCATACAAATCAGGACAGCCTCATGTTAGGTGCCATTGCTTCTACCATCTCTAGTTATATGCCAAAATGTGCTAAGCTTTGCAGGAGATGCAGTCCTTCACCGGGACTTCTTGCTTTGGGAAAATTGCCATTGCAGCCTTCGGAATCTTCCTGACTTTTGGCCATAGAAGCAACCATGCATGCGAAGATAAACTGCTATGGCTAAGATCAAGACTTCCATTTCTAAAACCAATGAAAATTAGTTTTTATTTTTGTTAGTTTTTTTTTTTTTTATTAGCGAAGACATAGATTAAAACAGCATGACATGTCTCAGAAGGTCAGCAGAAATATACATTTCGAAATGTTGTAGCACACAAACATTTTAAAGAGAATTCTCCATTCATATAAACAATTCCCGGCTGTCCGGTCACAACTAGGAGAACATAATATGAAAAACAAAGCTGAAATAAACAATTATTCATCACCAGGCTGTTATGATTGGAAGACTAAATAGTCTTATAAATATCTGGTGTAGCTTGTCTTAATTTTTTTAAATTTATAAATTAACCTATTACTCAAAACGTCAAGTAGAGTAAAATGAAACTAGGGGAAAACGGGATTATAAAAAAGGAAGATGAAAAAGGAGGAAAATGATACAAAGGGAGTCATCTGCGTACTTACTATCCAAAATAGCAAAAGAATTGAGCGCCTCACATAGCAGTCCGGGCCCCGCTGGCCTCACCAACCCTCCTAAAGCACCACAAGCCTTTCCTAGGCATATTATAATATTGATAGACTGTGTTGAGAGCTAAGCCATGGGGTCCATATTTTAAGAAAGAGGAGATATGTATTTTGGGCAGTATGAGTCAATTTTTCATTAATCAATATATAGTTGATTTAAGAATGACCTCTTTTCATTTTAATGTTGGAGTTTTCCAATTTTTAGCTAGGTTATGTTTTACCGCTAGAGCAGAAAATTGCCATAGTCTAATTTGATATGAGGTAAGAATATCTGAATGGATACCCTACCCATAAGGCAAACCTCAATTGTAGGGATAATTGGGACCCTGATCAGTTGTGATATAAGTTGGGTCCTCCACAAATCTTGCACCTGGGGGCACATCCACCAAATATGGAGAAAATCTCCTTGGGAGTGACAGCCTCTAAAGCAATTCCCACTCAATTGTGGGTTAAGTTTATGCATCAGGGAGGGAGTATAGTAGAATCTATGTAAGACCTTTATTGATACTTCTTACAGACTATATGTAAGAGATTATTTTTATTTTGATAGCAGAAATGTGTGATTTTTTAATGCTTCCAACGTAAAGGATATCTGTAGTCTTGTTTTGTTTACGGTCATTTGAATAACTAAATTGATAATGGAAACTGATTTTAGAAAGCAAAAACACCACCTTCACATATTTAACTTTTATATGCACTTATGCTTTACTGTAGGCTTCCATTTTTTCTGTTGTCTACTTTCTTAGGAGGGTTTACCATTGTAAACAAATTTGCTTTCCATTTGTCCCATTGAAAGAATTGGCAGTTTTAGCTACCACATTCCAGTTGTGCAAGGAGAAGCTTTCCATGTACTCAAACATTCCTCCCATCTCAGGAAGTTGATCAACAGAAAACAGGGTGGTAAATCCCACTGGCAATATACAAGCATATAAAAGGTGATCAATTAAGGAATATTGTCTATTACATAAAAAAAAAAATAATAACAAAGTTGTATAAAAATGATCCTTTTAATGGTTAACTCTTAAAAGAAAAATAAAGTGAGGTTTCAGGAGCACTATAGAACCATCAGATGTTGTATCTCAAATAAAACTGGTACCACCATCTCCCTTTTACATTTTTGCTTATATTTAAGTTCATTCAAATGCTTGCAGTGATCATTTAAGCTCATGGTCTGTCTGTGTTATAGAGTTAAAGGGACGATTTATAGATAAAAGAAAGCCGGAGTTATTCTACCATCTTTAACAGCAGACAAAGACACATTCTTGCAGGGCAGCTCAAATTGGAAGACAATATACAAGAGTGATAATTGACGGATTGTTCTAACATAATTTATGCAGAAGTTAAACAAAAGAGTTTACCCCTACAGGATGCTGCATGTGACATGGGACACTGAACAGCTTTCATTTCTCTGTAGCTGTCAGCTAGAAAATATTTGTGCTTTGAACACAGTTCTGTGCTAATATCTGAACAGACAAATATGCTCTTGGGAGTTTAGCATCTACATTGCATTATGTAGTAGAAATTAAAAAGTTTTTGAGATTCATTCTTATAATGTGTTTCTCTTATTTGTGAGACATATTTGTTTTGTAAGATATTTGGGAGAAATCTACACATAGCCTGTTTAAAACAATAATGATGAGTGCCCAAGAGCAGACTGTGCCTATAAGAATCAAAGGGCATCCTGTGCTTATAAGAATCAAAGTGCATCCTGTGCCTATAAAAACCAAAGTGCAGCCTGTGCCTATAAGGACCAAAGTGTAGACCTTGCCTATAAGAACCAACATTCCAAGCTATAACCTCTCTCCTCCTCCTTCTCCTCTACATCGCCACCATTGCATTGGGCCCTCAATTCCTCTCAGTACAGTTAAAGTGAAGTTACATTTTAAGATAATTGATGTAAGTATTACTTATTCTTTATGTCTTTTTAGTTTTAAGGTTTTAGATCCAAAAACAACACCGTCAGTTCAAAATAAAATGTTAAAATGCAGAGGTCTGGAACGGATTATTTAAATTTACATTGATCCCAATGGGAAATGCTTCTTTGGAACTCAACCTTTTTGGAACCTTCTTCCCCTTCTATTTCACAGGAAGTGAGATTGCTGTTTGTCATGATCTTCATCTTTTTAACGTGGAGCAGCAGGACAACCTTTTGCACTCTTTTCTTGCACTTACATCAATAGATCCCTCACTTTCAGCCATCAGAGTAGTATCATCGGAGTATCTGAGATTGTTGATAGTCCTTCCAGCAATAATCATTCCGGCTTTGGATTCATCCAGCCCGGCCTTACGCATGATGTACTCTGGGTATAAGTGGAATAAATATGGTGACAATATACAACCTTGTCATAAGGAGGTACAAGCACGACAATTTGTAATAGAGGTTGAGAAGTATTTAGGAGTATATCTGGGTATTATTGGTTATTAGACAGATAAAATAATCTTGGTTTAGTTGAAGAGGAACATACTCTCCCTCTGCAGAGAAGATGCTTGGGTCGCATGTTCTATGCATGAGGGCCGCAAGTGGCCCCTTGGCCTCGTTGCCCACTTTTAGAGTCCATGAAAGTAACATTTTGTAATGCTTCTGACTCACATGGCTGCTAATATTGTTACAATTACAGTGGTACTTTAAATTGGGAGATAAGTCTTTCTTTAAAAGGATGTTTAATTGAGTCTGTCTATAAAGGTAAAAAAAGAAATACGATTTCGCGATTGCTTCTGAGATCAATGGTAGATTGTATCTCATTAACTGTACTACAATCTTTTGAAGTCGTGAAAAACCATATTAACAAAACAGGGTAAGTTCTGCTAATTGGGTACTTTCATTTTTCCCAGAGCCTTACAATGTATGTCTGTTAGTTCTTAATAGGAAAAGTATTCCCATTATCAGTATCAGAACTACAGATGCATGGCCTTGGCGTAGGATTATTTTAGGCTCCCTTCTTGAAGCTGACAGCACTGAAATATATGGCTAATTATTCTCTACTCACCACATGCTTCTAATGCTGGTTATTCCCATGGTTGTTTCATATTTGATCACTGTTTGAATGGACATTGTGTATTAGTACAAACCTCACATTTGTAAAGTATCCCTGTTATTGGAAACCTGAGCTAAACAATTTCACCACTGTACATGACTTAAAGGGACTCTGCCACGTTGATTAAATCTGAAAAAGCATTTAATAAGAATCACAATGCATGTTGTGACATGAAAATGCCATTGGTAGTCTATGGGATAGAGAAACACCCCTCCCCACTCCATTACAGATAGGAGTATACTTTATGTAATTTGTATCAGGCTCCTGTGTGTCAAGTATTTCAATTCTAATGTAAGATTGATTGTGTGGTAGTAGAGGATGAGGAGGGGGGTTCAGGAGGGAGGATGAGGAGCGAAGTTGAGGAGGAGGGTTGAGGAGAGAAGATGAGGAGGGAGGACGAGGAGGGGGGTTGAGGATGAGAAGGGAAGTTGAGGAGAGAGGATGAGGAGGGGGGTCGAGGATGAGAATAAAGGATGAGGAGGGGGGTTGAGGAGGGAGGATAAGGAGGATGATAGGGGAGGGAAAGGGACATGAGGGAGAGGGGGGGAAGAGACACAGGGAAGGGAGAGGGGGGAAGAGACACAGGGGAGGGAGAGGGGGGAAGAGACACAGGGGAGGAAGAGGGGGGAAGAGACACAGGGGAGGGAGAGGGGGGGAAGAGACATAGGGGAGGGAGGGGGGAAGAAACATAGGGGAGGGAGAGGGGGGGGAGACACAGGAGGGAGAGGGGGCAAGAGACACAGGGGAGAGAGAGGGGGGACACATGAAAGGGGGCACAAGAGAGGCACACGGGGGCAGCACACTTCCCACCCTCGGCTTATACTCAAGTCACTAAGTTTTCCCAGTATTTTTTGGTAAAATAGGTGCCTCGGCTTATAGTCGGGTCGGCTTATACTCGAGTATATACGGTATATCTCTGTCATTAGTCATAATTATAGGTTACTAGCGAATTGCCCGTCAAAAAATGACGGCAATGGAATTGTAAGGTAGCTAATGTTGTTTTGTGTCTACTACTGAAATATATAATAAAAATTAATAAATGAATATACTTAACCTATTTTGAAGCATTGTGTTGAAGAGCTGCAATCTGTTTTGATGTTGCTGCAGCATTAGTGGTGTGGAGCTGCTGTGTAAGCGTGGTGAATGTGTGCAGTGTAATAGTGTGCGTGCGCGAGACGAAACTGTTAGCGTAGTTGTGTAGTTCCGCATTGTTGTAAAATGCCAGCTAATGTGTGGTATGCGTCTGTAGTGGAATATCCGTAGGTGTTTTGTGGTGTTTTGCGTGTTTCTTGTGGTGTTTTGCGTGCTTAGAGTGCTGTAGCCTTGTTTTCGTTTTGTTCGGTGGCCATTTTTTCTCTTGCTTAGCAATTTTTTTAGTGTCTAAACTCTTTTATTATGAGTTAAATGAAGATGTAACTTCCTTTTTTGAGGTCCTGGATGCTCCCTCTTGCTGTAGGTAACCTTTTTTGTATGTGTTGTGTGTATTTATTGTGTTTTTCATTTTTTCATGTCCGCGTGTTGCGGACGATTTTTGCGAGTCCGTAATGTGTGTTAACGTGTCTCGTATGTTGTTTGCGTTGCGACGTAAAGTTTGCGAGGGTCGTAGTTTCTTCGCGAGGGCCGCAGTTGATACACACACAATATACACACACATTATATATACACAAACAATACATACACACAATATACAATATATATAGAGCTGGAAAGCCAAGAGATTATTGGATATTTATTTTTTTAAATAAAAACCGCATCTAAGAAAATACCAATGTAATGTATGACATTATGGCCCCAGTGATGGCTGGAGATGTGACATCTCAGGGCCCAGCCTGCTACGCCTCACCTGCTCCTGCAGTGCGAGGCCTTTTCCCCTGTGAGGTCCCCACAAACCAGGCCAGGACTCCCTTCTATCTCACAACCCTCCCCCAGCTCCACTCACCGCTTCACCACCCCAGTTTTAATCTTGATCTGCCTGACGCGTGGGTCTGCCATGATCCTGGAGCTTCAAAATAGAGCGACGTCAGTGGTGGGAACAGATGCGCACTGACACAGACGCACACTGCAGTAAGGGCGGAAATGGGCATTGCGAGGGCTGCGGGCAAGGGCTGCAGGCAAGGGCATTGCGAGGGCTGCGGGCAAGTGCATTGCGAGGGTTGCGGGCAAGGGTTGCGGGCAAGGGCCTCAGTTGCTGGGATGCCCAGCAACTGAGGCCCTTGCCCGCAGCCCTCAAGCGTGAGCAACAGGCCGTACGCTGCGGGCAAGGGCCTCAGTTGCTGGGATGGAGCGCCTTCGGCGCTCCGTCCCAGCAACTGAGGCCCTTGCCCGCAGCCCTCGCTATGCGAGGGCCGCGGCTCGCTGCGCGAGCAGCGGCCCTCGCTTTGCGAGGGCCGCGGGCTTGCTATGCGAGCCCGCAAGCGTGAGCAACAGCCCGTACGCTGACAATTATATATGTGATTGCTAAGTTCATCAGCTGTTGAATTCATCAACTGAATGTAGTAAAGTCTTCTTAGGACAACCACACATTGACACTGTATGGAAAGTCACTAGGATAAGCAGACTATCTAGATCAGTGATTCTCAACCTTTTGTGGTCTATGGACTGGCTGGCTACCTACCAATGCTCATGGGGACTGCCTAAACATTTTTAAAAGAGCGATACTACATATGACAGACTACATTTTCTAGTTTTGCATTTATCTGAATAGATGACATTTTAATTGCATATACAATTATCTATAACTAGGACTAATGGTGGTGATACTGATACAGTACGGCTAAAGTTTAAGGCTTACCTCACCCCTCTTTGTCTCTGATGACCAGTGGATAAGGTCTCAGGGACTGGCATTGGATCCTAGGACTGGCTGTTGAAAATCACTGATCTAGATGGAATAAGGAATACATTTCATTTTCTATATGATATGACAATTGGCCATAACCACTATTTTGATGAGTTATTTTTTTAAGATTATTTTCTTTAATACAGTAAATGTATATTTCAAGACAACATGTGCTACCGCTAAACAGGTATTTTTTAGATCTTCCACAAATCATTGGGTAGCTCATGCAAAAAAGGCAAAATATATACAATAATATAATATAATAATATAAAATCTAAAAACACTTTTTATATTTCTTATATAATTATCAATAAGTGGAAACAAAATATAAACAGAAATTGGAAAAGGTCCATTCAAATCTGTAAAATCCCTGCCCACGGTGAATCTTATATCTTTCATAACAAACAGGTATAGGTTTCAATCATCCCACTTGATTAGATGCCCCGTGGAAGCACTAGAGGGCAGTGCAGCTCCTTACTGCAGATTGATGATTATGGGGTGAAGTATAAAGACATATTTCATTTTTATGGTGCAATATAAATAAAACTTAAAAATGTAATAAATACAAATATGATAAAAAAACAGGAATCACAACCTATTTTATCAATGCAAAATAGTTTTATCAACACATGCTTAATTTTTGCATATATCTATGTGTATGTTATTTAATCTCATTGCAAATCCTGACTTTATCATTAATACCTCATTAAGTACAGGCATTTGCCTACAATGTAAAAAAAATAGTAGTTACTAAAAATGTAGTTTCTTGCTTTTATCCCCATTTCTTTAAATGTAAATCAGACTAGAAAAGACAAATAATTTGCTGGCCATGACTCCTTACCTATATTTACTCTCAAGTTTTTTTTTCCAATTCAGAGTAAGGCAAACCAAATCAACATCATTTTTTAAATGTGTTTCTGTATTACTTTAATGTGTATTTTCCTAAATTTATGTATTTTCCATGAACAAAAACGCTTGAATAAAAAGCAAAATCGTTTCTTCAGTGGTTCTTGTTGATTTAAAAAAAAAAAAAAAAAAAAGCCTGTCTAAAATGTAGATTTTTTGGTGGAATATATAATAGTTTAATTTCATAGTGAAGTTGAGAGTTTTGACATACCAGAATTCATTTAAGTGAGTCATAAAGTATAACCTCTTTAAATCTGTATATTGCCTTTTTCATTACAAGATATCTGAGCATATGTGTTAATGTAGTGATTTTCCAACTTTTTTTTTTTGTTTTGTTCGATGAACCACTTTGCTGACTAGGATATAGGCGGACCATTTCAATGGAGCTGATAGACCACTGGTGGTCTGTGGACCACAGATTGGAAACCTCTATGTAAGTGCAAACCTATGTTCTTTTCACTTTTGTATATACACTACTGCTGACCCTCAACATAAGGTTTCTGACCCCTCTTGTTTCCACACGAGATCTGCATTCGGACTGAGGATCCTTCCTCGGAGGGGCGAGGGTTCTAAGCCCCACCCCTCACCAGAATAGGATGCTTGGGCCCTTGTAGATGCCCTGAATGCAACCTTTCTCGTGCGGGATGAGTTCCACTCAACCCATTCTCAAGGGATGTCAGACGGGTAAAGTCAATATTAACCCAAAATTTTATTATTCATGGTTTTTCGTCATTCACGGGGACCCCAGAAATGGAACCCCCATGAATTTCAAGTCGTCTGTCATGCATATGTGCATGTATCTGTCCGCTTCTAACCCAAAGTTAAAAATTACACATTTTGTAATATTTCCACCGCATGCCACAGATTATGATGGGGACAAACAAGTTCACAATTTTTTTTCCGTCTTTAATCCCAAAAATATTTTAGCACTAGAATATTGCCCGTCAAAAAATGACGACAAGGAAATTGTAAGGGAGCTAATGCTGTTTGGTGTATGGTAATCAAATAAATAATACATTAATACATTAATATACTTTACCTATTTTGAAGTAATATATGCTGGAAGCATTGTGTTGAAAAGCTGGCAATCTATTTTGATGTTGCTACAGCATACAATGTGTGTTTTCAGTGCTGTGGAGCTGAGGTGTAAGTGTCAGCAATGTGTGCAGTGTGTTGTGTAATAGTGTGCGTGCGCGAGGAAAATCCGTTGGGTAGCTGTGTACTTCCGCATTGTATAAGAGTGTTGTAAAATGGCGCCTAATGTGTGCTACGCGGCTGTGGCTGATTTTGCGTCCTTGTTCTTGGATGTCGTCCGTCTTTTTTGGAAAATGTGTATGTGCTTGGTGGTGTTTTGCGTCTTTAGGGTGCTGTAGCCTCGTTTTCATTTTTTTCGGCGACCATTTTTTCTCTCGCTTAGGTGTTTTTGGGGTGTCTAAACTCTGTAATTGGGTCTTAAATGGAGGTGTAACTTCACTTGCCCCCCCCCTTGCTGTGGGTAAGCTTTTTTTGTTTGTTGTGTGTATTTTTTGTGTGTCTAATGTTTTCAGGTTTGCGCGGGTCCGCCGTTAAAGTCGTATGTTTGCGAGGTTGTAGTGTTTTTTTTCCCAAGTCCTGCGTCTCGTATTTTTTTGTCTTAAGTCCGTAAATGTTGCGAGGTCTGCAGTTGCTGGCAAGAAGCGCCTTCGGTGCTCCATGCCAGCAACTGAGGCCCTCGCTTTGCGAGCGTGGCAGGCTCGCTATGCGAGCCCGCAGCATTAGCAACGACCTGCTTGCTCACAATTCTATATGTGATGGTCCTTTTAAAGTGTATGCCCACCATTATAACACAGTTTAAGCACAGTACATGTTGTATATGCATGAGACAGCCAATCATACCACAAACAGAACTGTCATTTGCTAATATACATATGAACAAACAGGAGACATTTCTGTCCCTTCCCTCAGTAGGAACAATAAATACACATAATAACAGCTATAATACAGTAGTCTCCGTGAGCATGGAAGCCAATTATGAAACTAGAGGCAAAAACTATTGCAGCACTCACAGCACTTAAATTGGTATGATAATACAATATATAAAAAATGGCGCATTTATCTATTTTAAATTCTAAGGCAGTGAACAAATAGGTCATCAATAAAGATTTGACTGCTGAGTTTTTTTTCCCGGGCAGCCAAGCCCTTCATCATGAGATGGGAACAAGATGTACATCTTCATTGTTAATATGGATTGTTATCATATACCTTCATAATAGATAGCTGTGGCCTCTGACTTCATATTCATACCACTGAATGAACTGATCAGTGTGTGCAGGGCATTCACAAATTATACAAATACGAAAAGGCTTTCTGGAATGTCCAATGGTTTCTTTTAGGCTGCACAGCCATCAGCAGACAGAGTATCGCTTTCGCTATTGTACTTGAAAGGAAGGATTAATTACCCGATGAAAAGATATGAAATGCAGGGTAGGTTTCTCAATTAGTCCTTGACCTGCTGCTATTAAAGCCATCATATAAAACATTTTTTAATGAGGCCAAGTGAAACACAGTACTTGATGGACATTAATAATTATATTTACCGAACTGGAATCTGTAGGACTTCACCCGAATGTTAAATGGTCCATTCAATATACAGACACCAAATGTACAAATGCTAAAACATATTTGTTACTAGTATTAACTTATTGGGAAGAAGTTAATCTTAAAATATTGTACATCTCATGGATATTGCTCTGTACTATCATGCAGAGCCATCCAAATCAACTGGAGAAGCCTTAAAAACGTTTAAATTGATGCTCTTTTCAGTATTTTATAATTGTGTTTAAATGTGTACTGTTAACTTTTAAAGCCTTTGTGGTATCTATTATATTGAGTTATGGTGAGAAACAGTTGGTAGGTCCTGAAATTACGAGGAATTACAAGTTCCCTCTAAATAAATAAAATAAATCATAAAGTGATGCTTAAGTGATGCTTCCTGTTACTTTCTTGGGTGTATCCTTGTAAACTGAGAACTTCCATGTATCTTCTGTGTATTCTTCAAGGCAGTACATTTTCAAAAACATGGCCACAGTGGTCCTTTAAAGCGGTGGTTCTAAACTGCTGGTCCTCAGAGAGAGAAGAGGGATGAGGAGAGTCTAACACTTTAAACATATCACAACCATTAGTCATAGTTATAGATATATTATTGATGATAATATATGCATTTAAAATGTACTGTATTCGGATCAGAGGAAAAATGAAAGTAAAAATTAGTGTCATATATGTATCACATATTATATTTGTAGAACTACGAGGTGTTGTTTCATCGCTTGCAAGACTCGCAAAGCGAGGCGAGCCGTTAAGGCACTAAAACTCACAGCACTTAGGCGATGAGCGCCAACCGCGTACCACTTTCACCCAGGAACGTACAAGGTACAAAATACACTATTACAAAGGACGGCAAATGCCTGCGAAACGCGTAGCACAAACAATGCTATTTTACAATCCTAACTTGCCACTAACAACATTACGCATCTAAACTAGCGCTTTACACAAATAAACCAACGGTTTGCCCTCGCGCACGCAGCCTATTTCTAATGAACAGTTGGGACATTCATAAAACAATCTCCTCACGCCAGCAACAGTCCCACTGGACATTATATGCTGCAGGACAATAAAAAAAGATTATTACCTCTTCAGGCTATTGATTGTTGCATATACTAATTAGAAAAAAAGGTAAACTATATTAATTTATTATTCAATTAATTGATTAATTAGTATTTAAAAAAATATAGAGGAACCAAAGGACACACAAGGAGAGTCCAAAGGCGCTCAGCGCGAGCCTCGCAATGAGCTCCGAAGGTCCTTAAAGTATAAAAAGCTTAACATTGTGTGCCAAACAGCATTCGCATGGCTTCAAATTTTATTAGCCGTCATTTTTTGACGGGCCAGTCGCTAGTATATATAAATATAGTCTCACCCTGTTAAAAATTTCCTGGATCTCAAAGTCGATCCCCACGAGAACTGATCGGTAACCAACCATTCCCCAGACCAAAAAAGGTTAAGAACCTCAGCTTTAAAGCACATTGTGGAATATTGGAGCACCACAACACAAAGCATGCTTGGTAATTAGGCAACCATAATATGCAGTGCAGTTAAGTTCATGATATAATTTATGGTATGGTTGGGATGAAATGGTTACATGAAGATTAGCAGGGCTGGATAGGAAATGGGCTCATGCTATATGATAAGGAAGTTAAATAGACAGAAAAGGCTCCAATTAAATCATTCAGCCTTTCTGATCCTCCCATCTGGTTCTGCTTCTTATGTTCGTCTCAGAGTGTAATCATTGCTATCTACTTGCTGTAGGTCTGCACATGCTTGGTGTGATTAAAGTATTTAATAATTCATATCCTAGACTGTGCTGTCAATCTCCATCCACTTGTTTTAATTACTCTGAGCATGTGTAAATTCCCAAGAAATAATTAGCAATGATTATATACGATGCAGAAGCAGAAAGGGGCATACTGGCAAAAAATTGCACATTTCAATGAAATCTTATTACAAGAAAATATATTTTTTATAAAATAACATTCAGCTAAAGTATGTTTTAAATTATTCCATATTTGTAACATATTCCATTTAAGGGTATCATCAATTCTTCCGATTTGCTGGCACATGGAGTTTATGGAGAAAGAGAGAGTGTGTGTTGGGTTGTTGATGAGGCTGTCTTGGCAGATTATTAAATATAACTAAAATAATGTACAAGAGGTATCTGGGTACTTGTTGATAAGTGGTTCCAGAAGGCACGACGAGTGGTGAAAATGACGAGTACCAAAGTTCCCTTAGGGAGTAATTTAAATTGACTCAGGTCTTAGAAAGCTCAATGAGTACCAAGTAAACGATGAGCGCTGAGGCATTTCTTCCTTGTCAAAATGCGTTGAATACCAAATTTGTCAAGTTTGAAGGTAGACAAGTGCTGAGGTACCACTGTACTGCAATTGACATATTGCCTAAATATTATATAAACGCCTTGTCTGAGTGAGTATTTGATAGCCTTGCGTAATTGCAGTTAATTTACATTGAAAAATACACCTATTTTGAAAAAGCTGTGAGTTCCTTGGAGGCACCATTCGATAATGTTTTGTGGAGTATTGTGTGAATTAACTTGACCTCCGTCTCAGTTTGAGGTCAGCTCTGGGATTTACAGTTCTGATGGAGGAATTTCATGGTATAAATACAGAGTGATTGTGTTAGGGATATGAAAAATATGCATTTATATTTATATATATATTAATATATATGAATTTAGTTAATATTGTATGCATATCATAAAACTGGGTTTAGGACTAAAGAAAATCAAATAAAGAAAAAAATAAATACAGAATGATTATGTTTGGGATATTAAAGGGCCGTTTATATTTATATTTATATATAGTAAAATTCATTTTAGTAAATATGATTTGCATATCATAAAACTGGCTTTAGGATTAAAGAGAATAGTAAACATATTTTTGTATATACGTTTTGAAAGATCTGTCACAATAGTATTACATGGAAGTATATTTTAGTTGTAGAAGTAGATAAACTCAAAGGTATTTCAGTATGTGATTATGTTGGTAGGACGTGCAAAAACAAATTTGGATAAACTGGTTCCGTCCCTCCTGTTTACCTCCTGTACTCCCATAGCAATAAAAATATCATCAGGGTAGGCAAGGTATGGAACAAGTGTATTTATTGAAGCAAATAATTGAAAAGGAGATTTTTCCCATTAGGCTTAAATTTCTATTAATAAGAAAATTCATAATGTGATATGTTGACGAAACAGATGGAAAGTCACAGGTTTATAAATACACTTTTATATCGCTGCCTGACTTGATAAGCGAAAGCATAAGCATTGCAGGTTAAATAAATATCTATTCTTCATTTTAGAGTTTCATATGGATCTGTAGAGCACTGAGTACATTATCAGTTGAATGTAACACTACCCCAGTATTGCAAAAAAAAAATTCATATCATGTTGTTGAGAAGAACAGATGGCTAGGTTATATAAATTATACGACTATTCTATTTAAAAAATCCAATGCAATTATGTGGTATGAATTTTCATTGTGTATTTAAAGTGCCCAAAGATAACGAATTCCCAAAAGCGGTTAGCTCAATATATTTTCAATTATGCTGAAGTGCTATGGTTGTAGTCTCATAAGCCAGTAGTTAATGGCAAATCAGGAGTGGGAGACAAAGTTTTCTTTGTATGGAGCCAAGCATTATACATAATGTATAAGTGAAAATATGCATTTCAATGTTCAGATGAATCTCCTTGAAAAAAACAACTTTTGTGTATCCAAGAAGCTGAACTATCATGCACATGTATACCTGCTTATATCATAGGTGAGCAACAGGCGGCACGGGGCCCCCACGCGGCTCTCAGACTCTACTCATACTGCCAACTATTTATCCTCATTATCTATAACTCTATTACAAGTATTTTTTTTCTACACTGATTTTACCACTTTGATTCGAGCAAAATAAAAAAAGATTTATAGCATTGTGAGGGGCCTCATATGAGGAGGTTCATGTTGAAATAGGTTTCCCATCATTGCCTTACATGAATGGAAATATAATACAATACATTACAACAAGGGTGGAAAAAGTACACAGTATCTCTATATTATATTGAGTTTATAAGGAGAAAATGCTGGAATGTCGCAGACCCTGAAGTAACTATAAAGTAGAATACTAGCTTCCTCTAAATGCTCATGTATATATATATATATATATATATATATATATATATATATATTATAAACTTCCCATTCTCCTCCACACTATATATTTACAGGTATACCCCACTTAACGCTACCACTGTTTTTGCCTGCCAGACCCCTTTTAACGCTCTGATTCCAAAGAAAACATAATCCAGGAGGAGACAGAAGCTTCAACATCAATAATTTAAAGTTTATATTTCTGCTAATGTTCAGATTGTGTTAGTGTTATGTTTGCTGTTTCTTTGAAGTTCATATAAAACCAAAAAAAGTTAAATTTTCAATTAAAATTGGTGTTTTTTTTATGAGTTTCCCTATCCTTATCTTCCTCATGTTAAACTGCACTGTTTAGCGCTGTTTTGCTTAACACTCCTACTGCTTGAAACCTATCTACAGTGTTAAGCAAGGTATGGCTGTATAGGTATATATATATATGTATATCACATATTATAATTGTCAAAGTACAAATCGTCGTCACGCTTTGCGAGCTCGCGTAGCGAGCGACGCAGTTCTTGTGAGCTTGCGAAGCTTTCGCAAGGGTCCGCATTTGCAGAAGGTGGAGGCTCTAACATCGGCTGCAATAAGCCGAAGGCTCATTGCAGGCCGCAAATGCGGACCCTCGCTCTACGGCGCCTCACACGCGGTTACAAACACCGATACAAGCGGCACTTTACCAACAATACGAACTGCAGGAAATTTATAGACTTGGCACACAAAAATACGATATGCGGGACTTAGAAAAAAAAACATTACAACCTCGCAAAAATACGACCTTAAAGGCCGGACCGCGCGCACCGGAAAACAGTCAAAACACAAAAAATACACAATAAAGACATATAAAAAGCAAACTCCCCGCGGGGGGGGGGGGGGGGTTGGGGGGGCACCCAGGACCTCTGCAAGTGAAGTTACACCTCGATTTTAGTCCATATTCACGAGTTCAGACACATGAAGCGAGAGAAAAAATGGCCGCCGCAAAAAACGAAAACGAGGCCACAGGACCCTAAACACGCAAAACAGCACCAAACACACACACTTTAACTAAGGACGGAAAATCATACATACCAGCATAACACATACACATTTGCGCCATTTCTCAATGCGGAAGTACCCAGCTACACTAACGGCTTTACCTCGCGCACGCACCACATTTACACAACACACTGCACACATTGGTGACATTTACACCTCAGCTCCAGAACCATGCAAAACTACAGTGGATGCTGCAGGAACATAGAAACAGATTGTCAGCTCTTCAGCACAATGCTTCCTGCATATATTACTTAGGAATAGGTAAAGTATATTCATTTATTTATTATTTCATTGCCATACAACAATACATAGACACAAAAAAGCCCCTCTAATAAAAAAAAAAACAGCCGCGCAATGAGCTCCGAAGGTCCTCATGCTAAAAAATTGATAAAACTACATTACCTGCCTTACGATTTCATGACCGTCATTTTTTGACGGGCAAGTCGCTAGTATATATATATATATATATATATATATATATATATATATATATTTATATATATATATATATATATAGTGTAACTTCTATGTTCATCATTAATCCGACAAATACTGATTTGGATGAATATAGAATAACATTATCATTGAATGAATTGATATTTTGATTATATATTGTATAACCTGATTGAATGTGACTGTGAGGGATAGTTGACCTAGATCTTTTAAGGTTAACTAGAGAAAAAGTACATCCCATGTATCTAAAGGCGGGGTACCTAATAATAAAATGTAATTTCTATTTTGTACTTTGTGTTTATGTATTTTTATTCATTTTGCTTTATCTATTTTGTAGTCTTACTTCTTTTGATGAGCACTTAAACTAAGATCAAAGACTGACTGCAGTCTGCAGACCCAGTTTTGGGTACCTCTTGTCTAGAAGATAAAATGTAGAAGAGAAGCAAAATATTTAGTAGCGTTGCATTACATCTTCTGTGCTGTAACTAATATTGTACTATACTAAATATATTGTGAACTAGCGACTTGCCCGTCAAAAATGACGGGGCAATAAAATTTGAAGCTATGGGAATGCTGTTTGACACACAATGTAAACCGTTTTGTACTGTTTGGATCTTCAGTGCTCATTGCGAGCCTTGCGCTGACTGCCTTTGGCGCTCATCACATGGCTCGCAATGAGCTCCTTCGGCACTCCTTGCGAGCCTGTCTTGTTGTGTACTTTTGCTCCTCTGAGCACCTTCATCAGTCATGATAAAGAGAAATATATATTTATGTATATGTAGTTAAGTAATAATGAATTATTTGTTTCTTTCAGTATTTATAATTAATATATGCAGCCAACAATAGGCTGAAGAGATAACAATCTGTTTGTATTTTCCGACAGCATAGAATTTACAGTTTGAGTGTTGGTGCCCTGATGATAAAGTGTAATGAATGTTCCAAGTGTGTATTAGAAATAGGCTGCGTGCGCGAGGGAAAGCCGTTGGTTTATTTGGTTTATCGTGTAGCCTCATTTTAATTTTTTTGGGCGCCCATTTTTTTTCTGGCTTAGGCGAGTTTCGAGTGCAGAAAGTCGTTTAAATCAGCTTAAATTCGCGTTCCACCTCACTCCCAGACATCCTGGCTGTTGCCCTGTGCTGTTTTTGTAATTTTTTTTGGTGTATTTAGTGTGTTTTTATTGTGTTCGCTGTTCGTCCGATAACCTTGTATCTTTTGCTATCTCGTAATTTTTTTTCGCGTCTCATTTGTGAACCGCTTGCACGCCAAGGCTATGCCACGTTTAGTAAGTGTTTTGAGTCCTGCATGTTTCATTGCCTCATCGTATTTGTGGTGATAGTTGTAGTGCATTGTAGTGCCTCATCGCCTAAGTGCTACTCGTTAACTGCTCGCTTCGCGAAGCTCTCAATCGATGAGCCCCTGCGGCGCCCATCACCTAACTCGTACACACCACGCAAATTGTGACGACGTCTCGCAGTTTGATAACTATTATATGTGATGTCTCTTCCTGTGGACCTGTCTTGGCGCACACTGTATAGCATCCACCTTCATCAATATTAGTCTGTGGACTGGTCTAGAAGAACAATTGATGATCGTTAGTGTGAAGAGTTGCAATATCAGCATCTGAACAAGTAATGATTTTCCAGCCTGTGGGAATGTTTTATCTTTTTTCAGTTAACAGGAAAGTAACTTAGGAAACTGCAAATCTTGTATTGGTTTGACCTTTGTATCTCCTGACCTAGAAATATAATATAACTGTGGTATACAATGTATTGGCATTTAATTTTTACAAATGATTGCTTCCTTTCATATCCCATAACAAGGGATTCTCCATGCTCAGTATTTAACAATCCTAAGTGAAGCAACTTTTATGTTATCTTATTTTATCATTTTTTTTCAAGAACCAAATGATATAGGAGGCGGAGCCATTATGATTTTTATATTTTTCAATTAACAGTAAAGTTAAACCTTCCCTTTAAAAGAAAGTCCATCCATGATGATTTTTTTTCTATTTAGCTAGGTAGGTGATGTGTATACATGTGTTTTTGTGGTGTTACATATGAACCCAGATATTCTTTTACTTTGTATGGTCCTAAAAATATTTTTAATTTTGCAGATTGGCTCTTTTATTGCATTATTTTTGGTAGGCTTCCAAACTAAATAACCAGTTGGTAATTTATGCAAATAGTGGGCAGTTACATATGTCACAGCATGCTGGGAGCCTTAGGCAGGTTCTCAGGTGAATGGTCTTGATGCTGAACTTCATGCTCCCTCCCTTAGGGCGTGATTTTCTATTTACATTTAATCTCGCTTGGCCTGAATACAGAGCACTGGTATGTGTTATGACTTGTAAAGTCGGAGTGGTATTTACTTTCTAGTTATAATGAATTTATTAATGCTACATTATCTCCACTGCTGTTTAGGCATTTAGTAATGAAGACTTATAGCAAATAAAGTAAGCTAACTTTAGTTGATTGCTCACTAATAGGCTACAATGAATAGCGCACCTTGGAGTGAACTTGTTGATTACAGTACAATATGGCAGCCTCAGTTCCAGAGAGTGCAACACGGTGTACAACTTCAGTACAGATTCTCTGACAAGGCAGTACAAAATAATAGTTAAAATCAATAAATTGTGACTCCAGGCTACCTGAAAAGGAGAATACTAGTTTATTTTTGTATTATTTATTGTATTTTTATAGTGCATCATGAAAAATGATCAATTTTGTACTCTACAGCTGAAAATCGATAAATGTTTAAATCGGACACTGCAGGTGCGAGGCATTTGTGGGCACATGTCCCTGTTCAGCTTCCCAGAATGCAGTGTAATAACGTTTTTTCTTGGAATTCTGAGCTGGAAACAGGTTTTTTTTTTGGTAACTTGTTTTAGACATTTAGGTGTGAACACAGGTGTACTATTTATTTACTGTATGGTGGAGCGCTTCTATCGCTCTTTTGCCCACCATATTGTAAATTAACTCCTAATCTTCCCTCCCTCTCCCACAGCGTCAATTCCTCACATCCTCTCACTGTCAACAGCAACATCATCACCTCCCAAGCCCTTTGTCCTGGAGTTCTACTGGACCCCACTCTGTCTTTCATCCCTCACTTACAAGCACTAACTAAATCTTCTCCACCATCACTATCTTACACAAGACACAACTAAAATCCTAATACACTCTCTCATCATCTCTCAACTAGACTACTGCAACTCGCTTCTTGTTGGCCTACCTACCACCCGACTATCTCCACTTCAATCCATTATGAATGCCTCTGCTAGACTAATTTTCCATACACAACGTTCAGTGTCGGCATCACCTCTCTGTCAATCACTCCACTGGCTTCCCTTAGCCGCAAGAATACATTTTAAAATCACAACCCTAACTTACAAAGCCTTCAACAATAATGCTCCCCCATACATCCGCCCTCTTCGTTCTAGTAATGACCTTCTTCTTTCTACAACTCTTGTCACCTCCTCTCACTCCCCCCTCCAGGACTTTTCTCATGCTGCCCCTAGTCTCTGGAACTCCTTGCCTCGCTCCACCAAATTATCCTCTTGCCTCAAAACATTTAAAACCTCACTTAAAACGCATCTCTTTAAAGAAGCATATCACCTTCCACCCTAACACGCTGATCACCTCTCTCTCCCTCTTTTACCACTCACTATAGCTTAGATTGTAAGTCTGTGAGTTTCTATCCTAAGTACTTTGGGAATGCACCATGGACATTGGATTCCTAGCTCAAAGACAGGGCCCTCCTTGATTTGCTATATGTTAATTTATATTTATCTTTGTCTGTACCTAACTTATGTACAGCGCTACGGAATATGTTGGTGCATTATAAATGAACCATAATAATAATAATACCACATAATTGCTTCTCTACACATAAATACATACATTTAAAAATCTGTTTGTGAGTTGGGGAAAGGGGGGGGATGTCCTCCTTGTCCCCCCCAGTTCCTACACTCATGCTTAAAGGAAGCCATGTTTACAATGGGTTATGGATTGAACAGCGAGGCATTTGTGAGCACATTTGCATGTCCCTGTTCAGCTCAGAGTAAAGTATATATATATATATATATATATATATATATATATATATATCTTCACTCTGCAAAATGATTCAGATTGCAATAAAAATAATAAAAACCTTCAATTTATCATCTTTCATTTACAATTATTCTGCAGTGGAAGCTTCTTCAGAGGAGCTTGAATGCACAGGAAATTTGGCATATAAGGCTGCCAGTTCTTTGATTAGGACTAACTCATTAGTGCATTTATCAGTTTTAATGCAAAGTACATGGGACAGAAGGTACAAGAAGTATCCCAGTAAAGAAAATAAAAGACTGCAGTTACGAATAATTGCATATAAAATTAAAGCCTGTAAAGACTGTGCTTATTACGTTCACATACGTTTTTGCTTATTATCAAGTTTACTTATTAATAGAACCATAGAGAGGTTCTTTAATATAATAATACTAGCGAATTGCCCGTCAAAAAACGGCGGCAATGAAATTGTAAGGGAGCTAATGCGGTTCGGTGTATAACAATCAAATAACTAAAACATTAATAAATTAATATACTTTACCTATTTTGAAGTAATATATGCAGGAAGCATTCTGTTTAAGAGCTGACAATCTGTTTTGATGTTGCTGCAGCATTAGTGGTGTGGAGCTGCTGTGTAAGCGTGCTGAATGTGTGCAGTGTAACACTGTGCGTGCGCGAGACCAAACCGTTAGCGTAGCAGTGTACTTCCGCATTGTATAAGTTATTGTTCTAAAATGGCGGCTAATGTGTGGTATGCGTCTGTAGCGGAATATCCGTAGGTGTTTTGCGTGTTTCTGGTGGTGTTTTGCGTGTTTAGAGTGCTGTAGCCTCGTTTTCGTTTTGTTCGGCGGCCATTTTTTCTCTCGCTTAGAGAATTTTTTAGTGTCTAAACGCTTTTATTTTGAGGTAAATTAAGGTGTAACTTCATTTTTTGAGGTCCTGGATGCTTCCTCTTGCTGTAGGCTTTTTATGTATGTGTTGTGTGTATTTATTGTGTTTTTCATTTTTTCATGTCCGCTGGTTGCGGACGATTTTTGCAAGGTCGTAGTGGGTGGTAACGTGTCTCGTATGTTGTTTGCGTTACGACGTAAAGTTTGCAAGGGTCACAGTTGCTGGCAAGGAGCGCCTTCGGCGCTCCATGCCAGCAATTGAGGACCCTGCAGCCCTCGCTTCGCCAGGGACGCGGCTCGCTATGCGAGCCCGCAAGCGTTAGCAACAACTCGTATGCTCACAACTATATATGTGATATAAACAGTATGTACTTTGGACATGATAGATCTACTTTAAGAGAATGAAGTTATATCCAATGTAAAAATTCACCAAAAAGGATATTTTGTTAATCCTAAAATCAACTATACTCTGCCATGACTGGCTGGTGCACAGGGATAAAACTGTATGCTCTCAGGGTCCATCAAAAATAGATATAAAAAAGATCTTTTGCTTTTTGTCACACTAAACCCTGTGATGATAATAAAAGTTGGTTTTTAAACTTCCAGCTGGGATTTTTTGAATTAGGCATCTGAAGATGTGTGTTCCTCTTTCTCTTGACAGGAGCCATTAGAGTAAGGCTGATGGATGCCACACAATGATTCAAGTCTTTTTCCATAAAGCTTTTTGCTGTATAAATAGGCAGACTTTATCTATCACACAGCAGCTGGTTCTACCGTGAGCACCATCCAGAAACTAGAGGCAGAAAAATGATGGATGCGACAAAAGCGTCACTTATCCGTCAGCTGTCAGACACCTGATATAAGATGAGATGGTGCTATTCATAATCCGATGGGAGGCTCGCGGGCAGTAAGCTTTAGCTAACTCCATTCATCATGCCTAGGGTAGAGCCTCTACATAGGATCGGTGAATACCTCACCTGAATAAGCTGTTTATTTTCAAGCTTTGTGATTTGTCTCAAAAAAGTCTTATTTTTGGCCAAACCTTTGGGCTGTGAATGTGCATTGGATTGCGTTTCCTAGTTGATCTTTGTGATTGAAACCTGGCATTACTTTTTTAGCTGAGTAAATAAAGCACTAAAGATTTTGAATTAGAGAAGGAAATGGCAAGAGTTTATTTGTTAATTTGTGATAAGTTGTTTTATCCACAAGTTTCACAGTCACACATTCTGATGTACACACTTATTATTTATAACATCCATATATGTGATCATATATGTGTCACTTAAGAAAAAGTAATCCATTTTGGTGCATTTGAATAATTTGATTTAGCAAGAAATTATTAAGACATTCCCTCTATGAATCACACTGTCGCTGTTAGACACACCCACTGTGAGACTCTCTCAATCAAAGGTACATGACCCTCGTATTTTCGACCCTGAGTTGTTACTGTCACATTATCATTATACTCCCTTTCTTTATTATATAGCAACCTTGAATACCTCTAAGTTCTGTTAAACTAGTATACCCACACGTTAACAACATATCACATTTATAGTTGTCAGTGTTGGTGATGTTTGTGAAGTTGGTAACCCTTTTGTGTCCCTCACTTTGCGATGGACGCAACTGCGAGCCTCGCAAAGCGAGGCGAGCAGTTGAGGCACGCAGGACTTAGGCTGCAATGAGCTCAAAGGCACTCATTGAACTGCGAGCCTTGCGAAGCGAGGCAAGCAGTTGAGGCACGCAGGACTTAGGCTGCAATGAGCGCCAAAGGCACTCATTGGACTGCAAGCCTCGCAACACAAGGTGAGCAGTTGAGGCACGCAGGACTTAGGCTGCAATGATTGCGAGGCATGCAGTTGATTCAAACGTGTAACTCAAAAACACAGAAAAAACACCAAAATAATAAAAAAAAATAACACACTCACACACAGCACAGGGGGAGAGTCAGGAAGCCTGGGAGTGAAGTAAACTAATTGGAGCCATATTTTGCGTTTTTTAACGCTGGAAAATCGAGGGAAAAAATGGTGGCGGAAAAAACGTAAACATTTTGAAACAGGGTGAAATCGAGGCTCATCAACACCAGGCACGCAGAACTTAGAAAATACACGACGGCGAAAACAGTAACACTTACACTAACAACGCCAGGCACGCGGGACTTTGAAAATAAAACCAACGCAGGTGCTCAAAAGAGCAAAAGCCTCACGTTGTATGGCAAACAGCATTGCCAGCCTTACAATTTTATTCCCGTCATTTTTGACAGGCAATTTCCTAGTTTGGTTTATAAAATATATAATCCACTTTTAATAATACTAACCTAGTTTTTTTATTAAACTAATGCTGCTGTCCACATCAGACCTGCAGGAAAAACAAACCCAGTCAAAAACACTGAAAAGGGGGTGTTGGATAAAGCCAGTCTATATGCTGTGCCACTGCCCAACTTACCCCTTTTACTCTCTTTGCTGGGCAGCACACGCCCAAAGGCTGTAACAGATTAAAACCGGGGTAATTTTCCACTAAACAGTACAGAGAGTTGTGGAACTCCTTATATGCTAGGCTGGTTGTGGGAACTTGATTGGGGAGAGAGAGGTCACCCACTAACGTTACACACAGGTGGGCAACTCTCCCCAGCCAGCCATGCGACCAGCCATGCTCCAACAGGGAGTCAGATTCCCCATTTATATAGATCCCTATACAGGGTTTTATCTCTCTCTAGCTGACACCCACTGTGAGACAGTCTCTCTGAGAGGCTCATTCTCTCTACCTGACACTCTCTTACAAAACATGTTCAGTCAGAAATACCCTCATATTCACTAATCATCACAGTAGCTGCAGTGCAGATTGCTGAAGGCTGCAATATATGTTTCCTTTGTGCAGCATTTGACAGTCCCTGCAATAGCTTAGTTAATCAACCCCATAATCTCTGTCAGACATACTCTCTCTGTCAGGTGCACTTTGTCTGGTAGTTGCACATAAAATGATACCCTAATGTAGATGAATATGTGTGTAAAATTGAAATAAATGTCATTAAATGACAGATTTGAATGCTTTTGAACGTCTAGTATAACCCTATGGTCTGATCCATTTCAAGCTTAAATCGTCATTGCCAGAAGGGACATCATTTTTTTCTACTAACAGTTATATTTTATGGTTAAATTCCTCTCCTTCAGTTGCTGTTCTATAGATCAGTTAAAAGTCGACTCAAAGCTCCATGTCCAATCTGTTCAGCCTATAGAGAAAAGAGTATTCCAAGATACATTGAAATGTATATATGCTAATATATGTGTGGGGAGTAAGCTCCCCTACTGATCCATAAATATATCTCCCATTATTAGTTACTGATGCAAATGAATGATTTAATATGGAAAGTCAACAACACGGGTCATTTATCAAAGTCTTCTGGATGTTACTCTGGGATTTAACTTATGCAATAAAGTGAGGTCCATTGCTTTGTGCTGGAATGTGTGACTGGTAAATTTACATTTTTACAACAGCTCCTCTCCCACACCAAATAGCAGGTGGATAAAGCAGATCAACTAGTCAATCTTTTTGGATATTACTGATTTTATTGCCAATAAGTTACTAAATAAACAAAATAAACCCTATTGCAGTATAATGGCATTTTAAAGAGTCTCTCTCTCTCTCTCTCTCTCTCTCTCTCTCTCTCTATATATATATATATATATATATATATATATAGTATATATATATATATATATATATATATATATATATATATACAGTAGATGCCCAGTTAACCGGAACTCAAGCAACCCAAAAAAATGGAATACTGTACTTTATAAAAAATAAAAATGTACAGGGCTCAACAAATGCCAGGAACCAGGTGGTCATGCCACAAAATACTTAAAGGCACCTAGATTTCACCAATTGTACATCTTTGAATTCATTGTTACCTGGAAGCAGACAGGCATGAGTGACTGAGCCAGTGCAGTGTTGGCGTTACATTCCCCGGGTTCAGAACCACAACCTCCAGCCCGATGTACCTGTGTGTAAGTGAGGAGTGAAAGCTGCTGCTGCTGCTATAACAGCCCTCACTGACAAATATACTGAGCAGAGCATCCTATGTGCAACTAATCTAGGCCTCTTTTATTGGTAACTCTCAAGCAACCAGAAACTACATTTATCCAGCATCTACCAATCCCCATGGATGCCGAATTACTGAGAGTGTACTGTATATATATATATATATATATACACGAGGCATTTGTGGCCATATTTGTGTGTCCCAGCTCCACTTCCCAGAATGCAGTGTAATAACTGTTTTTCTCGGAACTGTGAGCTGGAAGCAGGTTTTTTAACTTGCTTTAGACATTCAAATGTGAACACAGATGAACTTTTTACTTACTATATATATATATATATATATGTAATAACTGTTTTTCTCGGAACTCTGAGCTGGAAGCAGGTTTTTTAACTTGCTTTAGACATTTCAAATGTGAACACAGATGTACTTTTTATTTACTGTACTACTGTACGGTGGAGGGCTTCTATCGCTCTTTTGCCCACCATATTATAAATGATTGTTGTGGTGAACTACCTACTCATAATTTCCACAACACAGGCTGAGATCCCTCTCCATGCTGATGATAGCCAGTAAGCTTGAAACAGCTGTACATGGATTGGATACTCAACCTGTGTTTATTCCAACCTTGGCTTTGCATTAAAGCTGTGTAATAATACAGCATGCATAAGCTTAAAGGAAGCCATGTTTGTTGATGGCTACGGAATGAAGAGCGAGGCACTTGTGGGCAAATTTGTGTGTCCCAGCTCAACTTCCCAGAATGCAGTGTAATAACTGTTTTTCTCGGAACTCTGAGCTGGAAGCAGGTTTTTTAACTTGCTTTAGACATTCAAATGTGAACACAGATGTACTTTTTATTTACTATATATATATACTAGCGAATTGCCCGTCAAAAAATGACGGCAATGAAATTGTAAGGTAGCTAATGCTGTTTGGTGTATAAAATATGAAATATGTAATACATTACTAAATGAATATACTGTACCTATTTTGAATCATTGTGATGAAGAGCTGGCAATCTGTGTTGATGTTGCTGCAGCATTAGTGGTGTGGAGCTGCTGTGTAAGCATGCTGAATGTGTGCACTGTGTGGTATGAATATCCGTAGGTCGTTTGTTGTGTTTTACGAGTTTCTTGTGGTGTTTTGCGAGTTTCTTGTGGTGTTTTGCGAGTTTAGAGTGCTGTAGCCTCGTTTTCGTTTTGTTCGGCGGCCATTTTTTCTCTCGCTTATATTTTTTTTAGTCTCTAAACTCTTTTATTTCGAGTAAAATCGAGGTCTAAGTTGTATTTTTGAGGTCCTGGGTGCTCCCTCTTGGTGTAGGTAAGGCTTTTATGTATGTGCTGTGTGTATGTATTGTGTTTTAGATTTTGTAATGTTCGCGAGTTGCGTCCGAGTGTTGCGAGGCCGTAATGTGTGTGAACGTGTGTCGTATGTTGTTTGCGAGTGTCGTAATGTGTGCGTCGTGCTGTTTGGGTTGCGACGTGAAGTTTGCGAGGGTCGCAGTTGCTGGCATGGAGCGCCTACGGGAGACCTACGCGAGCCCGCAGCGTTAGCAACAACTCGTACGCTCACAACTATATATGTGATATATATATATACTAAAACAATTGTTTTTCGATTGTCAATAAAAAAATAAATTCACTTAAACTGCCAAGGCACTGTCCACTGACTTTCTTGAGGTGGGATGAGAATTTGTACACGAAGCTTCAATCTGGACAGTGGAAATATGTGCCTTCATTAGTGCTAATGTAATGTTCACTAGTTTACAAGGACATGCCCTGCTAATGAACATGGTAGCCTATAATAAGGAAAAATTTCATGTAAAAGTAAAATCATAAAGGCTATAAGCCTCATTCAATTGAGAGGCGCAAGTTATAGAGGGATGGGATGTAAGTCTACGGGCCTCCTGTGGGCCCACAGCCGCCACAACTTATGGTGCTATTCAATTGGCCGGGCCCGCAAGTCTCGGCCCGATAGCGCACATTGCAAACCATGCTATCAAAAGTAGCATTTGCAAGCTTGAACATGATAGCTGACGCAAGGCCGTAACTCCCGGTTAGAAACAGCCAATGGAATCTGTGTCCGATTAATGACCGTGGTTCAAGCCTGTAGGACTTTGAAATCCAACCTCCATTTTTCATTGAAGTCCTACGGGCTTGATTTATGAGTTACGATCGGACCCACATTCCAGATAAATTGCAATATTGATAAAGCTGTAAATATTATATTCTAGTCCATGCGAGTTCCATTATATGTATTAACACATTGATTGCCAGGATCGATATAACACGGAAGTTAAACGTGAAATCAAGTATTTTGTTGGGCTGATTTGTGAGCTTAAGAATGTTGTGCTATTAATTGTAAGACCTAACATCACTAACTTTTAATAAAAGTACAGTATTTATTTTTTATTTGCTTTGAAAGTGCTCCGGACATGTCATTAAGCCCTTTGCGAGACCTCCTTCGTACCAGTAACTTGTGGTTCGACTTTTGCCATTTGCTGGCTTGACGGAGTGGTTAGCGATGGGGGAATAGGAGCAATTCAATAGCGATTTGCGATTTTAGTGTTCGCAACTCTTGTGAAAGTGAAAGATCAAAGGCTTGGAGGGGCATTAACTTGCGATTTTCATCACAATGAATCGCAGGCCCGGAGCCCGTAATTCGATCGGAGCCCGCTAAATATGCCAATTAAATAGCAAAATAACTTACAGGCTTTATTTTCAAGCCCAGATCTCCCGAAAGCTTCAATTGAATGAGGTTCTATGTTTGTACATTTGCTCACAATCAAGTTTAGTTATTCAAATAATCATATAAAAATGTTCATCACAGTGGCCCTTAATCCTAGTTGTATAACTCTATGATGAGAAAATAAATTCATAAAATTACAGATTCCCTTAACCTGTCACAGCACATTTTTACTACACTTTCAAGGTGGCGTAAGTTTCCATTTAATGCTATTTTACTGTAATCATCAAGAAGCTTTGAACCCATCATTTCGTGTCCCATCTGTGTGATGAATGATGCTTTCTCCACATGTCCATTTGTACCTGTATACTGGATTCATGGTGCTCTGTATGATACATCAGTGCATTTACTTTGTACAGAAGTGCGTCTAATGCTCCCTTTAAATCTTAAGGCTGTTTGTGTCCATGTGAAGATGCTACATTCTTAGCCTTTTTAATATTAGTTCCTGTCATTACCCCCAGATTCCATTTAAACTGTATTTTAATATAAGCAATGACTTGGAAACAGATGGTTAATATTAGATTAAAGTTAACTGCAAGCAAAGCAAAAAAACAGCACTCTTTCTATTATTCCAAATTACAGAAAACACTGTGCAAAATTAAAAAGCAATAAAACAGTATGCTTAAAATGAATCTCCTTACATTATCTGTTTTATGAATAATAAATGTGGCTTGTGCATCTCCCAGGTTGGGTTGCAAACGGCAGAGAAAGTTTTGATGTATCTTGCTAATTTAAACATTTGGAGCGGGTATGGCCACATCCTGCTGGATGGCATAATGACAAATGAGATTTGATATTGTACTGTTTGGACGGCTTTCAAAACAAGGCCGTATAGCTGTCTATCTGTTGCCATAGCAACCATGTCATCCCGCCATTGCTTTCCATATGTAATGATGCTTGGCACGTCTGTTGCATGCTTTTTCTTTTTGTGCGGTGGACCTTTTAAATACATAGTAATGGTGCGGTTGTAATCAAGTTTGATTCTAGTATTTTAAACAGTGCAAGTCAAACAATATTTTGACCTTTCCTGTTTTGTCCCGGCCAGCAGCAGCCAGTAGGTGGCAATGGTGGAGTGCCAAGACTTTTTTTTATTTGTTCTTAGGGTTAGGGTAGTGGCAGATGATAAATTGTAAGCTTATCGTTGCCACTACACTAACCCTGAACCCTAACCCTAAGCCTAATCCTGAACAGTAACCCCTAACCCTAATTTCAGCACTAAACCCTAAGCCTAAACCCTAATCCTGAAATGTAAACCCTAACCCTAAACCTTAATTCTAGTACTTACTCTAAGAACAAATTGGACAAAGTATCAGCATACCACCTACTGGCCACTGCACGCCACTGCGCTGATCCAGATATTTTTATGTGATAAACTTGTTAGTTATATCCATGGGATATTGTTGCTTGTACAGAAAAATATACTGGTTGATGCATGACACATGGGGGCACTTGCGCATGAGAAGCCTCTGTGTCAGATGGATGCAGGCTGGAGCGCAGAGCGTCATCAGGGCGCACTTCTCGGTGCCCTGCTGACGGCGTGCTGTTCTGCAGCACTCGAAGGTCGGCGTGCTGACTAGGATACATGTTTCAGGCTATATTTCTTTGACATGGTGTGATTATAGTTCTTTCAGAACTATTTCATTATTTCAGTTCCTGAGCTGAGAAGACGGATAAGGTTCCCTGTCGAGATTCTCAATCTATTCTCTGGTTCTCCAGCAACTTAGTATTTTCTGTCCTGTATTGTCACAGTGTATAATGCTAAATTTCTATATATTAAGTTGATGTAATGCATCTGGGAACATTGGGTCCGCTGGTGGTCCAGTGGTTAGGATTTGGTGCTTTCATAGCTGCAACCTAGGTTTGATTCCAGTCAGGGAACCAAGAGGTCACACCACCATAAAGCCAAGCAGGGTTGGGCCTGGTCAGTACTTGGATGGGAGAACACCTAGAAATTCCAGGAGCTGTATTCTGTGGCCAACTGGAGAAGAAACTGGCCACCCACTCTAGTATCATTAGTGACTAGCTTTACCTGGGTTGGGTTCCCAGTGAAATCCTATCTGATCAGGGCACCCTGTTTATGTCGGAACTGAGTCACCAACTATGGCAACAGTGTGGGATTAAACATCTATCCTCTACCATTAATAAGTGGATCAGCATGGTGTGTTACAGTCCATGAGGTCACAGAGTGTCGAATATAAACACAGACACATGGGAACATTACATCAGTAATTAAATTGTATTTTTCTTTGTACCAATTCTTATATATTGCCTGCAAATGTCATAGAGCCGAAAATCCCAGATCCCCCAGCAGAAAGAAACTCAAAGACAATCCATAAAGAAGAAGATACATACAATGCAAAAACCTCTTCTTACCTTTGTTATGCTTTTATAATGTTTACTGAGATTTAACTTTACCTTATGGTTGTAGAGATTGTGGTATTGTCTTGGAGACAGAACCCAACTTAAAAGGGCTCAGGTATCTTGTAACTTGCACCATATATAATAAAGAACTCTTTTTCAACGTGAGAATATAATTTGTCATCCGAGGAATTTACACGTAAATGTCTACTAAGCCTGTGATATTGGATAGACTATATGTTTCACAATTAGTAGGCATCGCTCCTCCCATTACCATCCTCATTATATGTACACAAAGACGTTTGGCTTCTTGTACAGGTTCTGATTGGCTGTTATCAACAAGACAACAACAAATATTTAAACTCAACCTGGGTATTCATTTGTTAAGAAAGTCTTCTTAATATTGTTTAAAGGGATCCTAAAATCAATTTTTTTTTTCTTGACGAGTATAACAAACTGGCTATATGTTGTTTCATCTATTTATTTCTGAAGTGAATCAGTTCTGAGAAATTGCATGTTGTTGTTGCTGCAGTTATATGCAAATGAGTAGCTCATGCTTGTTAATTAGCTGCTTTGATGTGCTAATTAGGATTACAAATGGCTTGTCTGTCTCTGTAATGGCAATGTTATCTGACAGACATCCCTCCCACCCTAATCAAGCACTCTGAGCCACACATTAGCATACTGAGCCACACATTAGTATACATGAGCCACAAAATAAATGTCTAAATATTACAGAAATGATTTACTATAAAGAAAAACTACTAGTACAATGTATAGCCAGTTTGTATTGCTCTTTAAAATGAAATCAACTTGGAGTGACAGAGTCCCTGTAACCCATTAGGTTTAGTTATTTTTTTTAACATCTAATGGATACAATTATAAAGCAATTATATTGTTTTTTCTTATACATTTTAAGCAGATTTAGCAGAAAACCCTCAATTATCTAGGCCATTGTCTAATGCTCTGACATGCTGAAATATATTCATGAGCACATCATTTCTGCTGGTGCCTTTTTGCCTTATTCCAAATAAAGTAGAGTGAGGATCAAATGAGTATAGAGATCTTTAGTGCTGATTTGGGACTAAGCTGTAAAGCCTGAAAGTTATAAGTATAATCCCTGGCTGCAGTGGAGTTGCATTAGGCCTATAATATGGGCATTTCAGACACAATTCATTGCTCCAATGTTAGAGACTGCTGTCACCCATCACATGCTGTAGTTTTACAAATATCCTAAAAGGTATTTGTAGCACATAACTTTGCCTTTTTTATGGCAATTTTTTTTGGGTTGATGTGTTATATAAATATTGATCATGTAAGATGAAAATAATCAGTGATATCAGTGGTATTTGTGAGCATGGTGTGATTGTTTTCAGATACATTAATAACCCTTTCAATGAAAATTACACCAATGCAGCAGATCAGGAAAGGGCAAAAATAGACTTTAAAATAAAGCACTGATTTTCCGCTTTTCTTTACCTTCATATTATACATGACTTGAGTAAATCATTTGCCTGACTGATTACATTGCTCATACGTATATACATGTATACAATATGACATATACAACAATGACTAGAGGCCAAGTGCTATATTATTTATATGAAAAAAAAACTCTAGGAAAATGTCTATTTTTGTGTGCCTTCATAATATTTATATGCAATTTTTACACATATTCTACCACAATTAACGTACCACCGTTTCTTGGGAAAACACACAATTGTGAAGTATATAACAAACTAACAACATTAGAAGTCTTGTATGCCATGAGAGAGAGAGAGAGAGAGAAAGAGAAAGAGAGAGAGAGATGAGAGATCTATCTCTATCTGTATATAGATCTTTATCTATCTATCTATAGATCTATCTATCTATATATCTTTATTATGTATAAACTGTCTATCTATGTATACACTGTATATATACTGTATATATATGTATATTTATAAATATATATATATATATATATATATAGAGAGAGAGAGAGAGAGAGATGAATAATCACAGTATTGCAGTATATTTTGATACATTTTTATTGGACAAACCTTTTCATACATATAAATATTTATGAATATATTGTCGAATAAAAAAAGGTATTAAGGTATTAATATATTCTGCAATACTCAGATTATTCAACTGAATTACTGGACACTCACGGCTACTTCACTCTTATATATACATACTTACACACACAATTATCACATATATAGTTGTGAGCGTACGAGTTGTTGCTAACGCTGCGGGCTCGCGTAGCGAACCCGCGGCCCTCGCGTAGGGCACTGGCCGAGGGCGCTCCATGCCAGCAACTGCGACCCTCGCAAACTTCACGTCGCAACCCAAACAGCACGACACACACATTACGACACTCGCAAACAACATACGACACACGTTCACACACATTACGGCCTCGCAACACTCGGACGCAACTCGCGAACATTACAAAATGTAAAACACAATACATACACACAGCACATACATAAAAACGTTACCTACACCAAGAGGGAGCACCCAGGACCTCAAAAATGCAACTTACACCTCGATTTTACTCGAAATAAAAGAGTTTAGAGACTAAAAAAAAATCTAAGCGAGAGAAAAAATGGCCGCCGAACAAAACGAAAACGAGGCTACAGCACTCTAAACTCGCAAAACCCCACAGGAAACTCGCAAAACACCACAAGAAACTCGCAAAACGCCACAAACGACCTACGGATATTCATACCACACAGTGCACACATTCAGCATGCTTACACAGCAGCTCCACACCACTAATGCTGCAGCAACATCAACACAGATTGCCAGCTCTTCATCACAATGCTTCAAAATAGGTACAGTATATTCATTTAGTAATTTATTACATATTTCATTATTATACACCAAACAGCATTAGCTACCTTACAATTTCATTGCCGTCATTTTTTGACGGGCAATTCGCTAGTATCTATATAAAACCCCACACCCCCCAGTTTCTACGCCGTTGTCGAGTGGGTGTGTTTATCTAATCTATCAGTTGAGGGAGTGGTTATTGAAAATAGCACAGGACACATTTTTGTTAAATCATTAGATCATTTGGTATTACATCCTTGCACATAGTCATACAGCTTGTGACTATATCTAAACACACCTCTCACAAACTCAACCTTTACTAAAAAATCATGGATGCCTCCAGGATCGAGCAGAGGTATTAAAATATATTTCCTTCTAATTAAAAACTTCATGACATTTTCTCTGCTTAATTCTGCTCTTAGCCAGACTCCAATTCTTATCAAACATATGTATTTACTATCATGCAATGGTACATTAATAAGTTCAATCAGAATTGTTGTCGGCATCATGGGAATGTAGCAGTTAAATCTGCCTGTGCTTTCGGCAGGACTAAACTGAAGTTCAGAAGTTTACAAAGACATACCCACCCGAAAAAATAGGAGACAGCAACAGTGAAGAAAACAAAATGCAGCCATGCAGCAAAGAATTACTGTACATTTAAATTGTAAAATGTAAAAGTGGTGGTTATTTGTTTGCCTTCTGAAAACATTTTGCCCATTTTCATGTTTAATTATTAAAAAAAACAATATTGAAAAAACTGACCACAGTGTTCCTTTAAGCCACAGGCAGACTTGCAGACCAATAGTCAGCAGGATATAAGACTTTCTCTAACAATGTTTTATGTTCCTGGGTTACGTAGCCGCTAATGTTGTTAGTTTGTTACATATTTCACAAGCATGTGATGTTTTTCCACAATATAGTGGTCCTTTAACTTAATTTCCTTATTGTGTTCTTTAACCCAGTGTAACCGATCATTTCCCTCAAAGTACAGTGGAGTTTTATACATGACGTTTCGCTATCTTCAAGACTTTTTAATAGAGGTGATTAGTCAAATAATTCCGACACAGTCTAACAGCTCCATATGGCTGCAGAATTGGGAGATCAGCCTCTGGGAATTGTCAGGATTCAGATCCTAAAACAGATTTATTCACATCTAAACTTCCTATACTATTACTAAAAGTACATGAGAGTTCTTGTTGGTGCTCAATGAGATTCCCTGTGGTAAAGAAGCTGTAATTCTGTTCTTTAATGTTTCAATTCCCAGAGGTGATGCCTCATTATTATTTATTGTTTAACCGATTGAGAGATCTTCTAAAGGATATTAACAAATTAGAAATAATAGTTGTGAGCGTACGAGTTGTTGCTAACGCTGCGGGCTCGCGTAGCGAGCTGCGGCCCTCGCTTTGCGAGGGCCGCGGCTCGCGCAGCGAGCCGAGGCCCTCGCAAAGCGAGGGCACTGCCCGAGGGTCTCAGTTGCTGGCATGGAGCGCCGAAGGGGCTCCATGCCAGCAACTGAGGACCCTCGCGAAGCGAGGGCCTCAGTTGCTGGCATGGAGCGCCGTAGGCGCTCCATGCCAGCACCTGAGGACCTCGCAAAGCGAGGGCCGCAGTTGCTGGCATGGAGCGCCGAAGGCGCTCCTTGCCAGCAACTGCGACCCTCGCAAACTTCACGTCGCAACCCAAACAGTACGACACACACATTACGACACTCGCAAACAACATACGACACACGTTCACACACATTACGGACTCGCAACACTCGGACGCAACTCGCGAACATTACAAAATGTAAAACACAATACATACACACACCACATACATAAAAAACTTACCTACACCAAGAGGGAGCACCCAGCACCTCAAAAATACAACTTACACCTCGATTTTACTTCAAATAAAACAGTTTAGAGACTAAAAAAAAAACGAAGCGAGAGAAAAAATGGCCGCCGAACAAAACGAAAACGAGGCTACAGCACTCTAAACTCGCAAAACACCACAAGAAACTCGCGAAACACCACAAAACACCTACGGATATTCCGATACAAACGTATAACACACATTACTCGCCATTTGACGCCAATGCGGAAGTACACGACAACGGTTTGGGCTCGCGCACGCACAGTGTTACACTGCACACATTCAGCACGCTTACACAGCAGATCCACACCACTAATGCTGCAGCAACATCAAAACACATTCACAGCTCTTCCACACAATGCTTTAAAATAGGTAAAGTATATTCATTTATTAATGTATTATATATTTCATTATTACACACTAAACAGCATTAGCTACCTTACAATTTCATTGCCGTCATTTTTTGACGGGCAATTCGCTAGTTAGAAATAATTTTAAGAGGGGCAACTAGAATGGTTCATGGTCTAAAATCTAAGACGTCATGACCTGTGTATGTATAGACTAGAGGACGGAAGGCAAACAGAGATATGATAGAAACTTTCAAACATGCCAATGGATTTAATAGAGTTCAGGAAGAAAGTATTTTCACTTTAAGGAGTTTAAGCATTCCCAGGATAAGCATAAGGAACCCTGAGGCTTAATTTAGCCAAACTTTTATGTAGGGAGGATGGGCGGACTATATGGGCTTCTTTTTATCTGCCATCAAATCTATGTTTTGGAAGTGTACATTTTGATAATTACATTCAAGGAGGATACTTTTTATTAAGACACCTAGTTAAAACATTTATTTACAAATAAAAAAATGACTAAGGAGTCCCTATGAGTTTACAATTCAAGTTTTATGATGGGCATAAATAACTGATATCAAGGAGTAAAATTAAAACCCTGCAAATATTGAACATTTTAGTGAGAAGGCTCTGTTATGATTTAATGTAACAATGCAATAATGCCACGTTGGTTTCTTATTAACTCTGTGATCATTATAATGAAGGTATATGCCTGTACTATTCAAAGCTAAAATTGCCTCTGAAGACTAAAAATTTAAATGACATTTATTTTCTTGCTACTCAATGTGCGTTTAGTGTCAGGTACAATCTAATGAGACTGTTACATGGGATTCTTTTCCTATAAATCTAGGAAACTTACCTGCACTGTGCCAGGTGGCCTAATGTGGAATGGAAGTGCAAGATTTCCTGTGAATGTGCCTGGGGTTGTGTGTTATGTTTCTCTGTAGGTAAAAAGTAATGTGTGTGATGGCAACATTATAAATCCCTGCTATTCCTCTCAAAACATCTTGTTTTTTGCTTTCCCCCATTGTCATCTATCTGTAATAGGGGTTAATGATGGAAAATGGTGAGGTATGCCGGCTAGGACGATTGATTTTACAGTAAAGTACACTGCAGTTTAGGAACCTTTATAGAGATGACAGAAAGAGCTATATTTACAGTATATCTGTACTGCAATTCACTAATTCCACAGCATGTCGCTGGAAGATATAGTATAAAAGGTGGCACGCTGGAGACCAGCGCCCCGTCATCAGGGCGCCGAGAAATGTGCCCTGATGACGCTCTGCGCTCCAGCCTGCAGTTCTAAGTAGAATATATAGAATGCCAGCCTGCATCCCATCTGCTACAGAGGCCTCCATCTCATATTTACTGGGGGCTGCCAAGGCTAAGGTAAGGGTGTTACACATGCCAGTCCCACTGACCCACGAATATTAGCCGTGGCAGCCTCTTGGCAAGCTGGAGCGCAGAGCGTTATCAGAGCGCAGTTCTCTGCGCCCTGATAACGGTGCGCTGGTCTCCAGGGTGCAAAAGTCAGAATGCCAGTATAAAATCTTATTGGAATATGTAAATAATATATCATTAAATTCTGCATGTCTCCTTTTGGTATATACACCAATGCCAGCTACAAAGGAGAGGGGCGTATAAGAAATAATTTATGGTTTGTAAAGGACCATTATCGCTACGGAATGTTGGCGCATTACAAATAAACAATAATAATTTTAGTCATATATATAGAATACTGTCTTTTGAAAAAATATACTTTAAAATAGGCAACATGTTTTTACAGTGAAAAAAAATAAATATAAAATCTAGTTAATTGTTGTTGTTCAGTCCTTCAGTCTTGTCCAACTCTCGGTGACCATATGGGCACAGCATGGCAGGCACATATGTTTGTGTTTCTGGTTGTGCTCATCCATATGGTTGTGCTATTTTGCTGTAATGGAATCTACTGTTTTGGTTCCTGCTCATATTCTTCTAAAGGTGGCTTGAGATTTTGATGCCACAATTGGAATGTTTTAGCTAAAACTGCCAGTTTTTTTTTAACAGAGGTAAAGGAAAGCTAAATGCTCTGTTTATTTATTCTAAAGAAAATAAAGAACATTTAGGTCAGTGGTCCTTCAAGTGCCTACAATCAATTATATTGTAATTGCTCAGGCAGCATGCATATTTATTAAACACATTTTAAAAGCTGATATCTCCATTCAATTGAATTTAAGTCCAAGTTGCACTTAAAAGCACTTTTCAATCCTACCTCAGAAATTGTGTTATCCAAACAGAACCTTTTTAATGTTTAATTAACAGACATGCGGTTGTTTCTCCTCCCAAGCAAGTTTTAAAATAATTTCAAGGGTGTGGCCTGCGTCTGCTGAATGCATTAATCAAACTACTATGGATAATGAACTCATTGTGTAAACACCATGCATAAAGAGGTCTATGGCCTCTTATAGTTTTATTTAACAGTTATGGGTCTCACTCATTTTTTAAAGAGGTGGGACAAGAACATTTTAATAAAAGTAAAAAAATATTTACATTTCAGCAACCAGTGGACATGTTATAAGGAAAGAATGAGTCTTAAATGGTGATTAAAAATACATGTTCAAAGAACAGCAAATCAAATCTATAGCTAGAAAACTAATTTAAAATCACAGTATTCCTAATCAATGTCCGCTGCTGTACATTGCTATAAGATTATTCAAGCCTTAGCAAGACAGTCTAATCAATGTTATGGTAGCTGAAATCTTTCATTTCCTTCACTTAGTGCTCAGGACAATGAGAGACGTGGGAAGTGGTGCAAACTGGTATTTTGAAATTATATTTTCTGGTCAAGGATTGCTTAACTGCTGTGCACATGGATTTTTAATGTTAATTAAAGGACCACTGTATTGCATTTACAAGTAAAGCTTATATGTTTATTTGCTGGGCATAGGCTATGCAAAACTGTATGCAGTTTAAAATACATAAAAGTTCAACAGATTTGTTTGCTTTTAAACTCAGTTTTCCACTCAAGTAGAGCGGTATATCTCCTCCTACCTGTGTCTATGATGGAAATGACCAGCTCTGCCTGTGTGCTTGACTATTATGGACCTTGGAAGGACTGTCCGTGCCCCATTACATCATTAGCTCTTCCCTACTGCCTATAAAGAGGTAATAGCTCTATTGTACCTTGCTTACAGCTACCCCATATGCCCTGTCAAGGGCAGGAGCCATTGTAGCCCCACCCCCTTTACTGAGCATGCTCAGTCTGAAGCAGAACCTGCACTGGTCAGATTTTATTTTCAGTCCAGCACACAGGAAGAGCTGGCCACGCCCCTGATAGACACAGGTAGGAGTAGATACAAAGCTCTACTGGAAGAGAAAGCTCAGTTTAAACTTGTGTGTGTAGAGGAACAGTTATGTGGTATTTTTATACTATATGCGTTATCCCCCCCCCCACCCCTGGATTTTCTTTGGCTCCTACAACCATGCTGATCAACTTGGTATTCATAGCAGAGATACTGGAGTGTGTTGCCAGGTTCTCCTCCAGATGGCCACAGCATACATCTCTTGGTAGGTGATCTCCCATCCAAGTACTGACCAGGCCCAATCCGGCATGGCTTCACAGTGATGTGACCACTTGCTTAATTTATTTTAAAACTGCATACTATGTTTAATAGTATATGACCAGCAAATAAACATATGCACTTTACTTGTAAATGCTCTTTAGTGGTCCTTTAATGGTAAACTAAACATAGGTTTAACATCAAACATTCATCCACTGGCCCTTTAAGGAGTTCTGCTGCCTTATTTTTCTTATTATTCATATTAAAAATATTACACTTTGATATCAAGGTGAATATTGGGTGTAAAAACATTGCAAATTTTTCACTTTAGGTGTAAAAATATAAAAGTCTCAACAAAAGCAAGTGGATGTTACCTGTCCTATTCAGACAGCCTGATTACAGTACAAGTTGTTCATTATAAAAGGTTAATGACACACCGCTCGGGAAGCTAGTGCGGCTAAAAATATAAAATGCAGAGGTCTGCAGAAGGAATACAATTTCGTTTTAACGCGTTCACATACTAACTAATCCTCGGAGACAGTAATCTCCTTTCCAATAAGCTGTGCACGGTGTCTGTTTATATTTAATTGATACAGACCTTGAAGGATGTTGTCTTTTTCTTCATTTAGATGACGTTTTTCATGTTTTTTTAAATCATTTCGAGGCTGAAGTTTCAATTAACCCATAAATGAGTTTAAACCCTCAATGGCAAGTCGGAATTCACTAAGGTTTAAATAGATGATAATTCAATAAAATATATAATAAACCCAGTAAATCAATATGCACATTATTTTATTAAATCTATAGTTTAAGTGTATCATTTTACTTTTAAAATAATTGAAAACAAATAATATGAATTGCATTATAACCCAGGGGTGTCCAAATGTTTCCAATGGTGGGCACATTGGTAGGTTTTTATCATTCATAGGGTATGATGTTTAGTCGCATCCGACTCTTCGTGACCCTATGGACCACAGCACACCAGGCACATCTTGTCTTTGGTTATGCCAATCCATATGTTTTTTGGGGGGAAAGGACTAGAGTGGGCTGCCAATAACTTCTCCAGTAGACCACAATGTGTCTGAGGTCTCTGCTATGAGCTGCCCATTTTGGGTGACCCTACATGGTATAGCTCACAGCTTAATTGAGGTACACAAGTGCCTTCACCACAACAAGATAGCAATCCAGAAGGGGATAGGGTATGATAGCAAATTTCAAAACAGAAATATAAACATATATCATATCTTCAATTGTTTTTTATTTCTCCGTTTCCAATAGGTGTGCAGAGCAGTTATAGATCCCAACAAGGGTCATTACAATATTTACTAAGACTCATATGACCCTAACAATGTGCTGTCACATACTAACCCTCAGACTTTCTAAGAACATAGCGGTATTTACCCATTGAGTATGTACTATAATTGATGTGAAAAGGAATTTAGTAAAAAGCAGGAGTGATAAAAAGTAGTTTAGTTACTCATAGGGAGAAAAAAATATTTGAATATGTTCATTGTTGTATTACGTTTGTTAAACGCTGCATTTCCTATTTTGATAGAAACCAAAATGTTTTTGTATTTCAAACCAATCATCTTCTATTAACATAGGAATCACACGGTACAGTTGTGCTCAAAAGTTTGTATAACCTGGCAGAAATTGTAATTTTTTTGTATTTATTTTGAAAATATGACTGATCATGCAAAAATGTTTATTTTATTAAAGGATAGTGATCATATGATGCCATTATTTATGCATGACCCTAAGCACAAGGCCAAAATGACCCTACAGCGGTTACAGCACAAAAAGGTGAAGGTTGTGGAGTGGCCATCACAGTCTCTGACCTTAATATCATCGAGCAACTCTGGGGAGATCTCAAACATGTGGTTCATGCAAGACGACCAAAGACTTTGCATGGCCTGGAGGCATTTTGCCAAGAGGAATGGGCAGCTTTACCACCTGCAAGAGTTAGGGGCATCATAGACAACTATTACAGAAGACTGCACGCCGTCATTGATGCTAAAGGGGGCAATTACACAGTATTAAGAACTAAGGGTATGCAAACTTTTGATCCGGCCATTTGGGTGATTTCTGTTATCATTATGATTTAAAAAGGAGCTAAAACAACAATGTGATTATAAATGGAAGATATACAGGGAAAGGGGGGTCGAGGAAAACAAATAATAATATCCCATCATTTATGTCAGGCAAACGACTAGTGCTGATATACTAAACTAAAGGGACTTGGACCACAACTGTATTTTTCATGCATTTAAAAGAGAATCTATTAAACATTACAAAAGTTGCACTTTGCATTAACAAAAAATATTAAGTAAAACCTATTTAATATTAATTTAAAGGGACGTGGAAGGTCTCTCGACTTCACTAGGGATATAATATACCTATGTATCTATTTACTTTAGTATACTATATTTTGTTAAGAAATGCTTAAGAACTCTGTATTTTTCTGCCTAAATTCTTACAAATACTTCCTAACTGGTTTTCCCCTCTGCAACTCATGAAGACAGTGTACTTCTTAAGTAAAGGGGTTGCCCTGTCCCATGCAGCCAAAAAGTGGCAACATAATCATTGAGAATGGTCATTAACAGGCTAATTTGAAACACTGCACGTCACACTGTATTCAAGAGCTGCATGAGCTATAGAGGGTAGATAAAAAACGTATCATTTTAGGCAGAAAACACAGAGCTTGTAAGCACGTCTTAATGAAATCATGTAAAAAAACTAAATAGATATATAGGTATAGTATTTCCCTAGTGAAATCCAGAAACCTTCCATGTTCCTTTCAGCAAACAGAAAGTGCACAGAGCATACTTATTCTGCGGATGTCATTGTCAGAAAATATGACTTGATTCTGCTTTGTTACTGCTCATTGGCTGATAGGGGCAAGCCCCAAAGAGCATATGAATCAATTGATAGTGCTCATAGAGTATACTTTGAAAAAAGAAAACACACTGTGACACATGCAATAAGGAAACAATTCCTTCCATGTCTGTTAAAGGGATATGTAAGTGAGCTGGATTATGAATGCATTTGATGGAGGATAATTAGTAGTGTATGAAAACATGAGTTATATAGAAAAAATCAGTTTACTTACAAAGTTATTTGCACAAAAGTAAAATCCAGCTGATCACACCCACAGGATGCTTACATAAGCCAGGTACACACAGGAAATACAGCAGGGTACATATTTTGACCTTTCTGGTACAGAGCACAGGAAGTAACTGGTGCAGGTCTTGTACTGAGCACACACCAGAACCCACTGATGTGAAGAATGATACAATGTATTAGCTTGATTCTGAATTTGAATTTTATGCTAATTCATATGGGATTTTCTAGGGGCGTACACGATCAAATGCAAAAGCCAAAAACATAGGAAATTTTGCTAACTTCAAGGTAAGCTAATTAATGTTTATTTTGGGATATGTTCATGCAGAAAATGTTTTTTACACTACTAATTCTCCTCTATCAGATGCATTCATACTCCAGCTCACTTACATATACCTATACCCTGTAGCAGACTAATGTGTTGCTGTATATACCAGCAGTAAATCAGACAAACAAACTCACTGGTTGTAAATGGATAGAAAGTTTGCAAATTATATCTGAGTTCAACATCATTGCTTATGAAGGTTAAGTGCACTGAATCCAGACTCTACTTTTAACTGTGTACCTGGCCTGCCAAGTTAAGCATATGTAATTAGAATTATAATATGATTGATCCTATGGAACAAGAGGTCTGTTAGCCTTATTCATTATATCATTTAGCTACTTGCAAATGCCTTGAACTCATAAATTTGGCTTTGGGTGTTTTTTTTTAAATAAATGTTTATATGCATTCTGTTGACTTAATTAAGAATTAATTAGTGCCAATCACATATATAGTTGTGAGCATTGCAGGTTGCTGCTAACGCTTGCGGGCTCACGCAACAAGTCCGCCGCTTCTGCGGCCCTTGCGAAGCGAGGGTCGCAGTTGCTGGCAAGGAGCGCCAAAGGCTCTCCTTGTGCTGGTGCAGATGAGATGATAGGTGCTCATCCCTACAATCCCGTACGACTTAGGCAGTGAGCACCGAAGGCGCTCATTGCTCTGGTGGACATGAGTGCCATAGGCGCTTATCCCTATGACCCGCGGTACTACAGATCAACAGAAATCTCAGTTATACAATTCACAATGCGAGACCCGTAGCAGTTTAAAAAAATCGCGTTGAAAAACGACAGCCTGTAACACACTTTGCAAAAAGGAAAGCGGGACTTAGAAAAAAAAATACGAGGTCGAAAAAATACGAAGTTAACGGCCAAATCCCGCACATACAAAAACAACTAAAACACAAAGGCCCTCATTCTATTATCGGCCGTAAATCGGCCGCAAAGCTGCGATTCCTTGCGGGGCTCCCGTTACCTTGCAATTCAATTATACAGCGCCGCAAGGATATCCCCTTACGAGCGGCCGTATATCTTGCAATCGGCCGTAAGCTCAGAAATCTTTAAATGCAAATATAAATTCAAGACGGCACTGTAAAGCTCTGTAAATGCTAGGGATCATATTGGGGGACATGAGGATTAATAGCAACCCCCTCTCAAGCTTGCACATCAGCCCAAATCCGAGATTACATTAACTGTTTATTTTCTGGCCGCAGCGTGGGCGGGTCTGAGGTGCTCCAAGCCCTCTGGACTTTTTACATGGATATGTGACATAAATTTAAAAAAAAATGTATTTACGGATTTGAGTGTAGGGGAATGTTGTGCTATGAATGCTAACACCTACAATCACTTTATAGTCTCATAAGAGTGCAGGATGGCTTTATTATGGCTTTAAAATGTGCTTAATTGTGTGCCTGCGGGACCTTTTTGCTGCAAGTAAGCTGCGGCTCGGTTTTAGCCTTGCAGAGAGGGTTCCCGGAGCAATTGAATAGCAACCGGGGCTTTCTTGCGGCCGAAACTCTTGCGGTCGTTTAAGATCAAAGGCTTTCCTCCGGCGCGTGCGGCCGCAAGGGATAACAAGGCGCAGAATAGCTTGCGGCCGGTCCTTGCGGCCCCGCATCTCCTACGGCCGATAATAGAATGAGGCCCAAAGTAAATAAAAAAAACATCACGGGGGGGGGGGGGGGGGGATAGCCAGGACGTCTGGGAGTGAGGTTTCAGGCAAATGTAAACACAATTTGCCGAGTTTAGGCACTCGAAAAACGCCTAAGCAATAAAAATAATGGCGGCCGAAAAAACGAAAACAAGGCTACACGACCCCTAACCACACAAAACCCCACCAGGCACATACGACTTTTACCCAGGAACGTACGAGGTACAAAATACACTATTAGGAAGGACGGAAAATGCTCAAGACCCGCGTAACACATAGACAATCGCCAACATTTTACAACACTAACGTGCAACTAATAACATTACCATTCTAAAATGTTGCTTTACACAGCTAAACAAACGGTTTGGCTTCGCGCACGCAGCCTATTTATACTGCACACTTGCCACATTGCTGACACTTACACCTCAGGTCCAAATGTACATTGTATGCGGCAGGAAAATCAAAAGAGATTGTTAGCTCTTCAGGATATTGATTGCTGGATATATTAATTAGAAATAGGTAAAGTATTATAATTTATTATTTAATTAATTAACTAATTCATTATTATTAAAAAATATATATCTAAAAAATAAAAAGAGCAAGGAAGAGGCTCGCAATGAGCACCAAAGTCTCACAATGAGCGCCGACGGTGCTCAAAGGAGCAAAAGTACACGAGGGGAGAGGCTGGCAATGTGCGCCAAAGGCGCTCATTGCAAGCCTCGCGTTGAGCGACAAAGGCACCCAGCGCATGGCTTGCAATGAGCGCCAAGGGTGACCAAAAGGACACATGGGGAGAGGCTCGCAATGAGCGCCGAAGGTACTCAGAGGACCAAAAGCCTTACATTGTGTGGCAAACAGCATTACCTGCCTTACAATTTTATGACCGTCATTTTTTGACGGGCAATTCGCTAGTAAGTAATATTTGCCAAATAACAATATTAAGAGTGATTTTAAGTGTGTATAAATTTACGAATTGGGCAATAGAATAGGGCCCTTTGTGTTTATAGCTATAGACTCACATTTACTAAATGACAAAGCTTACAACATTTTACCGACAGAGGGGCCAGCTATCAGGACTTGATTTACATCTGATACTCCCTTTGGCAGAAACTCTATAGATTTCCTCTGCCACGCAAATATATGTGTTAAAGTTTCTAATAATTAGCCACACAAAGTAAGTGAATGCTTTATATAAACTTTGTATATGCCATATCTTAAAGGCATATCTAAGTTTTCTGGATTATGAGTGCATCTGACAGAGGAAAATCAGTAGTGTATGAAAACATTTTTTTTGCATGAAAAAATATCACTTTTAAACCCTTACATTGAAATTAGCAAAATGTCTTGCACTTTCTGATAGTTGAAAATAGAGTTAACACCCCCTTGAAATCCAGGCTGAATTGTCATAATATTCATAATTTGTATTGGCCAATGAGGAGGAGGCTCAGACAGCTGATACATTGTATCAAGCTCTGGGGTCCCTGGCTGTGCTGTAAAGTCTACCAAAAAGGTCAAGCATATCTGGCTGCAATTCCTCTGTGTACTTGGCTATGTAAGCTCCCTGTGGGTGTACAAAGCAGGATTTTAGTTTCCTACCTATAACTTTGTAAGTACATTGAACTTATCTATATAACACATATTTTTCTTATTATCACTGCCTGTTCCTTACCAAACATTTGAAACCCAGAAAACTATATACCTTTTACTTGGAGAGTAAAATATTTAGGGTAATATGAGCAAGTACTAATTAACAGAATGAGCAGCAGAAAAGCTTTTCATAAAATGTAATAAAGTCTGTCTCAAAATGGTACCACTGGTGAAAAAGAATATAAAAAGCTCTCTAAATTAAATTAGACTGCAGCTGTATTATTACTTTAGGCAGTTTCCTTCCCAGCTAAAAATTAATATGGGGAAAAATACACTATGTAATTGGGCCAAAATTAAAAAGAATGATATGCTTAAATTTGATTATTTCATGAGTGAATTAGTTCCTGACTTATTTATGATATATTGATACTTTCTTGTATTGCTTCCCCTGTATATGAAAATAGCTATTTTTACCATTCTTCTTGTACTTTTCTTCTGATGCGTGTCTATACTAGACAATTTCCTCTTCAAAAGCCTTAATGAGACATGACAAAAACATGACTAGGTCTCTGCACCAGAGCAAGGTCACAATTTTAGTTTTAAATTGATCTGCCAGGTGCCATCTGAGTTTAGATTGTCATCTGCTGAAACCCTCCACAACTCCCTGCACATTTTAGTTGTATTTTTTTTATTAATAAATTCAATTGCAGACTGGAAATAAATGATTTTTTATAGCACAGTGACAGTTTAAATTGTCTTCAAAGCTCTTAGTGGTCAGTTTTTTTCTGACAAATCAATTTAAAGATATGTCAGTGTGGTCTATAAGTTAGAAATGTAAATAACCTGTACTAGCAATAGATCCGATGGTTCAGTGGTCCAAAATCCAATAAGCTTCACAGGGACTGCAAACATGTTCAGCTATAGGAAAGCTGCCATTACCACCCTGTGAAACACTTTGCAGCCCTGCAGAGCTTAGTGAATTTTGTCCACACCCTTAGTTGTTTGCTTTTGGAATTGCATGGGGGTTGTTTTTGTTTAGTTGTTCAGTTGTGTCTGACTCCCCATGACCCTATTGACCTTAGCACACTAGGCACATTTAATTTCTGGTTGTGCTCATCCATAAGATTTAATTGCAATGATACTAGAGTGGGTTGCCAGTTCCTTCACCAGTGGACCGCGATTTGTCTGACTGCTATGATCTGCCCATCTTGGGTGACCCTTCATGGTTTTATTCATTGAAATGCACACATCCCTTCACCACTACTAGGTAGTAATCTGGAAGGGGCATGGGGGTACTGTAGTTTTTATTATTTCATCTGTACAGTTGCCGTTTATCCATTGCAGAGCAGACTTGCCTGGCATTTCACTTCTGATTTTAGTTTTAGAATATCTGTATATTTGGGAAGTATGTATCACACTAGCAACGTTAGCAGCTATGTAAGTTTTTTAAAGAGAGAATCTTAATTTTTCTGGCTCTGTCTATAATGTTCCATCTTGTCCGGACTCTGCACTTCCTGCTTGTTGAGGGTAAGGATCTATTAGGATGGAGGGTTGGGGGAGGAGCAAAGGGGTGAAGGATTTGTGTAAAACCTCCCTCTCTCTACACAAGCTCAGTAGCAGGCAGCACACATGGATACCTACAAGCCCTGCTCCAGCAGAAATTTTAAAATTCATATATATATATTCAATTTAAAAACTATCTTTACCTCTTCTGTTTTGTCCAATTATTCTCTTAATCACTTAAATTTTAAAATGTGTATATATTTTATTTCATCATATAGTGGTTATTTAACTTATATCTAAGGCGACTCCCTGTAAAGTATTAATATTATTGTTCCAATGAGATATATTGTGTATAAAACTACAATTGGAATTACTTTATTGATACGTCAAAAAAATATGCCGCTATCTGTAATGGGAACGTTGCTAAATATGGTGTTATCATAAATAGGAGGATATTATGAATTAATGGCAGCAAACAATACAGGAACAGACCCGCATGGGCAAATAAGAAGAAAGTGGTCTCAAGTTTCTTTCTCAAACTCTATCAACGAGCATCATCACAGTCTCATACAACCAAAAAAAAAACAAAAAAAACCCATAACATATACTAGGTAAGGAATGAAGAAGAAGGCCTGTGATCCTCAAAGCATACCTCCTATCTGAAAGGCTCAACCAGTTTAATGCCCAAATTTGGCTGAATTGCCCGTGTAAAGCATAGAAAGCCTTACCATGGAGCACAAACATCCAATAGGAACACTGTTAAGCCAACCTCTCTTTCATCACTGTTAGGGACATCAAGTGTTAAAAACTGGTATAAAAACAACTTGACTATAATAAAGGGAGATATAACAGGAACAAGCCATCACACGCTGAATAGGCCAGAAAGGTCCCACCCGCAGAGGCAGAAAATCAAGTGCTGCGCCACATGTCACATAGTAATAATAAGCATTTCTGTCCAGACCACATCTACAGCACTCTCTGTACGCTGTGCCATATTTCTAACATCTTTCTATTTTACTCTAGTATTACTGCCAATATTTATCCTGCCTTTCTCTTTCTCTATCATTTCTCTCCCACTATGGTTTCTCTCCTCTCTCGTTTTTTTGCCATCTCTCTTTCTCCCTCTACAACACTCCCACGTGGCATCATTACTCACAGATCATAATATATCATTTGTATACCCTGATATAATTACGATTTCATTCGAATAATATGTAATTATAATCCTAGATCAGTTTATCACTTCCACCTGCCCACAAATGTTATTTTACTATCCCCAGGAATTATTATGTGTTTGTATTGCTCAGATCCTAGGTGTGCTTCTTAATTCCCCACGGAATTCTTGTTTAGTGTAAACCGCCTCAGCCTCTGCAGACTGTCTTAGACCAGCATCTTTCAGGGTTTTGTTGTTCTTTTAACCTCCTTCTCATTCGTGAACCTGAAATTGTTCAGTTTTTCTGGTTCACAGCACTGTCTGAAAAGCCACCAGGACAGGAGGAGAGAATGACATTAGAAACCTGATGAAGATTCAGGATGTCACAGCCCTGTCAGGTCCCAGATTCCCCTGTGGTTCTGTGTGCAGCTCCACTGCCAAGCTGGCACATTTGACACATGAGATAAACAAGGCTGTGACAAAACCTAATTAATAAAGTCTCTGGGAGTCTGCAAAGAGGATGCTTCTCCACTAGGAAAAAAAAGTCTGTTAAACGTTGCATCCTCCAGTGTGTAGTATTTTGTGCTAACATGTCCCCTTGTACCTAGATGATCAATTTCCTGCTAATTACACGTCAAATGCGGGATTTAATAGGCATTATACGTTAGTAAAGTCTGTTGTACATGCTAATAAGAGAAGTATATAGTTATAGCTTGTCATTTAAAAAAATGCCTTGATTATTTGCACTGAAATATATTAATTTTCCCCAAATAAGGCCAGGGCCTATGGAAGCAGCAAATAAATGACTAGCAACAAAAACTTTCAATGTCCTTTAACTGATCTCCCCAAACAATGTCTCTTTATCCCCCATTCCCATTACCACCTGTTTTTTTCTTCTTTCTAATTTCACGTTCCAGCGTTCCATCTTCCTTTCTTAGACCTTCTTTATTCTTCCTTTCCCTGTCTCATTTACATGTATCTTACCACCTCACTTTCCTCAACTTTTAGTATAGCTCCCTCCTTCTTCTCGCCTTCATTGTCCTCATCCTCTTCATTTTTATCGCTTGGTTCCCTTATACCTTTTGGTACTCCCCGTGCTAGAAATATACATATGGTGCCCTAGATATAGATTCCTCAGGTACTTACATAAACATCTGTACAAAAAATGTAAAAAAAATAATAATAATCTTTATAGAAATACTGTAGTATTTGTAGTATAGTATAATATTAAAGGGGTTCCATGGTGGACCAGTGGTTAGGATTTGGGGCTTTCACCACTGCAACCTGGGTTTGATTCCAGTCAGGGAACCAGTCAAGGTCACACCACCCCGAAGCCATGCGGGGTTGCATCTGGTCAGTACTTCGATGTGAGACCACCTAGGAATACCAGGAACTGTATGCTGTGACCCACTGGAAAAGGAACTGGCAACCCAGTCCAGTATCTCTGCCATGAATACCAAGTGGATCAGCATGGTGTGTTACGGTCCATGAGTTCACAGAGAGTTGGACACAACTGTACGATGCACACATACACATAATTTTAAATAATTCACAATTGTCATAATTTACCTACCAGAGGACAATCCGTGTCAGTGCCAATATTTTTGTGTCTCTTTATCTTAATTTAATATGATGCTATTTTCAGTATTGCATATAGTGGGTGAACACATCACTATGTCTAAAGTTACATTCAGTTAGGGAGTGAAGCCAGACATGCATTATTTAATGTGTAAAAGCAAAGAGGAAATAATTGGGTCAAAATGTTCTAATATGCCATCTATATTTATGTTTTCCTCCAAGAGCTTTCCTTGTCTAAAACTTTCCAAACAGCAGCAAAGAATCCCTAAATAGGGAACATATTTGCTTTCAGACCAAATTATGTTGTTTTTTTCCAAATAATACATTTACTTTAAAGGAACTTCTTTCTTTCCCAGAAGACAGTCTATCTGTGTTATCACCTGCACATTATCTGAGTCTTTTTGACACATTGTTTTGTATGTACTTAATGTCATGACTCCTTGTGAAATTGGAGACTTTGCTGTACTTTCAGACAGTGTTGAGAAATCCTAGCAGTTTACAGGTTGTGCTGGTTCAAAATGGTCTCCGAGTGCTATATTAGGTGAGTGCTTTACTAGCTAGGTAATATCTGTGACATTACTGTGACATTAAAATAGGGGAAATGTGTCACTTTAACCATTGGTTTAAGATGAGACAAAGCCTGTGCCTGGTTCAGAGCGTTCAGAGATGTAATGGAAGCCATTGTAACATAGTATATGGTTTTAAAAATAAAACAAAAGCACGAAACAAAATATAAATATCCAAAGATATCAGCCTAACAATAGAAATCCATGTCATTGGGGTGGGCTGATTTGTGTCAAAAGCACTTAAACTATGAATCATATCTTAAAGAATAATTGGCAGTGGTTATAAGTGTAAAAACACAGAAATTCACTGTAGGATCACAAAGGACCCTCTGGGTAAACGCGTATTAGGTGTTCACATGGTCACTTGCAGAGGTTCATGTTACCATCCATGGTCAGAGAAGTATTGTGTACTTTTTAAGTGCTGATCTCTGACAGATGCTAAGTTGTTGGCACTTATTATCTCTCTGGATAGTCTGAAGAGTTTCCAGCATTCCCTAGCTGCTTCTCACATGTAGTCTGGAAATTTCTCTCCATCACATATCAATTTTTTGCATAAAAAATTGAATACAACAACCATAACAATCTCAGAGAACCACTTTGCAGTCTCTATGAATCTTAGTGAATCTGGTCCACTGGCTGGTGTTATGCTCATTGTGCTTCTTTGTCAGAACAACATGGGAATTAGAAAGATTTGAACTGGCACATCCTCCCATAAATACCTTATTAAATTGCAATTCGGCCAATTGAATAGGGCTCTATATAAGCACATAGCATATTTTTTTACAGAAGTTTTTAGTTAGTGAACTTCTATCCAAAAGCCAGGTCTTCACTAACTAAAAACTTCTGTAAAAAATATGCTCTGTGCTTATATAGAGTCCTATTCAATTGGCCAAATCACAGTTTAATAAGGCTGCATGTTATTAGTAGCATACATTTAACTATAAATCATTTTCTCCATTATGAAACACTGGCTTATAAATCAATTTACTGCTTCCAGATACACAATTGTAAAGTAGATATAATTTCAACATTATTATACTGTAAAAGATTAAAATGACTAAATGGCAGCTTCAAATCCTTTTAATGACGCAAGCAATGTCTGTGCTTCATACTTTAGCCTCCTTAACAGCAATTACACACTGATCAGAATAGATTTGTGAAGATTAGTCCATTTTCCAGTTTTATGTAACACTCTTTTTTTTTTTTAGAGGTAATTGAATACAATAATCAGTACTTGTTCATCATTCCCTTACTTGACAGACATTTATTTTTTGTGAAGATATTTCTAATAAAATATGGTAGTCTTCATACAAGATTTTGACTTAATGATGACAGTTTCATTCTAGCCCAATCCCATGAGATCCTTAGTCCATGGTCTCCTACAGGTAAACTGCCTGAAGGTTTCACTGACTTTAGATATTCAGAGAATATGTCTTTTGAATAATTTATTCATTCTCTGGTTTTGCTGCATATTTTGTCACATGAGCACAAATCAAAACGTGAGATGCGCTTCCTGAAAAAATATTGCTTTTTGCTTTTCTTAGAAAATAACAAATACTTTTGACATTTTATTCTCTGTATATTCTCTGTTCTAAATGTGGTATCGACAACAACAAGTATTGTATCAGTTGAGTGTTATTTAAAAAAGTTAATTTTCTCACATAATACATTTAATTTTATAGTATTTAAAATGACATTTGATGATCTGCTTGATGGAGATTTTATTATTTATTTAATTAATATAAATATTCTAAGCCTTCTTCTGAAATACCGTAAATGTTGCACCCTATACTCTACTATAATCTAATTGCCCATCGTGGAGAAGTTCAATCTGACTTGCTTCCAAGGCACCTACTACCATGACTACTCTGATTGGAAATGTCATGTGTATGCTCAGCATCCTCCGTTTCAAGTATGGGCAGCGATTTGGAAAGAAAAATGGAAGGGATTAATAAAAATGTAATAGTACCACCATTGTACAGCAGATTTAAATATCATGAACACAAAGTTTAGACAATTGTTTCTTTTCTATCAATTGAGGTCAAAACTGAATTATGATATTCCCAATTTAAATAATAATCTTTACCATTCACTGTTATCAAGAAAAAAGTAAAATCTTGTTTATTGCAATCTTAATACATAAAATTCAAACCTAATAGACACCAGAATTATATTTTAACAAGGTAAACACTTAATGACGGATAAATCTATGAGAGTTTCTTAGTTACAGGTAGCACCAAATATGCATCTAATTAAATGCCAGGGCTTGATTTAAACTCCATATCTTATTATTAAAAATAAGGGGCATATGTCCAAGTTTCAAGAAACCAGATTTTGAAGTTGTAGCAATTCTGTATTATCTTGCTAGGCTTCTGACAAAACTCTGATGCAAACCTTAAGCAGCCATGACTAATACAGCTGGCACTGGTAGGTGCTTTACTTTTGCCTTCTTGGCAATGTTAATTTCCAGCAATCATGTCTGCAATGACTTCACTGTTAACAAGCTCTCCAGTAGGCTGCTCCTGCTCATTATTTTTCTCTGCAAGGGTTTCTTATGTAAAACCAGATGGAACATTATTGGTGTCTCAGAGTAAAAAAAACAATTAGACTAAAACGTTTTAGCCTTTTGTTTTGCCCACATAGTATTCTCAAGTATACAACATACACAGACAAATAAAGAAAGGGGTTAGGAGTTGAAAAAAAATACAGATTGCTCTACTTGTATTGTTTTTCCAAATGTGCTGTTTAGTGCCTCACTTCAATACAGAGTTCATACAAACATACTGTATTTACTTGAATCTAATGCGCACCTTTTTCATCGAAAATCGGGTCCCAAATGTGGGGTGCGGATTAGATTCGATGGCGCACTAGATTTGATGGCAAAAAGGAAAGCACAGGACATACCGCGACACCACCATTCCTCACTTCCCGGCTCTCTAGAGTGGGTGACCACAAGAGGAAGTGGCACCCAGAGAGCTTCAGCACAGTGGCACACAGGACCTGGCACCCAGAGAGCCCCAGCAAAGTGGCACACATAGCCTGGCACCCAGAGTTTCAGCACAGTGGCACACAGGACCTGGCACCCAGAGAGCCCCAGCACAGTGGCACACAGAGCCTGGCACTCAGAGAACCCAAGCACAGTGGCACACAGGACCTGCCACCCAGAGAGCCCCAGCAAAGTGGCACACAGAGCCTTGCACCCATAGAGCCCCAGCACAATGCCACACAGAGCCTGGCACCCAGAGAACCCAAGCACAGTTGCACACAGAGCCTGGCACTCAGAGAGCCCCAGCACAGTGGCACACAGACACAGAGCCTGGCACTCAGAGAGCTTCAGCACAGTGGCATGCAGAGCCTGGCACCCAGAGAGCCCCAGCACAGTGGCACACAGAGCCTGGCACCCATAGAGCCCCAGCACAGTGGCACACAGAGCCTAGCACCCAGAGAGCCCCAGCACAGTGGCACACAGAGCCTGGCACACAGAGAGCTCCCACACACTGGCACACAGAGTCTGGCACCCAGAGAGCCCCAGCACAGTGGCATAAGTTGGTAACATACCATAAGTTGGTAACATAAACTCACTGTTCGGTACTTCTTGTACAAATGACAAGTGCGCATTACATTCGCCAGCAAATTTGGCATGCACATTAAATTTGATGGTGCACTAGATTTGCGTAAATACAGTATATTTTGAATGTTGATGACAGAGAGGAAGCAGTTGGGACATCTTGTGGCTAGTGTTTTATATACAACACACCTGTAACATGCCCCCACAAATGCTCCAATATCCAAAGGCCCACATATGCTCCAATATCCAAAGGCTTGTTTTAAAGTGTTACCTTGGTCTAACTTATCTGGTTGTAAGGCATCAAACTTGTAGCAATTTACAGGGTGGAGGCAGGAATGATACGATTGGCTTGTTTTCTGGAGTCTGGAAACAAAAATGTAGCAGAAAGTGGAAACAGGTGCAATGCTAAAATGCATTGGGAAAACCTGGGTGCCAACCCAGAACTTCTACTGCATATAGGGACACCTCTACTTGAGTTGTAGTGATTTCTAGAGGCAGCTTTTCTTTTTTGCAGCTTTTATTGTGCCTACAAAATCAATAAAAGTATTTTACTTTGGGCAATCAGACAAACTCTTGACATTTGTGATGGAATAAGAAGCTACTAAGTAACATAGCTTAGTGATTTACTGTTATATTCATTAAAGGTGTATTTCCTTTTTCTAATCTGATACCTGTTTATATCAGAAACACACATTACATTGAGTAATTCTATACACATACAGACCTATTGTGTCTGTAAAAATAAAACTTGTTTTCCACACCCCAGAGCTGCCTACATAGGCACAGTGTACCTATCAATAGAAACACTTCATTTGGGTACGGGTTTTAACCCTTTACTAACCAGCACAATGCAGAGACCTACAATGCAGAGACCTACAGAGCAATGTTTGATGCTTCCTTGTGCAGGTGACTACACATCCCATGATTCCTTCCCCCACAAACTGCTATCACAGCTTGAAACAATGTATTAGCCACCTGTGATTGGTCAAAATTAATTATGAATTTTATGCTAATTGTAGCAGGAATTTGTAGGGGTGTTACCTCAAAAGATTTGGCAAACCTTAGGGTAAGTATAGAAATGTTTATTTTGGCATTTTTTTCATGCAAACAAATATTTTCATACACTACTGATTTTCCATCGATCAGATGTTTCAAATTATTTAACACCAATATGTTGCAAGGTTAAGAGGTTATCATTCGTTATAATATATTACTTGCCCTACGAGATCTTAGCATCAGTTTTCTATTTCTTGCCTCATTATTTGCCGTGCATAACTAATGTCATTTGAAAGTGCATTGTCTCACATTAAATATGTAACACAGCATGCTATGAAATCATTGTCTGGCTTTGTGGAGAGTGCTAAACTGTCATAATACAGGTAACGTCGTAGAAAGGATTATGTGTCAGAGTAATGTGTTATACAGGCCTGTGCAAGGATTTAATGAATTAATGGGGGTTGTTCTCTGATATTTATAGCACATGTACATGTTTCTCTCATACAGATGTTATTAAAAAAAATTGTTCACTGCATGAAGTACATAGAGTATATTAAACCATGCAGGAGTGCTGGTCTAGAGAGGCATTAGAAAATACTTTGGTGGAAATGCCTGAAATTTTAGACTTAATTACGCAGCAGCAACCTCAATTGTCTGAGTGTAAATTGAATGAGTATAATGTATCTCAAAATAAATCAGGTTACTACACTGATAATCTTATCTCATCCAATCTTCTGTTCCTTTTCAAAGTTCTGATATGAAAAAACTCCAGGTAAGAACATCTAATGGGTAATATCCACTAGGATTGGTCTGTCAACACCGAGACCTTTGTATGATTCAGTACCATAGTCCCTGTCTTTTATACCAACATTGTAGATTAGGAAAAACCTAATTTTTGTAAAGCATGGAACACATGAACAACCATCCCTGGTGTTTTGGGTTTCCTGATGGTCCAGTTGTTAGGATTCTGTGCTTTTACCACTGCAACCTGGGTTTGATTCAGGTCAGGGAATCAAGAGCTCACACCACCCTGAAGCTGAGCAAGGTTGAGTTTGAGACTACATAGGAATACCAGGAGCTGTATGCTGTGGCCCACTGGAGAAGGAACTGGCAATCCAGTATCTCTGCCTTCGGCGCTCCATGCCAGCAACTGAGGCCCTTGCAAGCGTGAGCAACGGCTCTGGCTGGCTCGCCTGCTCACAACTATATATGTGACTAGCGAATTGCCCGTCAAAAAATGACGGCAATGAAATTGTAAGGTAGCTAAATTAGTAAATGAATATAGTGTACCTATTTTGAAGCATTGTGATGAAGAGCTGGCAATCTGTGTTGATGTTGCTGCAGCATTAGTGGTGTGGAGCTGCTGTATAAGCATGCTGAATGTGTGCAGTGTAACACTGTGCGTGCGCGAGACCAAACCGTTAGCGTAGTCGTGTACTTCCGCATTGGTGTAAAATGGCGAGTAATGTGTGGTATAGGTCTGTATCGGAATATCCGTAGGTGTTTTGTGGTGTTTTGCGAGTTTAGAGTGCTGTAGCCTCGTTTTCGTTTTGTTCGGCGGCCATTTTTTCTCTCGCTTAGATTTTTTTTTAGTCTCTAAACTGTTTTATTTCGAGTAAAATCGAGGTGTAAGTTGCATTTTTGAGGTCCTGGGTGCTCCCTCTTGGTGTAGGTAAGTTTTTTATGTATGTGCTGTGTGTATGTATTGTGTTTTAAATGTTTGTATGTCGGCGTGTTGCGTCCGATGTTTGCGAGGTCGTAATGTGTGGTAACGTGTTTTGTACGTTGTTTGCGTTCCTCGTAAAATTTAGCGAGTGTCGTAATTTGTGTGTCGTGTTTTTTGAGTAGCGACGTGAATTTTGCGAGGGTTTGAGGCCCTTGCCCAGTGACCTCGCCAGCAACTGAGTCCCTCGCTTCGCGAGGGGCCTCAGTTGCTGGCATGGAGCGCCTTCGGCGCTCCATGCCAGCAACTGAGGCCCGTGCCCAGTGACCTCGCCAGCAACTGAGGCCCTCGCTTCGCGAGGGGCCTCAGTTGCTGGCATGGAGCGCCTTCGGCGCTCCATGCCAGCAACTGAGGCCCTTGCCCAGTGACCTCGCTACGCGAGGCCCGCGGCTCGCTACGCGAGGGCCGCGGCTCACTTCGCGAGCCACGGCCCTCGCTGCGCGAGGGCCGCGGGCTCGCTACGCGAGCCCGCAAGCGTGAGCAACGACTCGTACGCTCACAACTATATATGTGATTGTAATACTCAAAAAAATGATCTTTGTTTATTTTTTAGGCCTAGGTGTTATTACTTATATTAAAATAATAATAACAAAAATAAAACTTTAATAAACCTCTAATAATTTGCTGGACGTCAAAAAACCCAAAGGATTAAACACCTTGGGTTTAACATGATTTTTTTAATCGTTGCATTTTTAACAACATTTTAAATGTACAAATAAAGATTGAATTTTTTAAAATTAGTATGTGGCAATAATAATTAAAATAAAGGCTGCATAAAAGGTGTTTCTGTACAACCTTGGTTGGTTGTTCAAGGATTCCTAAATAGAATCCACAGGTATATATGTGATTGGGCTAATATGATGATTTGATGTGAGATAATTAGTGATACAGTGAAATTATTTTTTTTCCGAAGAAAAGTAACTTACCGTAGTGCCAACGTGCATTTAGATTCCGCCGCTACACTTATCAAGTACATCGCGCCACAAATTAAAATATAGAGCAGCACATAAGCATAAAACAATACTGAATATCTCAGGTATTATTTACTGTTGAGAAAAGCAACTAACACAATGTATAGTCAACTTTTAACAATTGTTATAACAATTTGGGGTAACATGCATTTAAGCACTATATATATCTGGCTTATAGTGTTATGATTCCATGCCATCTGAAATATTTCAAATATGATTAATTATTTATATATTTAAAGAAATTTGATTTTAAAATTAAATATTTGGAGTTGATGATGTAGTTAAAAAATTAATTATTGCACAGGTCTCATCAACTAAACATTTCTTCTGCTGCTCTTGTACAGATTTTGCTGATGCCAACATGTACTGAATGTATTTTTAATATATGGTGTACAATTGCAACAGTAAAATGTATAGAATATGTTATCTTTGACACATAAACCATGTAAAAGCTATAGGAAGCCAGTAGATTAAGGATAGCTGAAGGGATAACATCATTAAATTCACAGCAAGGCTTAAAGAAGATTGTGATGCTTTTTTTTTCTTCCCAGAATCTGATGTTGATGGTTAGAATGTTATTTATTGCAAGCTTCTAAATAAAATACAAACCTAATGAGAAATCGGAAACCATTGCCTGTCCTGCTCAACACAGAGTTTGCAGTAGGGTAGCAGTGTTTATTCAATTCTATTAAAGTGTGTTTCATGTAATTGTGGATCCATTATCCCCTTATGTCTTCATTAAAATAATATAAAAAATAAACCACAACTTTATTTGGAGTTTTCACTTCTAATGCAGTCAGTATGTTACTAATATGTAAGGTTTTTCATTTAAATTATGTAGAAATAAAGGAGATAGCCTATTTTACTAGAAAGCATTATAGTGGGTAGTTTCATACAAAATAAATTTGAATGCCTTCAGCTTCAGGGGTATACTTGATACGTTGATGGTGGTTGTATGTGTGAAAGGGTCATTTACATTCCCGGGGGAGCAGGGTTTGTAACTGACAATGAGACTGCCTGTTTCTGAGCATGTGCAGAGAAGGGGATAGGTGTCACGTGCTAAAAGCTCTAATGGGATATCAAATTTACCTCATCTGTTTGCTCCTTCCCCACTCCTCCCTCCTCTGAGCAAGATAAGCACACCAGTCAGGCTCTAACCTATATGGATGAATTCAAGTTTCAGCAGTATCTTCTTTATTGTATTGGAATCCAATAGAACCTTTTTGTTTGTGTATGAAGCTCTTATTCTCTTTGCAGCTACAGTAGGTTATCTCATACCTTGGTTCAACATTACTTGCCACTTACTTGAATGGCATTTATCATTAATGGGCCACTCACCTTGTTGTAAGTGCTCTTCATGGTGTGAAAGAGCACAAGATTGTATGTTAAAGCGATCTATCTTTTTTAATTACACTAATAACAGATAAAAAATCTAAGCTTCTGTTTACATACAAAGTGTATTCTGTCTACTGGCTGTTGCATAAGTAATAACATATACCCTAGTCTAGCATGTGGTGTGGTGATTGCCTAGAGGGAGGACAGTTTTTTTCTGGACCCTGCACTGACCAATTAACCCATAGCTGACCTGTTTAGATGAGTTTAGGATTCCATGCCTCCAGATAGATTTGTTAAGGGGTCTTTTTTTTTTTACCTTGTTTGACCTTAACATAGAGCACCACGGTTGAAGATCACTGGTCTGCATTCTTCAAATTCCAGAAAGGCAAGAGAGCAGAAACCTGCATTTTCTGCCATAAGAAATTACAAAATTACAAGGTCTGTTCCCTTCAAACTGGAAATGTAAGCAGCCTTACCATTGACTTGAATGGGTCACACACCCCTGCAAACTGATTGACTGCAATAATGCAAAAGCAAGTGGGCAGTTTGTTATACATGTAAACACAGATCTTATTTGATTTCTCATGTATTTTAAAAATTCATAAAGCATTTCAACATGCTTTTGAGAGATCATATTGTGATGTGGTCCAAATGGTGCTGAATTAAGTAGCCCTTTATGTCAAAGTAGCTTTACACTGGTATACTTCACATTGTGTTATCTGCTGTACACATTCAATCACTTTAAGATTCAGAATTCCTTTGTATGTAGCATAATACAATTATATGAAAAGCATGTTGACTTGTCCTCTTGACTTATCGTCTAAAGTCTCTACAGGGAATATATTCCAAGAATCAAACACCTTTTCTGTAAACAGTGACTTCCTTGTATTTCCCACGAGGCTCCTATCATCAGAGCAAACTATCTTGTTCAAACATGCCTATTTCTAAGAAATATTCCCCCTTACACTTATAAAATCCCTTGATACACAAAAAAGTTTAATTATAGCCTCTCTGCTCTCCTTCAAAATATAAATCATATATTCCATATGTCATTTAGCATACCTCCTAACTGTTCCTCTTTGAGCTGAATTATCTTTCCTTTAAGAAAATCATCTGTCCATCTGAGCCCACAAATGCCCCACTTTTTAAGGGATAGTCACAAATGCAAAGACAAATCTCCCTATTTTATTTGGACTGTGTCCCTCTTTCTCGAAATACTTGGTTGTGTTCAACAAGATTTCAGGAGCCAGAGGGAATCTCAAGATGTGCCTTTTATTCTGTTTAAATTTATATGTGGAACAGTCTGCACATATTAAGTGTATATATATCTCAATATCCATTTAGTGGTAGCAATGTGTATCTGTGTCCAAGAATGTGCATCAATCTTGCGGTTTGAAATTATTTTCTCTAAAATGCTTTTATGCCCATAGCTGCTGATGTTGGTTGTTTATTACATATAATGGTCCTTTAATTTTAGTAGTCTTCATGGATATAGAAATAAAAACGGCCAAGTGGTGTCTAAACTGGCATTTGTCTATCTATGATGTGGTTATTAGCCTTCCCACAAAACTAAAACAGGAGTTAGGTACCGTTCAGGAGCGCACGGCTGTCTGTGGCTAGGTCTCCTAACTCCTGTGTAATACATCCTGTGCTATTTAAGGCTGTGTAATACAGCGAGCATGTTCCTGCAAGGAGCCATGTTTAAAATGGTATTAAAGTGAGAAACCTTTGTGTAATCATTTGCATGTCCCTGCCCAGGTTCCCAGACGGCAGTTCAATAACTGTATTTCTCTGATTTCGGAGCATGAAATACATTTTTAAACTTGTTTTAGACGCAAATGCACCATTACATACTGTAATCTTAACAGTAGCGCCTTACTTTTATTCTATTAAGTGCCTACATCAAAACAAACCTAAAAACTAATCAGTGGTGCAGTGTAAGCCAGGAATAAAGCTAGTTAAATATAATCTAGCAAATGTATATTTTCTTATTAACAATGCAGCCTGCTTGTGCAACTACAGGAACACCCACTTGGATTTTTTCAAACATGCTCATAAAGCTGTCACCCAATCAGACGCCAATTCTAGGTCAGTATTTCATCAGCTGTTGCTTGATATTATGTTTTGTTTCAGACCGAATAATAGTTTAAAGAAACTCCAGAGCTATTTTAAAATTGTGTTTTTTGTTATCAATCAAAGGGATACCTTTAACAGTTGAGTAAAGGAGGTCCCTGTTTTACAGACTTAAGTTTGGACTCCCAAGGCTTTTTGTGTGAGTTTGTTTATATTCTGTTTGTTTGCATTAAAGGAAAGCGCACAATAGTTAATGTAACATATTACAATACATGGGTATTACTATTATCATATAACCCAAGGACCTCCTGGAGTAATAAAATGCAAGCTTTAGCTGTGTGTTCGGTTTTGTTACATTGCATGCCAGTTGCAGATAATTCACTTTTACTCCATCTAGTGGTGAAGCTGAACATAGCAATGTGTGGGAATCTACTACACGTGTATCTTTACCATGTGTGGGAATCTACTACACGTGTATCTTTACTAGTTGTATAATAAATATCAGAGTATTTAAGTTTTTCTTATTTGTCGCCCCCCCCCCCATGTCTCACTTGCAACTCCTCCTTTCCCATTTCTATATCTCAGCCTAGTTGTATCCGTCCCTTTTTTCTAAGCATTCAGGGGAGCCAGAGAATGTGTCTGATCAGCAGTGTATCGGTGTATATGGAGGGGTGCACTCATATATATATATAGAATTAGACAAGTTGCTTACACTCTTTGCTGCCTGTCCTAGTAAAATGCTGTAACACAAGCTAAGACTGAAACTTATTTTACAATGTGGGTGTATATGGAAACTAAAATGTGATATAAAAAGGTATCACCTGCAAATACCATGGGGTATTCTCACTCCAAAGCATCATGTGGGGGTTCTACCTTAAGTGACCACTGTTAAATGAAAACAAATATATATATATATATATATATATATATATATATATATATATATATATATATATATATATTTGAAAACCTTGAGTTGAAATGCATAATTAAGCAGGAAACATCTAGTTTTTAATTAGATTTTTTTTTGCTTTTGATGCCTCTACAGAACCCATGATACATTGGAAAAAGTGTGCATTTGCATGTCTGGAGAGAGAGTTGCATTTCTTACAGCAAGGAATCTGCTTCTGGGCTAGTGATAGGGAAAGGGGTGTTGTATCAATTTTAGTTTTATCCAATTATCCTTATCACTCTGTTCCCTCCTTCCCCACCCCTTCCTCCACTGATAAAAAAATGCACAAACTCATGATGCAACAATGTGCAAGTGGTCTAACAATCACAAAATGGATTCCTATACTGATTACATATTTAGGTTTTCCCTAAAAATGCTTTATTTCCATGCATTACACAGCTGCTAATATTGTTAGTTTGGTACATACTAGACAAATAAGAGTCTGTTTTCTTGAACTACACTGGTCCTTTAACGGATTACATGTAACTGTTTTGTCAACCCGTAGAAAGAAAAAAATGCTACCGTTTATTGTGGATATCAATTAACAGATAATATAAAAGTGATGAAAAAGGTCTTCTGGGGTAGAAAATAAAATAATCAAATGAACTCCATTGACCCTGTGTAGTTACCCTGTCATTATTTTGACAATGGAAGAATATGACACATCTACCCTGTGAAATGTAAGAAAGGAAAATGGGGATAATAAGAGAGAGCAGTGAAGAGAAGGAAAGTAATGGAGATGGATCCATTTTTAGGGATGCCTGTGGTTTCATTTTTAGATGATCTTTTGAATATCTAAAAGGGAAAATGGGCAAAATTATTTTAGAAATAAAATAAAAAAACCAAGTTTTAAATGTATTACTTTTATATGCAATTATTCTTTATTCTCTGAGTCCATTTTCTTTTCCAAGCTGATTGCAAACTAGTGAGCTTCCCATTAGTTCCAATGAAAACATTGTCAGTTTTAGCTACCACATTCTTATAGTAAAGATAGAAGCTTTCTCTGAAAAAATCCACCTCAGGAAGTTTATCAGCAGAAGCCAAAATGGTAGATTCCATAGTTACATAGTTATATCGTAATTAAGGTTGAAAAAAGACTTTCAGTCCATCAAGTTCAACCTTTTAAGATCTCCTCTGATCTGCAATATGCGGATTAAATATTAATTAATTAGTTGTTGATTAATTATTCATCAATAATTATTAATTAAACCAGAGGAAGGCAAACAGAAAAAAAAAACAAGTGAGACTTAGCCAATCGTCTCAAAGGGGAGAAAAAAAATGAATTCCTTCCTGACCCCAGATACCGGCGATCGAATTTCTCCCTGGATCAATACTGTCTCTCTAATTATCCATGATAACCCTGAATTCCCTTTTTAATTAGAAATAAATCCAGTCCCCTTTTAATGTTATTTATCGAATCCGCTGTCACCACCTCCTCTGGTAGAGAATTCCACAGATTAACCACCCTTAAGTGGTGCCCAAAATTGTACTCCATATTCCAAATGAGGGCGTACTGGGGATTTGTATAGTGGCAGAATTATATCTTCTTCCCTTGCTTCTATACCCTTCTTAATACATACTAATATTTTATTTGCCTTTGCAGCTGCTGTTTGGCTTTGAGCACTGTTACCTAGGTGGTTGTCCAAAAGCACTCCCAAATCCCTTTCAATATCTGATACCCCTAGATTTGCTCCATTAAGATTATAAATTGCATGGCTATTTTTCCTTTCCAGATGCATAACCTTACATTTATTCGTATTAAATCTCATCTGCCACTTAGATGCCCATTCCTCAATTTTATGTAAATCCCTTTGGAGGGGATTCCACTACAATACATTAAAGGATGCCATATGTGTTTTAGTTTTTCAAAACGATAAACATTAAATATAGGACTACAGTGGCCATGTAATCTTATTTTGTATTGGAGTACAGAGGGGTCCCTGACTACTTTTATTTGGTCCAGACAAAAAAAAATCTGTTTGATTATAATAAAAGGCGAGTGAAGAAAATAAAAGCCAATAAAAAAATAATATGACTGCCTATATTGTGATAATAGCACGATGCCGCTGTAATTACCTGGCATGTCTTATTTGGTACACTGCATGCCAACAGTGACACAAATTCTTTAATTACTCATTCTATGCGGAGGCTGATATAATAATAGCTTAATAGACTTAAGAAGCACTAATTTAGTGTGTATAAAATTGCAAGAGATATCTTTCCTTACACGCTGCAGATAGAGCACAGCTGACATTCTCATGCACAATTCTCTGCAAATATCATATAAAATGCTGCTGTGGTTTTTTTCTCCATGGAAAGGCACCTAACCGGCTTATATAAACTCTATTATTTGCAAATCTGCTTTGTGATAGAATTCCTCACAGCATTTCTAATTTGCATTTCAAGTCTTATAAATGGCTTTAATTATCCCAGAGCAAATTCACACCACTTGCATGAAATGTGAACAGGTTTGTAGTATCTAGGACGGTCAGAATATCTTACCTTTACAACTGAATACAGCATAATATATACTGTATACAGCATTGCACCATTGGGAAGGGTCTCCAATCTGTCATTCCTACAAAAGCATCTAGAGAGCAATTATTTTTACTGCTACTTTAACATTGATTTATATTTATAACAAGTTGAAACAGCATAAGATTCTATACTCCAGAAAAACTCTGACACAGTCAATTTTTACCCCCAAAAAATGTAATTTGCAGCGCAAGGTTACATTGAGAAAATCTTGAACCCAAATCCCCTGGCTCCTAATCCTGTACCATAGCAACGAAGCATGATTTATCTGACCAAAATCTCCAAGCTGAGAGAATGCTTTTATATGAATGGTGCTTCATGTAATGTCGGAATGGCTAGGTAAAAATATATTGAACATGCCCCCTATAAAATACCAAACTGGTACCCTAATGGACAGATGACAGAAAAATATATATTTTTTTTTTTGGATTTAATCACATGGAGCCAGCTGATCATGACAAGCCTGGAGGTATCCATCATACCTTGGTAAAGATTGCAAGTATTTAAGGGGTGTTTACATTTTTAAAGGAGTATGCCAGTCATTCTTGCAAGCTATCTACTTATGGGCATGTGCAGAAGAAGGGGTTAGGTCTCAAATACAAAAAAGCTCCATCGTACTAATAAATCCCCACACCTCCTCCACTGTCCTACCAACGCATCTGTTATGGTTTATAGTTTGATACATACATTGGTCATTTAAGTAAGAACAGGTCTGCATTTTGGGAATCTTGAGCTTTGTGGCATTCCTTGAGAATATTATGTAACTAAAGGTTATAGGTGATTCAGTGTTAATAATCTAAAATGGTTTGTGCTTCAGCATATATATATATTAGGAAATTGCTCGTCAAAAATGCCACACAATGCGAGGCTCTAGCCCCTCTGAGCACCTTTGGTGCTCATTGTGAGCCTCGCGCTGAGCGCCTTTGGTGCGCATTGCAAGCCTTTCCCGATGTGTACTTTATAGGTCTTGCGCCTGAACACCTTCTGCGCTCATCACGAGCCCTGCAATGATCGCTTTGGCGCTCATCGCGTGGGTCGTTATGAGCGCCTTAGGCGCTCATTACGAGCCCCCCCCCCCCCCCCGTGTAGTTTAGGGGTCTTGCGATGAGTGTTACTGCCTTGGGTTAAGTGTTAGTGCCTTGGTGTAAGTGTTACTGCCTCTGGTTAAATGTTAGTATCTTGGATTAAGTGTTACTGCCTTGGGTTAAATGTTACTGTCTTGGATTAAGTGTTACTGGCCTGCGTTAAGTGTTACTGGCTTCAGGCCCTTTTTTAATGCCTTCAGCCTAATTTTCATCCTGTTCACGTTTTTTCGTCCGCCATTTTTTTTCTCGCTGAGGCGATTTGCGATCGTGAAAAAACTGCAAATATGCCTTTAAATTAACTTGCAACCTCACTCAGGCTCCCTGGCTGTCCCCCTGTGCTGTGTGTGAGTGTGGAAGTGAATTTGAGGCATCATTTATGTTTTTTGGTGTTTTTTCCAGTTGCGTGGTTCGGGTGTTTTACGTGCTTTGGTCCTAAGTCCTAGGGGCTCGTGATTCCAGTTGCGTGATTCAGGCGTTTTATGTGTTTCGGTCCTAAGTCCTGCGCTGCTGGCGATGAGCGCCTTTGGCGTTTATCGGGGGGCCTGCAGTGAGCGCAACGGGCCTTGCAGGCCTGTGCATCAACTACCAAATCCTAACTACTTGACTAATATATATATTTATTTACATATTAAATTGAAAATGTATGTGTGTGTATATATTAAAAAGCATGCAGACTAATTCAATTTTATTTATGAAACGTGTGCTTCTACCGCAGGCCAGTGACTAGATTGAGATATTCTAATTATACATGTGTTCCATCATGTCACAGTCTCATTCTTTTACATTTATTGCTCTATTTAAACACTCCCTATGTGGCATTCATTTGTAAAAGGGCAAACTTTCCAAAGGCTGATGACTATAGTAAACCTGCACATTGTAGTTCATTATCACACTGGGACACGCGCGTGTCAGATTAATGCCAAAATAGTCAATCAGTTTTCATGCTTTTTGCCTGTAAACTTTTCTTAATACGGCTGCATCTAAATGGCCATGGATATTGTCAGTGATTGTTCTGTATGGCTCATTCCCAATTGCACTAGTTAGATGACCAGCGTAGTGCACACTCAGGATAATCTCTTGTCATTGTGGTATTATTAAAACAACCACTTGTTTTAGTTTTATGTTTAATTATGCATATTTCATTCATATAATTTCTATTTAATAATTTATAATAGCAATATTAAATATTATGTCAGATTCAAAGTACCAGCCTGCTGTCTCCACCCTGATACGGTTATCAGGAGGCAGGGAAGGTGGTTGCTAAGAGACAGGTCTAAAGGATTTTGAGAACAATCTGATAGGAAGAGAGGCCATACATTCTCAGATCATTCACAGGCCACCCCACAGCAAAAGCTTATTGCTAATGGGAACCAGTTTAACAAAGCAAAGTATACAGCTAATGGAGTGCATTGTGTTAATATAACGTTGTGTGGGAAACTTGTGCTACACAACTCCATCTCCACTCATTGACACTGTAGTGGGAGAATCAGTTTAATATTGAATATGAATTTCATGTATGATCAATGTCTAAATATATCATCTAGCTCTTGTGGTCCTTTAACATGTATATATATATATATATATATATATATATATATATATATATATACTTACTGAAAGGCCTCTTTTGCGTAAGTACGCCAATACCAAGTCTATGTAGATAGAAATAATGACATATCCCTGAAGGCCTTGCTGATATTCCCCTATCTCTTCCAAACGAACAGTAGAGCATACATTGTTCTTGTTTATTAACTCACACAATAGTGTGAATCACAATAGCTACCATTAAAAGAGACACTGCTTCAATTTTGATACACAACTGTAATTATATTATTTTATTTAAACTAATTACTATGTTTATATGATGTTTACTAGATATAACTTTTAAATACATAATTAGATGTTTTATGGCACTATCTGTGGGCAGGGGTAGATTTACATATCTGGCATAAACTCCTTAGCTGCGCATGTGTATCTGTTTCCCTCCACTAGCATCTGTAAGGCTAACAAATCAATTGTACTGCACCAATTCTATTATATATATATATATATATATATATATATTGTTATGCAAATTAAGGGCACCTCACGGGAAGGCGCCCCTAGGTGTATGGCTTGTTTGACTAGTAAATCTGGCCATGTGTGCTTGCCATCTCCCACTTTCCTATATGCAGTTTTTAAGAGAACATGAAATCTAGGAATCTCACAGTCTATTTTGTAGAGATATGTTTTAGAAAGAAGTTGCAGTTTTTAAGTAGGGTGTGGCTTAACCATTATTATTGTGACCAATAAAAAAATGGCCTTTTGTACACAAAATGGCAGACCTCTCACAACATGTTCACATGTCTGTAAAAAGTGCGGGTCTTTGAGACGTTGTTTGCCTGTGCTCAGGGAAGCAGGAGGGGTATGGAGAAGAGGAGAAGGAGGTATGTTGGCTGAAGATAATCAATGATGAGTGGAGAATGATAATTTGTAACTTCCATTAGAATAATATGATCCAAGGATGGATTCTCGCATAAAATAGACAAGCACACATCACAGTTATGGAAAAACTGCAAAAAGTGCAAAACATGCATTAAAAATAAATACATTTGCAAATGGCTGTTATTTAAAAAAAATAGTGCAATTGTTAGATTATTGAGTTTAGAAATTAGGTATTTTGAGCACAATTTATTTGAAAAGATCCTTCCTCTCATAGCGTGAGAAATTGTCTCTCATATTGGAAGGTGATGGTGATATGTTGGAAGAGCATGCCCACTTGGTTAAATCAGAGAAGTGTTGAGTCCTGTGGCATCCTGCCTATTTATGTATGCTCTTTGTATCTATCACCCTTCCACAACTGTGAAAGTTAATTATTCATATAATATTTTTTCAAACATATATATTTTTTTGGGTCCTTTAAATGAGAGACCTGGTCACCTTTTCCTCGCTCATCCGAGACACAAGTTGGATACATCTGGCTGAGTCTGCTACAGCCGCCGCTAGCCCACCGCTGATGAAATGCAGCCAGGCATAATAATTGTCAGTGCTTTCCCATCATAATAATGAGCTTTCTGCAATACTGTCCAATTCCTCTTTTACTCTTTGAGGTCTGTTGAGCACCAACCTAAGATTGACATCATTACACAGAGGCTGTTTAGGTCCTAGGTTTATCCATCATGTCTCTTGTCGTTTGTGTAGTTGTGGTCTTTCCCGTCCTATGATTTCCTTCATACACAGTCATGGCTTCAGTTTTACTATGGCATTGCTGTCACAAACAGGCTGTAACCAACTCTTATGTATATCTCTGTGATGCCATTGTCATGTCATTAAAAGTTATTAATGATTTCCCGTATTGATCTAAATATTCAGGTCAGAGCTTTTATGTGGATAGTCAGAATGCAGCGCATCAAATGGTAGAGGATATGTAATAAAGGGGTCACCCAATGTTAAATGGAAGACCTGACATGACCTTAATGCAGCCTTGAACATACCTCCTATAATGAGCAGGAACTCATCCGAGGCCAATGGAAGCCATCTGTGCCATGAAGGTTTATGAGGTGAAAAGCTGCGGATCTTACACTGGTGTGGCGCGATCAAAAATAATTTTCTGTTTGATGAATAAAGTAGTTTATCCTTTTGCAGCTCTGCAATGCTGAAGGAATCTAGCAGTATGTCAAGTAATGTATATTGATACTTAGACCATAGTAACAACATCTACCGGTATAGCTTGCGGTGGCTATATTCAATTTGGAAAACTGTTATAGCATTTCCCCTGTGAATTTACTGCATAAAGTATTTTTTGTACAATCTGTTTGAATAAAAAATATATATTTGCAATAAATAAACAAAAATAGTCCCAGCAATATGGCAGAATAACATAGTTTAAACAAGGAATAAGAAAACCATGATGGACTGGGCTTCTATATTTTTATTCTGGCTAATCGATATTTATATTATAAGTGTATAATATATGCATACACACTTACCCTGAACCGTTAAAAAAAATCTGGCTTTTGTGTATGTTTTGTCAATGCCATAGGTTTGAAAGGCTACTGATGTATATTAAAATATATTTTTAAAGAACACTTACACTTAAAATTACCTAAATATTGTTAAAATGTAAAATAAAATAATAGCGCCTCTAATTTTTTTTATCATCATCATCCATTATTATAGCCAACTGGAATCTGCCATTCTGGTTTTTGCAGATCAGCTTCCTGATGTGGGAGGGGACTTTGAGTGCAGAGAAAGTTTTATAATGTGGCAACTAAAACTAGCAGTGCTTTTAGTAGGAGTAATAGAAAGCTTGTTAGTTTACAAGGTTATTTCAAATATTGTAACAAATTTAACCACAATGGCCCTGTGTAATATGATATTAATATTGGGAAATTTTGAAGTCTGATTTATGCTTTAATGAAATGAATATAATTACTAATCACATTTTTATTTATTAACTAAATCATCAATCATTATATACAAAAAATTTTAAGAGTACTATGTCAATGCTAATCCAATATAAAACAATAAAAAACATATAAAGAAGTGTGTACTATATGATGTGGACGACATACGAAACCCATTAATATTGAGTAGAGCTTGGGGCAAGTCCTGAATTGAAATGCTGGACTAGTCGGTCAACTGCCTAAGCAGTGATGCGGGGCCTATTGATTTTAATTTAAAACATTGTCCATATACATCATTGACACTGCTAAAGCCCATTTAATCCACGTTCCTTGCATTTATGGTTTTCTGACTGTTAAATGGCTTCTTATTGCTTTTTGAAACTCAGTATTGCCGGAACGAGGGCTTAAATATTAATCCTTTCATAATCATTGATCTTGGTAGCCTTTATTGAATTAATGTTTTATAGAAAAAGGGAGTTCTATAGATGTCCAAATGCAAGTCTTTTAAAGGGCCAATATTTCTAATTACCTTTCTAGTTGTGGAGGTTGTCATTGGTTGTCCAATGAAAACTATTTGCAGAACAGGCTGGAGGTGGGACTTAGATGTCTTTGGATTGAATATATACTGGAGCAGAAAATATAAGATGTTAATGTTTTGGAAATATTGTTTTACCAACTGAAAACACCATGTCTCCCTGGAATCTATCAATCCTCTTAAGGAAATAGCCAACCAAATCTTTTAAGTGACTACACAGTCCTTCTCTAGACCCGACCAATTGCTCCCCAAGACTTTTTCAGTGGTTGCTTCCCCCTGTATACATTATAGCACAGATAGAATCATTTTGGAGTCATTTGCTCATAGTCCCATCACATGGGTGGGTTTACTCATAGCCCCAGCAAGTGGAACACATGATTTGCACATAGTCCCATCAAGTAGAACCGAGGATTTGCTCATAGTCCCAGCAAGTGGAACACATGATTTGCTCATAGTCCCAGCAAGTGGAACACATGATTTGCACATAGTCCCATCAAGTAGAACCGAGGATTTGCTCATAGTCCCAGCAAGTGGAACACATGATTTGCTCATAGTCCCAGCAAGTGGAACACATGATTTGCACATAGTCCCATCAAGTAGAACCCAGGATTTGCTCATAGTCCCAGCAAGTGGAACACATGATTTGCACATAGTCCCATCAAGTAGAACCCAGGATTTGCTCATAGTCCCAGCAAGTGGAACACATGATTTGCTCATAGTCCCAGCAAGTGGAACACATGATTTGCACATAGTCCCATCAAGTAGAACCCAGGATTTGCTCATAGTCCCAGCAAGTGGAACACATGATTTGCTCATAGCCCCAGCAAGTGGAACACATGATTTGCTCATAGTCCCAGCAAGTGGAACACATGATTTGCACATAGTCCCATCAAGTAGAACCCAGAATTTACTCATAGCCCCAGCAAGTGGAACACATGATTTGCTCATAGTCTAAGCAAGTGGAACACACGATTTGCTCATAGCCCCAGCAAGTGGAAACCCAGGATTTACTCATAGTCCTAGCAAGTGGAACCCAGGATTTGCTCACAGTCCAGGAAGTGGAGCTCATGATTTGCTTATAGTCCCATCAAGTTGAACGCAGGAAATACTCATAGTCCTAGCAAGTGGAACCCAGGATATACTCATAGTCCTAGCAAGTGGAACCCAGGTTATACTCATAGTCCTAGCAAGTGGAACCCAGGATATATTCATAGCTCCACAAGTGGGATCCAGGATTTACTTATAGTCCTAGCAAGTGGAACCCAGAGTTTGCTCAAAGTCCAGGAAGTGGAGCTCATGATTTGCTTATAGTACCATCAAGTGGAACCCATGATTTGCTCATAGTCCCAGCAAGTGGAACTCATGGTTCTGTAGAACACAGTTTGAGAAACATTATTTTATGTTTTTTTTATTTTTTTTTATGGTTACATTTTTCTGCAAGGTTCTTTGGATTGCTAAACTTGAAAATATGAAAGATGTTTTTATAAGATAAAAAAGTCTTTGCACTTTTATATGCAATTATTCTTTACTGCCTTCTTCCATTTTCTTTCCTGGGCAACTTCTTGCAGCTTTAGTGTAAGTAGGGTGTTTCTTATAAACTAAAGAGTTTTCAATTAATCATAATGAACAAACTACCAATTTCAAATGTCACATTTCCGTTGTCAGAATAAAAGCTTTCTCCAACCTGAGGAAGTAGATCAGTGGAAAATAAAATGGCAGTGTAGTTCTCCAGAATAGTATATTTTAAATATAAGAGCGCTTTTGCTCTTTAATACATGATGACTATATAGACCCATATATTTACAGCACAGGTATTCTGCAGTGCCATCTTTTATGTAGTACAATTTGACCAACCAATCAGGACATAGAAGTATTTGTGGAGAAGCCAAACCCTTATTATAATACTAGTGTGGTGTAGCAGTGTTTGCAGTGCCATGCTTTAGTACTGCATGACAACAGGAAAGATTTCTGGGAATTAGATTATTTATTTTAAATGAGCAAAATCTATTGAAATGTTTAAATATGATTTTTTAGTGGATGGTAAAAAATTGTGGATGTTCACTGCCCCATATCATAATATTCATTACACATTCCTTAAGTGTGATTAAGTAAACAGAGCATCCTCCATCTTTTTGCTGTGCCTAAATTACAGTTCACATCCAGGGTTGCTATATGCAGGGCTGTAATGCTGAGACTCCTCAGCAGTGATAAAGCCCTGAAATCCAAAATATTGTATTATTTTGTACTATATGTATGTGAAGTTGTGGCTGGCTTTACTGACATTAGACTGACTTGCAGAACACATGTTTCTTCATTTTTATGAGCATTCATCAAGCTGTAGGCTACTCTTATTTTGAGCAAAGAAAGAAACGTTTTTGCAGGATCACTACATGATGGAACAGTTTATGCTTGGACAATTTTGAGTCTAAAAGCTAGCTTTTAAATATAAAAATGTTTTTGCTTGTCCCTGAAGCATCAACAGTACTTTGGTAAAGGGTTTGTATGTGAGAGGAGCAGGGCTTACAGTTATCCTCATAAGTAGCCTTTTGCTAAGTATACATTGGGGGGGAAAAGTATTTGATCCCCCGCTGATTTTGAACATTTGTCCACAAAGAAATGACAATGACAAAGAAATGATCAGTCTATAATTTTAATGGTAGGTGTATTTTAACAGTGAGGGACAGAATAACAAAAAAAAGAACAAGAAAAACGCATGTCAATAAAGTTATAAATTGATTTCAGGTCAGTGAGGGAAATAAGTATTTGATCCCCTATCAATCAGCAAGATTTCTGGCTCCCAGGTGTCTTTTATACAGGTAACTCTCTTAAAGGGAGTGCTTCTAATCTCAGCTCGTTACCTGTATAAAAGACACTTGTCCACAAAAGCAATCAAATAATCAATCAGATTCCAATCTCTCCACCATGGCCAAGACCAAAGAGCTGTCCAAGAATATCAGGGACACGATTGTAGACCACAAGGCTGGAATAAGCTACAAGACCATCGCCAAGCAGCTTGGTGAGAAGGTGACAACAGTTGGTGTAATTATTTGCAAATTGAAGAAACACAAAATAACTGCCAGTCTCCCTCGGTCTGATGCTCCATGCAAGATCTCACCTCGTGGAGTTTCATTGATCATGAGAACGTTGGGGAATCAGCTCAGAATTACACTGGAGGATCTTGTTAACGATCTCAAGGTAGCTGGGACCATAGTTACCAAGAAAACAATTGGTAACACACTATGCCGTGAAGGACTGAAATCCTGCAGTGCCTGCAAGGTCCCCCTGCTCAAGAAAGCACATGGACAGGCCTGTCTGAAGATTGCCAATGAACATCTGAATGATTCAGAGGAGAACTGGGTGAAAGTGTTTTGGTCAGATGAGACCAAAATCGAGCTCTTTGGCATCAACTCAACTCCCCGTGTTTGGATGAGTAAGAATGCTGACTATAACACCAAGAACACCATCCCCCCATGGAGGGGGAAACATATGCTGTGGGTGTGTTTTTCTGCTAAGGGGACAATGACAACTGCACAGCATCAAATGGACAATAGACGGGGCCATGTACCGTCAAATCTTGGGTGAGAACCTCCTTCCCTCAGCCAGGGCATTGAAAATAGGCTGTGGATGGGTATTCCAGCATGACAATGACTCAAAACATACAGCCAAGGCAACAAAGGAGTGGCTCAAGAAGAAGCACATTAAGGTCCTGGAGTGGCATAGCCAGTCTCCAGACCTTAATCCCATAGAAAATCTGTGGCGGGAGCTGAAAGTTCAAGTTGCCAAACATCAGCATGAAAACCTTAATGACTTGGAGAAGATCTACAAAGAGGAGTGGGACAAAATCCCTCCTGGGATGTGTGCAAACCTGGTGGCCATCTACAAGAAACGTCTGACCTCTGTGATTGCCAACAAGGGTTTTGCCACCAAGTACTAAGTTGAAGGGGTCAAATACTTATTTCCCTCATTGACCTGCAAATCAATTTATAACTTTTTTGGCATGTGTTTTTCTTGGGGTGTTTTTTGTTATTCTGTCTCTCACTGTTAAAATACACCTACCATTAAAATGAAAGACTGATCATTTCTTGTCAGTGGACAAACGTTCAAAATCAGCAGGGGATCAAATACTTTTCCCACCCACTGTATACAAATCACCTTTCTCCTACATCACCCCCCCCCCCCTCCCTGGTAGCTAAGATAACCACAGCCCCTAAGGTACAAAGTAACCAGGCAGTGTAGAAAACAGATAAAATGGAAGATCCTATACACAAGCACAATCTCCAAAAAATAAGACGTCTGTAAAAATACATGTAAAATACATATAATGTTCATAGCTTACACAGCTACTAATGTTGTTGGTTTGTTACATACGTTAAAACGTGAAGATTTGTTTGAGCTACAGTGCCATTTAATCACTGGATCTATAATTATACTCCATAGAACTCAACAAATTTACATTTTTGTTCACTAATTCCACATGCTGTACAACATTATAATTGTATTAACAAAGTATCAAGTGTGATAAGGAGACTCTGTGTCACATATATATAGCATATGGCACAAGGATAACCCTGTTTAGTTTCCCATTGAAAAAGTACAATGCATGATAGTGCTTAGAGGGGTCATGTCCATTTTAAGTAAATTAAATTATTTGATGTAATTGTGTTATAGACACTACATTATTAGTATGTTTTACATTCTAAGATACAGCTTCTTACTTAGCTTGAGCTATTCTGTGTACAACATTGGCTGCTGCTCTGTATAATGTTTGAGTACCACCCTGAATGTCCTAAGCCCCCCATTCCCTGTCCTAGAAGATGGTCTCCTTCCTCCCGTCTGTTGATGATAAATAGTGCTCATATTTGGCACCAGTGCGATTGTGTGACGATGTGCCTGAAGGATGGCGCTCAGCAGGTGTAGTGACAGCAGCGGGCAATTGGTTACTGGCTGCTTTCACTCCCACTGCTGAGATCCCTTTCATCCTAATATGATAGAAATGGCTTTTATGCTATAGACAAGTTAACCATTAATACCATGGTAATTATTTTTATTATACATATTCATTGCTCCCTGTACATTACTCTGTATGGGGATACTTTCTCAATTACTGTGTTATATTTTAAATTGGAAAACATATGGTTTTCTCAGAAATCAAACTTGTAGCATTAATATCATTCTCTTACACACTGTGCAATTGATATTCATAAATATAATACAGTTGTGTATGTGAACACCCAGCAGGACAGCAAGCCTTTATCTATGTCTAAAGTAAGACCTCTGCTTACAATTGCCTTCAGTTTGGCACACAGCAAAACTGTGGATGATGAGAAACCAGCATATTCGAAATGTATAATATTGGGTTGGCTAATAAGCCCCTTCCCCATTTTGCCTTTGTTTCTCCTGGCTGGTTAGTTTGTGTGACGTGTTTCAACCTTTGTATTATTGTTATATATATATATATATATATATATATATATATATATATATATATATATATATATATAATTATTGGAATAAAAGTAGCATAAACACCCAATGTAAAGTGGTCTAGTAACTAAGGCATCAGTGCTAATCCCATATATCGCAGATTACAAAATTGTTAAGAACAAAGTAAATCTCCCTATCTATGTTAATCATGGATACATTGTGAGAAAACTGGACCTAGTGTGGCAAGCCAAAGCCGAAAATTACATCAAACTTTTCCATTGATTTTTGCACTGACAAATCATTATGAGTTACTCCGTTAAACTTTTACACCCAAAAATTATGCTAATAAGAATTTATGTATCCCTCACAAAATAGGGCAGTGCTGTAACTAAAAAAGAACTAAAGAAAATATTACAAGTACCAAAAACCACTTGAAAATGGTTTTAAAACCACAGCTGAGTGCTGCAGCAGCAGTTAAAGAGACGATATGACATAAAAAAATAATAAATTACACTTCATCATTTGGCACTTAACAGTCCAATATAAACATATGTGTAATTAAAAAATATGATGTTGTATTATGTCCGTTTCATTATAAAACATTAAGGGTAAAACACAGCCCAGTACTCAAGGGGTTAATACATATCAGGAAGCCACGTGGACTAGGAACAAATGTTCTAAAGCATTGTCTATATATATATAATATATATACACACAATAAACACAATTATATATATATATTAAATCTATAAATACAATTGTCACATTTATTTAATTTAAATAAATATAAATACAAAAAATAAAATATATACATATATAAATATATTGGTGTCTACCTCCAGTTACAGCACTTGTTCTCACTCATTATAATAATCATGACGTTCACATTTTCTATTGGTTCCTGGAGCTGTTTGGGTATTTCCTACACTGAAATCTCTTGGGGACAAGGCTGAATTTATGAATGAGTGCCATAATATTGTGAGTGAAAAGAGTAACGTGGGGAAAAAAAGCTCCCATAGCCGATTTACAGGTACACCACAAATGACACTGCTCGATTAGCATGTTTTTTTTTTTATACCACGTTACCATTTTCAAGGGCTCTAACCAAATGCCTAGAATCTTTTACCCTCTCTGTAATATATTCTTATTTTTAAGTTGACTGCGTTTATATTTTACAGGTGAATAAAGACTTGTAGTTTTCAAAGGAAAAAAATACGACAAAGAAGATTATGGAAATTATAGCTCATTTTTACTGCAGTGCAGCAAATCAAACCTTATTACTTTGTTTAAAGATAGCTAAAATCAGACAACCTTGTGTTTTTCACTAGTAAACATTTATGAAGTGGCATTTAAACGTCAGAGGGAAAAAGCCTTATTCTACGATCAACTCCTGGTAAAGCCTTAGTTCTTTTGTATATATTTCCTTCGCATTTCTTATCATCAGTGCAGTGACCTTCAGTAGTCAGATAATATACTTAGTTCTTCATCTATCCTCTCCTACCCTGAAATCGCAGTAGTGTCCAAGCTGGTCTACAGATGATTTACCTATGATCCCAAATTCATCATCTCTAGATCATCCTTTCCTGCTGTTTTTGTTTTTCCAAAGTAAATTGGGTCCAGATGCAAGTGGTGGTGTACATGAGTCTTTAACAACTGTACAATCTCCACATTTCTTTAAATACCATATTCTTCAAGCAGTAAGTGATGATATTAATCAAACTGTGAAGGTTTCAACCTTCTGGCAAAAAAAGGTGTAAATATCCCTCCTCCCCTTCTTCGTCATGTGCACTCAATGGCACAGGAGAATGCACTGACAGGAGAGGGAGACGGGGAAATAGCGATGAATCCTCAGTGGCTGAGAGAATCAATGGGATGAAATTCAAACTAGCTTCCCATAGAAACAGACTCACTTGCACATGAGCTTCTGCACTTGCTGCGAAAGGCAGAGAGAAGCAGAGCAAGGAGGACAATGATGGGAGTATTTACATCGTAACACAAAGCTCTGTTGAGATCTTCCTGCCTCTACAAAACAATGGATTTAGGAAGGCTACCACAGAAGCACAGTAGGTAGCCTTTATTTCTATGACTTTTAGTGTGTTTTTGTCTTTTGTTAATGTTTCTCTACTTGTGCCTGCCACCTGTCTTAACTGAACGTGAAACCAAATCCTTTTTGCTGAGCTCCTTGAAGATGAGCCAGTTGACCAAATGGAAACGCTCATTTTGGTTAAGTCAATTAGAAGTGACAATGGAAAGTGACACCTAGGACAGGTATAAAATACTATGTTAAGCTTTTCTTGTTTAAGTCATACTTATTTTAAATGAGTTAAGACTTATAAACACACTGGTTATTATCTGTGATTTCATGTTTGGATACAATGTTTTGGGGGTTCTCTGCTATTAAATATGGAGCACTACAGACATTCTGTTACCTTTTTGCCACAAAGGGTCAATAAAGCTCATGAAATAATAGTTTGGTGACATTGACAGAGCCATGTGTTCTCCAACTATGGACAACGATGGAGCACACTGACATTTGTGTGAGGGAAACTTTGCTAATATCATATCTTAATCTATTACATTATAGTTAAAAGATAATAACTAAGGGGGGATGTGCTTTCTAAGGTAAATCAACCAGTGTAGCTGATAACGTGACACAGACGGGTCCACAGTGTGTCTGGGGTGTACTCGCTGGCTGTTCACTCTTTGTCAGTGTCACTCGGAGGACACCGTGCTAAGTCTCCAGTCTCTGCCTGACACAGTGGGGATGCTGATTGCTTCTGACATAGTTAAGCTCTGTGGATTCATGGTAAATGCTTGATGCCAAAGAAGACTGCTGTACACTGCAGGCTTCTATACAATAAATGAGTTAAATGACTTCACTCTAAGATGCTGCAGAAACAAAATAGATTATTCTCTATTATTTACCACAAGCATTATCTAACACAAGCACTCTGCAAGAGAAACACTTAGAGACAGGGTTTACGATCATTAGTAAAAAATGTAAATAGTACTATTAATGACAGTGTGCGCTTGCATGCTGACATATTACACTATTAGAAAGGTTTTGAGGTTTATTTTACAGGTTGCAAATATAATGCAGACTGGATGTCATTTTTGCCTACTGTGCCAGTGAGTCCTGCATCAACTAGGCTGCTTGTTGCACTTGAAATGGAAAAAGGTTTTTGGACAGAAATGCAAAAAGAAAAACCCTTATATTGATTGATAGAGGGACATGAGCGAGGTTACTACCACATTGCTATAGATTCCTACACACAAAATTCAGAGATCTTGAACTCCATTACAAGTCTTGTAAATAAATGAATTAAAAGAATAGTGTGTACTACATTTCGCCTGATGTTGTAGACAGCAGTAGCATGCCATTACATTAAAATAATTTAATGATGTTTTCCTTTAGTATCATGCTTCTAATAAAACAATGTTTTTGACGGGGCTTAGAATTTGTAATGGTTTTTAATATTCGGTATGGGGAGTCATGTCCAATGGAATTACATTTTTTTGTGTATGGTTGTTCTGTCAGATACATTAACACTGGCTTTTCTCAAGGGAATTTTACAATTCTGAGTTCCAGGGACTAATAATGGCTGGTGCACAATAGAAAAATGTGGATTGTGTAAGCCATAACGTCCAGGTAAATTGTCCATTTTGGGACTCCAGTGACTGGTGATCAGTGGCACCTGTTGGTCTTTGAATCATTTAATGAATGATGTCACTGGCATTAGTCCTGGTTGTAGATACATTTTGGAAGAATTGCATTTATAATGTTCTCTGTCCAGAATAGTGTAAGAGAACATTATAAATGCAATTCTTCCGAAATGTATCTACAACCAGGACTAATGCCAGTGACATCATTCATTAAATGATTCAAAGACCAACAGGTGCCACTGATCACCAGTCACTGGAGTCCCAAAATGGACAATTTACCTATACTCTCTCCCCATTCAAAATCTAGATCTCAAAAGCAATGGATACCAGTTTATTAAGTTATACTAATACTTGGCATCCAAAACGCTTTGCACCACTGCCTCGAGATTCACACTCATTATCACTATTGTGTCACTTGATTCCTGTTAGCAAGCCGTACACAATTCTATATGTGTTAAACCTAGCTGTTAATATGACTCAGATGCAACGATACCTGATCACAGGTATTGAGCACTAAGTGGAAATGTATGGAATCTGTCTGCACACAACTGCTTCACTGGTTGCTATTCATAGGTAGACTACAAATAGAAATTCACACTTTTGTCAAACCTTTTTGCAGTAGTATTATCCCTATTTAGACTGTAATACCACTAGTCGAGGGTGGGTGCTGTACGAGTTGAGCAGCACGGGCAGCCAGCACAGACAGGTAATTAGCCAAGTGACGGCAGGTGCAAGGAGAACGGCAGAGTCGAACAAAAGCAGCCGCTATGCCCAAGGGGCAAGACAAATCCTTGTAATAAAACCAGCAGAGAGGTTATAGAACGAGTGGTGATAGGTGAACTTCACAAATATTATTTTTCTTGCTGTTAGGCAAACGAAAGCAGCAGCAGCCTGCAATTCTGAGAAATAGTGCAAGGATAAAGTGCAATAAAGTACTGTAGTACCAGGGAAGAGGGCAGACACATGCCAGTGGTTTAATGTTCTCTGCCCTAGTTAAGCAGTTGGTATTATGCATACATTAGGTAAAAAGCACTATTAAACCCATGTGAGTATTTTTTTTATTTGAATGCGGAGTGTTATATTGAAGTTGCTATTTTATTATAGTAAGTGTGTAGGTGAGATCTTCAGGAAACCCAATGCTAGATTCAGGTACCGTAATGTCTTATATTTTTAACCTTAATATGTTGCATCTTTTCTTTCACTTCAGTAACACATTTGTGCACACTGTCACTTAAGAAAAAAATACATTCAAGCTACAGAAGTAAGAAAACTAGTTTTTTGTATCTGTATTTTTATTTATATGTGCCTCATTATGAAGGAGTTAAATAAATGCATCCAGAATATTCTAAATACACAAATTCACATATTAATATAACAATATTTTTCATATATTTAGCAAATAGATGTTATAAGGTGATCCGGGATTCAAAGAGATCTGTACTCCAAAACTTTGCTCTCTGTGGAAAAATGTGTGCATGGATCAGTAAGTCACCCATCTGGGGTCTTTGGGAAAGATTGTGGTGTTCTTGAGAGTGACTATGAGATATTCGTGAGGGAATCTGGAACCAGAGAAAGAAAATGGACAGAGTTTGAGGCTATTACAATTGTGCTTAATTGTGGGACACAGTGATTATATATTAAAATATGGTTGGCCTTTCAGATGTTGGACAGTTGGGAAGTATTGATTGTTGGGTCTTGGTTCTTTTAACTTGGTTTTAAAACTCAAAAAACATGTAATGGTTGAATGAAATCCTATTTTAGAGGAAGGAACGAAAAAAAAAAAACATTTGTGTAGAGCACAGAGTTCATTTGTAGATGGAAAACAAAAAGACCTTCAAAAGCATTGTACCGTATCTTTTGAAAAATGTTTCTTCCAGTCCTCAAAGAAGTACCATCCATGTAAGCCAACATGCTTTATCCAGAACTAATGCTTCCATTTATACTACAACAACAAAGCCGCATTGTGAAGCTGAAACCTCAACATCCATGTTCAGGAAAAGTAAATTGTATTTATTATACAGATCTGTCCATTTGGCAACCTTGTTTTTGAATAAAAAGTGTTGATAGTTCAGACTTGAACCAACAAGATCATTGCATAGTATAAACCATTAGTTGAACCTAAAACTTATTTTTTTTCAAATCCTGCACTGAATGGCGAATCGATGACATACATTGAGTACTAGCCCAATATGTGGCCAATGAAGTGTTAAATGAACATATTTTTAACTGTCTCTGACTTGTACATATTTTCGATGCACCACAGTTTTTGCCATTCCTCCAGCACTTGAGATAAAGATTAAGCTGAGGAGCCACATTTTTACATATAAAACAAGATTAGACCCTAGTGAGTTTTAATAATTAAATCTTCTATAGCAACTTCTTTAGCTCTAAACAGGGGATAAAATATAAGGAAAAACAATATTAACACATTGCAAACAAATGGAGGTCCCTGTCTTTGAGCTTAAAATCAAACATACATAGTGTTTGTTCCCAATGCACCTTACAAGATTGAAAACTCACAAAACAAGGTCTTGTAAAGATTATTAAGTGCAAGATCTGTTAAAGATAATATTCCGGTTAGCCATATGTTGGATGGATTTGTAGCGTGTATATGTAATAGTGTCACCACTTAATTTGGGATAATGTGTTCAAAAAAGCTAGCAAAAACCTCCACCATATCAAGCATAACATACATCTTTAAATATATAGGAGTCTTGCACAGCTCTGAAAACTTGCTTTATCTAGTGCTGACAGAAAGCAGAAACATCCAATGGATGAAAACTTGGCATTATTATTTGAAATAATACAGCATTCAATGATATTTTGTGGTGCGGATTCATCAAAGTGTCTAAAATGTGACAGTTTGTGATGCATAAATTCAGTATAATAATTTAAGAAGCTATATTATTTCACATGATGAATATGACTAACTGTCACTGTTTCTGACTGGAAGAAATACTGTACTGTATGTAAAGATTATTGTGGAAGAAGTAGTTTTTTTTTAGAAATACACATATATATATACTCAACCTCCCAATAAAACCATTTGTGTCAACTTAACACTAAGTACTTAACATTAGGCAGATTTCCTGGACATTTTTTAAAAAGAGAAATAGATTTATTAGCAAAAATACTTTTAATATGTGTAATAGGCAACATAAGGTGAACCTCTCACCCCACCCACTGCTTTCAGCTCTTGAAGAATTGCATGTGTGTAACCCACATTTGCTAATGCCATTAATCAAGGTATTCTGTGAACATCCCCGTTCAATTGGGAGTGCTCTACTCCTGTAGATGTAATTTCATGAGCTGATTGATACTCATTCAAGAACAGAACATTCCTGTAGCTAAACAATTCCATTTAATCTTTATGCTGCTTTTACCTACTGATTTCAAATATATACTTTTAGTTTGAGAAAAATATATCATCACTTGGCTTTTAATTGATTCAATCATTCATTGAAGTGTTCTTGTTTTAGTATAGTTTTTTAGATGTAATTTTTTTCTCAACTGATGATGATATTTATTCTAAATTGCTCTATGTTTGGGGACATTTACGCTTTTAATGAATAATGTAATGGCAATTAAACCCCTGCTATGCCTCATCAATATATTCTTATTGCATAGTGCTACTTGACTCCAATCCTTAAATTGGTAGCAGAATAAATTACATGGTTATCCCTGCTTGAATTAGGCATCTGGATTAACAAACCAGTTAAGGGTTCCTTGAAAATTTGGACTGGACATCCATTTTATAACTTCAATAAAACTTTGGTAGCTGTGAACAGTTATATTAAAACTAAGTTAGCTATATTATGAACTTTTAGTAAAAGTACAGTACTGGCATTCTTATAGATTGCTTAATAAAATAATAAATACGATTTATCAAAGTTGGTGCTTTAATATTTAATAATTGCATTTTCTAAGCATTCAGATAAAAATGTAATTTAATTGAACAGCTCCTTTAGCAAGCACTTCACGACATGTGTGGTTAGGTAACAACTCCATTGTCACAATGAGATCATAACTGTTGACCATGAGACTGCTGTTGGTTATATTTTCCACCAGTGCAATGTCCCGCGTGCCTCAACAGCTTGCCTAACTTCGCGAGGCTCGCAGTGCAATGAGCACCTTTGGCCCGAGTCCTGCGTGCCTCAACTGCTCGCCTCGCTTTGCGAGGCTCGCAGTGCAATGAGCGCCTTTGGCGCTCATTGCTGCCTAAGTCGTGCTTGCATCGATGGCTTGCCTCGCTTTGCAAGGCTCGCAGGAGTGCCTCAATGTATGAGGGACGCAAAATCGTGACCAACATCGCAGACGTTCCCGGAAACTGACAACTATATATGTGATATGTATACTGTATATACTAGGAAATTGCCTGTCAAAAATACAATTTTAAGTGTGGTAATGCTGTTTGCCACCCAGTGTGAGCACCTTCGGCACTCATCTGCGTCCCCTCTTGTGTCTCATTTCCCCCCTTCTATGCCTTCCTTGTTTCTCTCCCCCTCCCTCCCTTGAGTCTCATTTCCCCCTCCTCTCCCTCCCTTGTGTCTTTTCCCCCATTCTTCTCCCTCCTTTGTGTCTTTTTCCCCCCACCTCTCCCTCCCCTTGTGTCTCATTTTTCACCACCTCTCCCTCCCTTGTATCTCCTTTTCCCCCTCCTCTCCCTCGTGTCTTATCCTCCTCTTCCTTTTCCCTCCTTAGGGAGGGAGGAGGAGGATTGCGGCCCTCACTGTGGGCCAAGGGGGTTAGGAAGGAGGAGGATTGTGGCCCTCACTCTTGCGGGCCTGATTGCCGAAGTCCCACAGGCCAAGGGGGTTAGGAGGAAGGAGGAGGAGGCCCTCACTTTAGGCTGTCTCATGGGCCTGCCTTAAGTCCTGCGTGGTTGACGGCTCGCCTATGGGCCGCAAATGACGCAGCCCAAGTCCCACATCAACGTCTCGCCTCGTGGGCCGCAAGCTAGCTCTCTTTCTCTCCCTCTTTCTCTCTCCCTCCCTCCTTCTCTCAGGCCCTCCTTCTGTCTCTCCATCCCTCCTTCTGTCTCCCCCTCCTTGTTCTCTCTTTCCACCTCTCCTCCTTCTCTCTTTCCCCTCCTTCTTTTCTCTCCCCTCTCCCCGCCCACTCTCTCCCACTGCTCCCCCTATGTCTCTCCCACCCTTTCCCTCCCCTGTCTCTATCCCACTGCTCCCCCCGTGTCACTCACCCACCCTTTCCCTCCCATCATCTATGACCTACAGTATAATGAAAAGATGTTAGAGTTAATTTGAATTTATTGCAATTATGATATGAATAGAGCTGTGAAAGGTAAATGAATGAAAAGTCAAAACACGCATTATACATTATATTTAATGACAGGAACCATCATTAATATGTGTGGGTGTACTTAATATGCTATAAGTATAATTTGTTTTCACCACATATTTATAAAACCATAATCTATAGTGTAAATATTACCAAAATGAAACCAGTTAGCACCATTTATATATTATATTGAAAACATCTTTAATGCCCATCACAAATTGATATCCTCCTCCGGACTATTTTTTTCTGAAGCGTGACAGATTACATCTTAAGATATATAATGAAATTAGTTTTTATAAATACCCATATCATATATACTAAAGCTGCAATTTAAATATTTACTCGAGTGAGTCTTTAAGACCAAATCAAAACAAGACATCTTCCTTTACCTGTCAAAGCTGACTATGGAACAGAATGTGATGATGGGTTAACTAACATTGCTATCTGTCCAATTTTGAATTTTGGCTGCCCAATTTAGGCAGAATCCTCTGGGTTTCATGACACCTATATAATTGTTGTGAGTAATTCTGAAATCATGTTAGAGTATCAAAAACTATAAGTGTAAATAAACTTATTTTATTTTTAATTGCATATTTGTAGCTGTAATCGGATCCATGGATTATCCTTTTAGGTTAGCTTCTTATCAGCTTGGTGCCACCCATTATGATATTCCAGGTAAAGCATTTGCTGCTGAATAGTAATGGTGATGACTATACAGTCCATTTTACATGACAGCTATTCAGCAAAAATTACAATACTTGGGACTCCTTACAGATTTCTTGGTACATGGTACACAGCTGCTAAGTAGCCGGGTATGGATCCCTAGGTCTGACTACAGCTTCTAAACTTGTAAAAATAATAACTAAGTTTGAAAATAGTTCAAAACAATTCTGGACATTGATCTAAGCCTCAAAACACTTGCTACAATCAATCTGAGCATGTGCAGCCCCCAGGGAGCAACTGGCAATGATTACTAAGGATTATACACTTATACAAAGACACAGAGTTGGATTACAAAAAATGCAAAGTGCAATGTAGAAAGAAGATGTTGATTGCTCCACAAATAAATATCCTACCTTCCCAATGTAACTTGATATAGTCCTCTCCGAACAGTTTATGTAGTCTGTAATATCAGGTCTCAATCCTGTTATCACAACCTCAGTTTTAATAATTATCGCCATTAATTATCCCCATATATCCCACTGGTTAAAACTCAAAGCTGTATTATGTAGTCTTGAAAACCACATCAGGACCGGTGGGCACATATAAGCTTATTTTGCTTTGGAAGAAATATACCTGCAATCATTATTTTCCCTATTAAAATTCACAACATAATAAGGGAATATTTAAAAGGAGAGTTTTACATGAAAAGAAACATGATGAGATGCTTCGCTTCTATGAACTTCAAAAAGTAGGGCACGGGAAATTGTAGGTGACATTATAATAGATGGTAAGATATTCCAGGGGTAGAGAAAAATAGGTCTCATTCTCATTGCCTGACCCAAGAGACAAAACCTCCCATTATGCATACATAATACAACCTTATTAAATTCACACATTTATTTCAAAGGGATGATTGTCCTTTGATGTTACAATATGGAACCTGCATTGTTGAAATTAGTTTAGATCTGAATACTTTCCAAATTTACTAAGTAGGTCCTTCTGCAAAAGCAGATACCCATATGGTGTCTTTGAAGCATTATACGTTATTCCCATGGCATGGTATAGCCATATGCTTTCACAAAATAGATCTTTTTTACTCTACTTGCCACAGACATAAGTTTAGGGTACCAAGACACACCTATATTTAAAGGACTATTGTAGTCCTATATTTACTAAAGTATACCGTACTTTAGATACTATTTTGAAGAACAACACTTGAAAATAGGCAACATGTTTTAAGAGATAAAAAATATAATACAGCTTTAAATGTATTACTTTTTATATACATTTATTGTGAGGTGAAATCTACCATTTTGCTTTCTGCTGATCAGCTTCCTGTGTATGGAACTACATTTTGAATGCAGAGGCAGCCTCTATATACATAATGGAAATATGATAGGTAATGCTTGCAAGGGGCTGAATGGATAGCTCATTAGTTTAGGATGCATGGGGGCCATGGGGGAAGACAGCTTTGGGCCCCTCAAGGAGCAAGGGCCCGGGAGCACCATTTGCAGCGGCGATAGATCCGCCCCTACTCCCCTTCCCTTGGTGATGCCACACGTCCCAGCTCAACACAGGCCGCGGACAGCATTGGGCCCCTCAAGGGGCAAGGGCCCAGGTACACCAGGTGCACCCTTTGCACCGGTGATAGATCCGCCCCTACTCCCCTTCCCTTGGTGATGCCACACGTCCCAGCTCAACACAGGCCACGGACAGCATTGGGCCCCTCAAGGGGCAAGGGCCCAGGTACACCAGGTGCACCCTTTGCACCGGTGATAGATCCGCCCCTACTCCCCTTCCCTTGGTGATGCCACACGTCCCAGCTCAACACAGGCCACGGACAGCATTGGGCCCCTCAAGGAGCAAGGGCCCGGGAGCACCATTTGCCCCCGGCGATAGATCCGCCCCTACTCCCCTTCCCTTGGTGATGCCACACGTCCCAGCTCAACACAGGCTACGGACAGCATTGGGCCCCTCAAGGAGCAAGGGCCCGGGAGCACCATTTGCCCCCGGCGATAGATCCGCCCCTACTCCCCTTCCCTTGGTGATGCCACACGTCCCAGCTCAACACAGGCCGCGGACAGCATTGGGCCCCTCAAGGGGCAAGGGCCCAGGTACACCAGGTGCACCATTTGCACCGGCGATAGATCCGCCCCTACTCCCCTTCCCTTGGTGATGCCACACGTCCCAGCTCAACACAGGCCACGGACAGCATTGGGCCCCTCAAGGAGCAAGGGCCCGGGAGCACCATTTGCCCCCGGCGATAGATCCGCCCCTACTCCCCTTCCCTTGGTGATGCCACACGTCCCAGCTCAACACAGGCCGCGGACAGCATTGGGCCCCTCAAGGGGCAAGGGCCCAGGTACACCAGGTGCACCATTTGCACTGGCGATAGATCCGCCCCTACTCCCCTTCCCTTGGTGATGCCACACGTCCCAGCTCAACACAGGCCACGGACAGCATTGGGCCCCTCAAGGAGCAAGGGCCCGGGAGCACCATTTGCCCCCGGCGATAGATCCGCCCCTACTCCCCTTCCCTTGGTGATGCCACACGTCCCAGCTCAACACAGGCCACGGACAGCATTGGGCCCCTCAAGGAGCAAGGGCCCAGGTACACCAGGTGCACCATTTGCACCGGCGATAGATCCACCCCTACTCCCCTTCCCTTGGTGATTCCACACGTCCCAGCTCAACACAGGCCGCGGACAGCATTGGGCCCCTCATGGAGCAAGGGCCCAGGTGCACCATTTGCACTGGCGATAGATCCGCCCCTACTCCCCTTCCCTTAAAAGACAATATATAAAACAATTGACCACAATATTGTATTAATACAGCAGCACACACACTAATATGAGAGTAAGAATTACAGGTTTAAGACTTTGTGCATTATTTGTATGAATGTATTTTTTTACACTGTAGTTATCACCACAGTAGTTATGATTAAATATTTCATATAGAAGAAAACTTAAAAAAATGTACATGGAAAAAAATACTAATGACAGTGAAACAGCCCTTAAAAGCTGCAATGATGGAATAACAAGACAGGTACTCATCCCATCAATTTACATCTTTTTATTGTAATAAAATGCATTTGTGTATTCCTGGGTGTGCATTGGCCAATAGAACCCTTACAAAGTGCTGATGTTTAACTCTGTAAATGCTGAATTACAGTTTAATTCTGGTGCTAAAGAAAAACACTAATAATATGTGCTGTATGCTTTGTGACATACAGAGAAATAGCGGTGAAATGTTAAGAAGTTGGTTATATAAATATCAAAAGGTGAAAAAGGTTTAGTATCAGAATGAACAAAATCTGAGAATTTTGCCATATTTAGTTTAGTTGTTTCATCCACAGAGGGGGAAATTGTCCCTAGAATATTTCAATGTGACCCCATCCAAATGAAAGATACAGCCTCAAAATAGCACACAATTTTCCTCTATAGCACTGATATATGGTTTGACTTACTTGGGATTCTCCTAGAAACTATTACATGGCTCCTCTAGCTCATTGCGAAACTTGCGATGAGTGCCGAAGGTGCTCAGACGACCAATAGTACATAAGGGGAGAGGCTCGCAATGAGCGCCGAAGGTAATCAGAGGACCAAAAGCCTTAGATTGTGTGGCAAACAGCATTACCTGCCTTACAATTTTATTGCGTCATTTTTTGACGGGCAAGTCGCTGGTAACCCATAATTTCCTGTTTAAGGTTCTCATTCGCTATACCACTTTTTTTTGAGCCAGAAGCTTCAACATCACAAATGTAAAGTCTATACATCTGCTAATGTTCAGTTTGAGTTTGTGTCATGTTTGCTGTTTTTTTGAAGTTCATATAAAACAAAAAAAGTTAAAATTTCAATTTTAATTGTGTCTTTTTTGAAGAATTCTCCTATTCCTATCTACCCTATGTTAAAATGACCATTTAGCACTGTTTTCCTCATGTGTGTGTGTGTGTGTATATATGTATATATATATATATATATATATATATATACATATATATATATATATATACAGTAAATAAATAGTACATCTGTGTTCACATTTGAATGTCTAAAGCAAGTTAAAAGAACTTCTTCAATCTCAGAATTCCAAGAAAAACAGTTATTACACTGCATTCTGGGAAGCTGAGCTGGGACATGCAAATGTGCCCACAAATGCCTCGCTCTACAATCCATAGCCAACATGGCTTCCTTTAAGCTTATGCCTGTTGTATTACACAGCTTTAATGCAAAGCCAAGGCTGGATTTTACACAAGCTGAGAATCCAATCAATGTACAGCTGTTTCAAGCTTACTGGCTATCATCAGCATGGAGCGGGATCCAAGCTTGTGTTGTGGACTTTATGAGTAGGTAGTTCACCACAACAATCATTTATATTATGACGGGCAAAAGAGCGATAGAAGCCCTCCACCGTACAGTAGTACAGTAAATAAAAAGTACATCTGTGTTCACATTTGAATGTATATATAAATATAAATATTAATAAATATATATATATGGGCCTGGTCAGAATTGGATGGAAGACCATCTCGGAATACCAGGAGCTGTATGCTGTGGCCCACTGGAGAAGGAGTTGGCAACCTACTCTTATATCTCTACCATCAAAACCAAAGTGGATCAGCATGGTGTGTTATGGCCCATGAGGGTACAGAGAGTTGGACACAACTGAACAACACACACACACACAAATATACATATATATATATATATATATATATATATATATATATATATATATACACACACACATTCATATTATGAATATATATATATATAAATATATGTATTTATATTATGAATACATACATATTTATATATATATATATATATATATATATATATATATATATATATATTTTGCTTCCAACATTTTATTATTTTCAAATTCTGTTATTTAAAAGACTTTATATGCAAAACAGGACCCTACTGGTCATGTAATCATGTAGAAATAATCATATCAGCCTGAGTCTATGTGTATCATTTATGATATTTTCCATCTTGCTAACATAAACAAGAAAACAATCGTTCTAATTTAGCACACATTGGGTTTCTAGATTGAGCTATTTACATTTTACCCAGCAATAAAATATAGATTATATTATTTGAGTGGTAAAACGTGTGATAATTGATATTGAGCCTAACCTTCAGTGAGTCATATTTCAATTCATTTCTCAAACACTTCTACTGGGGATGGCAAAGAAAGGTGATAATATGAGATATGATTTTTTTTTCTTTACTGTAGCAGCATGAAAAGATGATGAAATGATATTTGTACCACACTGCATCCTATCTTGATTCTGTAATAAATCTTAGCAGCAGCTTCCACAAAGCTAACACTGTGCATGGGGCAATTTGCAGATAGAGAGATATTTGCACTACTTTTAGAAGGATCCTGCCATCTGTAAATGTAAATGCTGAAGGATAAAATCACCCTAAACCATTCAGAGAAAGGCTTGTATTATTTTTTGCTTAACCGTTGGTTTTGTTCAGTACATCAAAATATTAGGAGCATTAGGAGCATGTGCAAATGAATAATTAATGTCATGTGATAACTTTTACACTGTCTCCATCTGAAAAAGTCAATATGTTCTTTAACTCTTGATTCCTTCAAGACCTGTTCAAGGAAAATATATGTTATATAACAACTGGGAATTAAAGGCCACTGAAGTCATTAAAAGTGTCCCACATCATCATGTAGAGGAGTTAAAATCAAACAGAAAATGTGTAAAATCTTTTTCAGCTGAAACTCTTTTCATCATTTAATTGTTTAAAAATGCTGCTGTGATATTTTTTATGGCACACAAACTGTTTATTTATCCTGATCCTAAGCAGGAGTTTCTTCACTTCAAGTTTAACTGAGCTTATTTGCATATTCCATGACGTCCTAAAGAAGCCAACAATTGTAATTTCATTCTAAATGTTCTAATTTGTTGTTACTGTACTAAAAAAATACTATTCTGAGGCTGGAATGTCTAAATAATCCCCAAAATAAGGTTAAATTATTTGGTTGCAGCAGTGAGAATTTGTACTTTTTGGTCCATGCAGATGCCCTCACTTCAGCAAAGTAGATATCTGATGGAATAACAGGGTTATACATTGAAATATACATACATTTTTAAAGTACAGTGTTTTTCCACTTGATTTCCGGTGCTCATATTTGATGATGAATTCCATGTCCTTTTAAGTAGCGATCCCTTTCAAGATCTATTCTGAGAAAATATATGTAACAAAATGACCAGATTTGAAACTTAAATGGCCATGTACCACAATGTAAGTGCTCTTCATGGTGGGAAAGAGCACAATATTCTATGTTAAAATTATCTTTTTTTTTTTATAAACCTAATAACAGCTACAAAAAACTAAAGTTTTAAATCTTTTACCTAACAAAGTCTCTCCTGCCTACCTAAAAGACAGTGATTGATATCAGTTTTTCCCTGCACTCAGGACTGCATTGACTAATTAACCGTTAACTGACCTGTTTAGGTGATTCCAGGATTCCATGCTCTGCACAGATGGATTTGGTAAGTAAGAGTTAACCTCTTTTTTTCTTTTGCTCATTACTCGGAGCTGTAGCTGTGGGTCTGGCTTAGGGCAGTAAGTAAACACAGATTTGATTTTATTTGATATCTCAGTGAAAAAATATTTTTCAACATGTTTTTAGGAGATCTTTACTATAATATGGTCCAGATTGTGCTGAATTAAGTGGCCCTTTAATCTCTTTCTAGCGCAGAGATGTTTACCTAGTATTTATATATATATATATATTATTTCATCTTCTGAAGGGAAAACATTGTGAGATTTTTAAAACCTACTAAAATACCCCATTAAATAAGGATTGTGCAAAAATACAAGAAGAAATGTATAGTAGATTTAGAAAGACTGACAGTTTACTACAAAGATATATTGGCTTGTGACGGTAAGAGTGCGGTCAGCATTAGAACGACATTGGTTTGAGGTCTTGTTCTGTGTAATTTCTGAAATTGATAGTGTAGTGAAAATGCATTAATTCTGAGCACTTGCTTTGCTGTAGTATATCTTCAGAATATGCAGACATTAAGATGTCACATATTGATACATTTCTAATAGAATAAAAGCTTTAATCAATTTCATGTTAAGGTCATTGTTTGTCTGTATCTCAGGAGGACATATAAGTGTCATTATTACAGAACCTCTGTATCTTACTAAAAACCTCACATGTTTGGGAAGTATGTAACAAACTAACAACTGTAGCAGCTGTGCAAGACATGGTCATAAAACCATACATTTAATTTGTCAAGATACTGAATACAGAACTCCCACTTTGTTGAACTTGAGTTATTCCGATAGCTTGAAGCCTGAGAGCATGTTCTTCTTATCTAATGAAGAGAGAATGGAGGGAAAAGAGGTGGAAGATGTGTACCTCCTCATCCAGAAAGGCAGCTTGCAAGTATAACTACAAGCCATGTTCCTGCAGAATGTAAATTTATTTTTAACACTTGGAGCTGTGTTGGTGATACTACTCGTATGGCGGGTACAATTCACTGTGGCCCATAACAGGGTAGGGGCCCTACTGGCAGGGCTTGGAGTAAATAGTTAGCTAATCTTTATATAAGGGGAACTTGAGCAACTTAGGAGTCATCTAACTGTATATTTTGCTTTTTTTAATTGAATCTTACAGATAATTTGCTAGGGCCCCCCAAATTATTTTGCACCGGGGGCGATCTATTCATTGACTCCACCACAGCCTTCACTAAAGTATCATGGATACTTCCAGGGTAAAGCAGATGAATCAAAATATATTTATTTGTTTTTTGATTAAAAATGATATGTTTGTAATTCTACCTGACTACTTTTAGACTCAAAAAGTTTCAAATATATATTTATTCTTCATACAGTTGTCCTTTAATAGAGTGTTTAGTAGAATAGCACTTCCAATAGTAAAATATACACAATTGAGGATTTCTTTTCCCTGTATATACCGGCACTTCCTTAAGTATAAAGTACAAAACACTTACAGCCTTATTAAATTGCGATTGAGCCAGTTGAATAGGGCTCTATATAAGCACATATCATATTTTTTTTACAGAAGTTTTTAGTTAGTGATCTTCTATCCAAAAGCAAGAGTAAAAAAAATATGCTATGTGCTTATATAGAGCCCTATTGAATTGGCCGAATCACAATTTAATAAGGCTGTTAATGAGGAGTATGTATAAATATATCAAGTACTGTAGGTCATCCTATGGAAATCGAGTGCTGGTATCACAATTCCATTTATCTGTTCCAGCTACAGAAATCTCTATTGAACGAAATAAACAACTTTTTGTTATCTCCTTCCCACTAAAGTCAATGGAGTTGCCTGAAACTATGTGATACCATATTGGGGAAAACATCAGAAACTCTAGGGGTATGTTTGAACTCATAAGCACATAATTAACTAAACATTGTTATTTAAAAGGCTGCACATTATGTTTGATCCAAAATAAAAAATAATATTCTGGATGATTTTAGTGGTAATAATCTACTAGACTGTGATGGCAGGATAGAATTATACTCTATGCAGTAAGGTAATTGGCTATGTGCAGGTCTAGGGGTGCTTGAAAAACCTCGGAGGGTCATATGTGGACACGAGGATGCACGTTGCCAGTCAATCCAAAACCATTACTAATAATTATTATACGAGTACTAGTACTCCCATGAAAACAGCCCTTATTTACTATGACTAATTATTGTACTTTACATATAATTGCAAACGATAATCTCAAATGTTTGCTTTGCAGACTTTGAATAGGTGTATTAGGTGAGCAGTAACATTTATTTTTACCACTGCCAACTATAGTCCCTTACGGTAAAAGTAGTAATTGGATTTTAATTTTTAATGCTTGGGAGACATTATGGGACTACTGGCCACAAGGCACTTTTCCTTTCTTACTAACAAAGCAAAAAACACAAAACAAAACAATTTCCTTGAATTATTAAAACACAAGTAGGTTTCAACTATTATAGAGGAAAAAAACATTGAGGTACTTGAAGTTATTCAAAACTATTTTTCAGACCTTCCCTGGGGTAACTAAAAAAATAGGTTTTTCGCTATGTAGACCTTGTGCGCATCAACTAGATTATTCATTGAAAATGGTTTAAAAAAGTGTACAAAACATATATAATGAGTTTAAAGTAAAATGGTTCAATTTCAAACAATTTGTATTATTATTATTGTTTATTTGTAACTCCCCAACATATTCTGTAGCGCTATACATAAGTTAATTTCCATGCAAACAATCCAATATGGCGATGTAAAACAAATTAATACAAAATAAAATCAGGACGTTAAGCCCAGGGGCAGAAGGATACATTGTTCCAGTGAGGTCTATCCAAAAGAACAATAGATATCTCAGACAAGTGTAGATACTCTACAAAACACGTGTAGGTAGAACTTCAATGTCTTTTCTCGAATACTGACTAATGACTTCTAAACTTATCCACCAAAGTCAACTTAAAAACTTCTGTGGACCACTTGAAAGTTTTGTTGGGTTTTCGTAGATTACTTAATATTTTTTCTGTCTATTGTTTATGAGAGTAGCATGTGCACATACAATTAATAAAATATAATGTTGAGGCACTTCTCTACTATTTGTTTATGTATTATAATAAATTGAATTACTTAGGTTTGATCATTTGTGTACTACCAATGGCTTTGTAGACAATACACTTTTTCCTATTTGGCATTGTATACTAATTAGAGGCACAATATTCTTATTAGTGTGTTGATTGATATGGAGACGGGGACAGCTCACTGCATGAAAAGCATAACCCAGGGATAGGGTACCAGAGAATTTAACTTGGGAAGCTTCTGATTTACATATAGACCGACTCAAAAGGTAATCTGTTTAGCTGAACAAAGGTTACTTGTCTAGATGGTGTCACAAACCACAGGAAAAATGTTCAGAGCTTCTTAGAAAGCAATGTTTAAACACACTAAGCCTAGCTAAAAATATAATGAGGGGGGAAAAAAAAGTACTATTAGCAATTAGAAAAGAAAGTTGGTGCCTCTACCCCTCCCATAAGGCATCCAGAATACTTTAGTGAAGGTTATGTGTATGAGGGGGACATTTACATTTCTGCAGGACAGGGATTGCAATTATTGTTGCAGGCTGGCTATGTTTGAGTATGTGTGGGAAAGGTTGTGTCAAATTCAAAAAATCTAATTATTTAACACATTTCTCTCCCCCTCCCCTCTTCTATCCCACCCCTCCCTCCACTGATAGATTAGATAAGCACACCCCTCAGGCTTCAAGCGATCAGGAAGTGTTGAAACTAGTCACGGTGGACTACACAACAGCTAATCACAATCTTCAAAATTATTATTTTCTCTGAGAATATTGTTATGTTCATAGCCTACACAGCTGCTAATATTTGTTTTATATGTGTAGTTTGTCTTGAATTACAATGGCCTTTTAACTCAAAATCTAAACAGTTACTTTTCTAAAGTGGCACAAAATGGTGGACTTTGTCACAAGCTCCTTCTGTCTTTCCAAAAGTATAACCAAAATTCTGATTTATTATTCCACACATTGCAGCTAGTGTCTCTGCCATCTCCTGCTTCATTCTTCCACTCGAGTACTCACATCTTATTAAGATGACATTTTATTTTGCCAAAGTGTTTCTTGTGATCCTGGCTTGTAATTGCTCTGACTCAGTCTTGATGCATTGAACACAACTAAAGCTCACAAATGTGTCATTGCCACAAATAAACATGCCATATGGAGGCCCTTTTTGATATCTGATTAATGTACATAGTTCTAAGAAGTTGTTTCTTTCTGGGAAAGGAAATGTCAGATGAAGTGAAGGAAAAAAGAATGATCTTTTAGGCAATGTCACATAAATAAAAGTGGTCCACTATTTTTTAAAGATGAAGTTCCATATAGAGAAAAGGTACATTTAACTCATTCTAATATTGATACTAACATCTAATATATAATATACATGTCTGCCAGATTTAACAGGCAAACTGTCAAAGGGGACAATTTATTTACCAATCCATTGAAGTATGAATCAGTCTTATGTAGATCAGATGAAACTAAAATGATAGGTTACTCAGCAGCATAATTGCATATAAGGTAATAAATTAGTGTCTATTTTTTTTCCCATTCAAAACACTAATTTCTAGTATAGTTCTTCAAAAAGGTATAGAAAGATTAACTGCTGAGAAGCGGCTCCGTCACTAAATTTCTTGTGAACACTGAGCCATGAAAAATGGATATTGGATGGGCCACTTAACGTGTCATTGCTTTGGCTGATCTGATAGATTTAGTGACATAAGAATGTAAATTGGACATATGTATCTCTTGATTTTTATGTATGATGGTAGGACTGTAAATCCCACTTCCTATAGTCATTTAAATCTGTTACTGCTGTCAGACGAGCAGTATATATAATATGAACAGCAGCTAGTATTGCCAATGCTACATACACTTGCGATTAGCATCTTTCTGACAGAGACCTATAATGTAATTAAACTCAATTTTTTTGTAAAATATACAATATATCAGATTTAAATGGATTTTTACGACAAAGTAAATCGTTATCAAATGGTCAGCAACATATGGCTCTAGAGGCAAGTGTTGGTCAGTTCACATCAAAATGTGTCTTTTTCCCCTCAAATGAAATTTCTGATGTAGATGTAAATGTCAGCAACCATATTACCTTACTTTTTTTAAATGCAAATAAAATAAGAAATAGGCAATATTATATTTCATATCTTTAGTTATGCATATGATATTTCATACATACCATCTCTTTTGAAGTGTGATGTACTTTGGCACTCTAACAAAAAGGTTGTAATTCCTGCTGTATGTGTACCTTATTGATGAAACTAATCTGTATAATTACCACTGAAGAGGCATTTATACTATGCTCTTATAAACAATGTGAACTGATAAGGATAACTTTGTTTTCTCTTAAGCTTAAAAATAAATACAACTTTATTACCTTTGTACCTATCAGAAGTATAAACCAGGGAGGAATGGTTCAGTTCCGCTGAAAGACTGTAAATTGGCACAATAGAACTAAATAGAAGAGTAGCTCTTAGTAGGATAACCCTCAGTCTCATGCTACAGGCATACTAGCATTCCAGGATGGAATTCCCCATAACACAACTTAATTTAAGATTTTCTTTATATTTAATTAATTTATACTCATGGTTTATACAGCTTAAAGATGTTGTTAGTTTGTTACGTACTTCACAAGCATGTGAAGTATTTTCTCAGAATACAGTGGTCTGCTAAGAATCTTTTTCTCTTTTAAATAAGTATGTCCCCTGCTTTTTCTCTCTCAGATGACACGTTTCGTCTTACCACCTCTTCACTGCGTCATATACCTTATTCCTGGTTGCATGTAATGTCACATTTTAAGTGCACAATGATTCCATTGCATTAGCTTCCATATGTGACATAGACTGGATTATACTTGGGAATCTACCTTTACCACTGGCAAGCTATGTGATAAAATAAATATATATATATATATATATATATATATATATAAATGGCAGCACGACTTTTTGGCTCACGAGACGTGCGCAAGGTCATGGGCGCGCACCCACACCAGTGCGCCTGCTATTAGAACTGAGGAGAGAGGGTGAGCACTGGGGGAGAGAGACCTGGAGTTAGAGGGTGAGTACTAGGGGGAGAGACAGTATGAGTAGTGGGGAGAGACAGAGCTGGGGAGAGAGGGCGAGTATCGGAGGGACATAGGTTGAGTACCGGGGAGGATGAAATGGGGAGAGGGTGAGTACTGGGGAAGACAGGGTGAGTACTAAGGAGGGTGAATACTGGGGGAAGAGATGGTGAAAACTTGGAGGGGGGCGAGTATTTGGGGAGAGGGTGATTATTTAGGGTTGGAGAGCTAGAGAAGGAGGGAGAGGAGAGGCTGAGTGCAGAGTGCTGTACTGCCGAGCTGGCTCGAGCATTTGTCAGCCGTCTTGTGCGCCCAAAAGTCCTATATATATATATATATATATATATATATATATATGCAATTCTCTGCACTGCAGGGGTTAACTATTGACAATAACCATACAGCCTTAGTGTACACAATGCTGATTAGCTTCTTAAAGTTATCATTAGCGTCTAAATGTGAAAAAGAGCATTTGGAATTGATTATCAATACTGAACAGTACTAATTATCTGTGTGCTAATCTAGAGCTGCTGATGCTCCAGCTTGGAAAATGCATCAGCCAGTAGCTTAAAGGTATGGTGTTTTTCAGGCACATCATATCATTAACGTTCTGTGCTAATGTTTACATAGGAATGTTGTTACCAGTATATACTGTTAGCTGGTACACCGTCTTTAGGAGGGTATGTCCTTTGGAACTAATGATTTTTAGTTAGTTCTATTTAAATCACCAGCAGTTCTAGCTGCCCATTGTGTAGCTGGAAGGTCCCAATACATTCCAAGTCTTCTCATATGAAGACACAGAACAGCAGACACATGTATGATATATTGCACAGCAGCACAATTGCGTATACAAATTAATAAACTGAATGCTGTATTTTATCACATTCTAAAAAATATTCAATTTTCCAGTATAATTCTTCAAAATACTATGTTGTAGATACAGGACTACATTAGCCCTGTAATTATCATATTCTGAAAATCAAAAAGCATTTTCATCCTACTATTTGGAACTGTCTTGGTTTTTGATGAAGTAAAATTAGACAGACAGCAAATGGGAGAGGTCAGAAAAAAGCCAAGTGGTGATACAGTATATTGGAAAGCAAGTCAGACAAACCCGAACAATATTGCAAGGTTATACTGATCCGACAGTCTAGCAGCTTGAAAGGACACTGGAGGATGGGCTTGATTGAGTTTATACAGACATATGTGACAGCTGGTGTGGTAGAGCTTGGAGGTTTAGATGCTCTATGGGGCCATCCAGCAACTGAAATGTCAAGTATTAAGAGAGGGCATATACCTATGTGATGGTCTCCTCTCAATTTATAGAAGATGGTGTCAGATATTATCATTGATAGTTATGCCAAAGGCGCTCATTGCAGCTCTCGCAATAGTGCCTTCTCAGTGTCCCTCTAAGGGTCCTCTGTTCGGTCAGAGATGTCATTTGCCCGATTCCGCTCCACCGATGGAGGATGGAAAGAGATTGAAGACCCATAGCCGAAGGCAGTAACACTTAGCGGAAGTCCAGACGATATTTTATCAAACAATTAACTCCATAGACCGGCAAAAAATAAATATTGTACAAAATAAATTAAAAACCTCACACACAACTCAGGGGAACCTGTGAGTGAGGTTGCAAGCTAATTTGTGCCCTAATTTCCATTTTTCAGAGATAGAAAATCGGCTAAGCAAGGAAAAAAATAGCGGCCGAAAAAACGAAAAATTTCTCAAAAACGAAGCCGAAGCCAGTAACACTTAAACTAAGCCAGTAACACTTAAACTAAGCCAGTAATACTTAAACTAAGCCAGTAATACTTAACCCAAGCCAGTAACACTTAAGCCAAGTCAGTAACACTTAACCAAAGCCAGTAACACTTAGCCAAAGCCAATAACACTTAGCCGAACAACGCCAGGCACGCGGGACCTCGCGATGAGCACCAAAGGCGTGGCAGGTTGCACGACATCTGCAATGAGCGCCCATTGCAAGACTCGCGATGAACGCCAAGGGTGCAGGGCAGAGCCTCGCATTGTGTGGCAAACAGCATAGCCAGCCTTAACATTTTCTTGGCACCAAAGTTGCAGGTTGCCAAGGTCTGCACTGAGCCGTATAGTAAACTCGAGGAGGGGCTTGCAATGAGCGCCAAAGGCCGAAGGCGCTCAGTGCGGGGCTCACAATGAGCTCCGAAGGGGCTCAGAGGGGGGTAGAGCCTTGCATTGTGGGGCAAACAGCATTGCCAGGAATAATATTTTATTCCCGTTACTTTTGACGGGCAAGTAGCTAGTAGTAAATAATAATACATCAAAACATTATAAAAAATTATGAAACAGAGCCTTATTCTGTGACAAGAAATAATACATTTTACTATCGTACAATTTTCTATAAAACCTTTGGCATGGAAAATAAGCTTCCAATACCGATGGAAGTGATTATGTGTTCACTTAGCTCTATCAAGCCATACTTCCTGACAGAATCAGCTGCAGTCACTAAAATGAGAACATTACCTCAAGTTAGAGAAACCTCTCCAAATCACAGGTTATTCAATAAATCCTATTTTATTTTTTCATAAGCAAGGTGAAGGTGGATAGGTGATTTGTGGTGATTTCTAGAAGTAAAACTGCGTATTTAAAGTGACCCTATAATTTCAGGAATGAATAGTACACATATAAATTCATATATTTGCAACTAGTTGCTATTAGAAATTTAGATCCCTCTCTGTAATTTAAATAACATAGAGCCTCATTCAATATGAAGGCAGCATTTTGCGGTTTATAGCCCGTATGTCTGTGGCCCTACTGTGGTCTCACAGTCTGCTACAAATCTGGTGCTATTCAATTGATCATGCCCAGAAGCTACAGGCCAAAAACTGAAACCATAAACCATGCATTCGTATGTAGCAGTTCAGGGGCCGGGAACATGATCAATTAAGCAAGGCAGTAACTACAGAGTTTGAAACAGCCAATAGAAAATGAGACCGTCATAATTACGTCAGTAAAACATGGACGTTACGTGTCAATTAATTTGCGTTTAGAGGTCCGATATGCGATTGTACTTGCAAAACCACAAAATACAAAATAATAAAAATGAATGCCGATACTGGTTTAGTCCATGTGGGTGGCCTGATATGCATTAACTCATTTACTCCCGAAATCGATATAACCCTGAAATGAAACATTAAAAAAAAAAAGATTTTTGATTGGTGATTTGCAAGGTTGAGACTGGTGTGCAATTAATTCTAATGTCTTTTATATCTTTCCCTGTATTTAAAAGTGCAGTATTGATTTTTTTATTTGCATTTACAGTGTCTTTAACTCTTTTGCGGGTCCTATCTGGTACCTGTTGGATTTTCTTCTACATTTGCCATTTACGGGTGTGAAAACATTTGCGGGCTTGAAAGATTTTAGCAATTGAATAGCGATTTGTGATTTTAGCAATCGTATCTCTTGCAGAAGTGAATGATGAAAGGCTTCGATGGGCTGTAAGTTCCGGTTTTAACAACAGCAAGGATTTCAAGCCTGTAACAAGGCCGTTTGCGGATTGCAAAAAAACGCCAGTCGAATATCATCATAACTTACGGCCTCCCTTACGGGCTTCTGAAACTTACAATTTCTCAATTGAATGAGGCTCATAGTGTTTTACTTCACTTTAACTGTACTGAGAGGACTTGAGGGCCCAATGGGATGGTGGAGATGAAGAGGAGGAGAAAGAAGAGAGGTTATTGCTTGGAACCTTGTAAGCACAAGCTACACTATGGTTCTTGTAAGCACAAGCTACACTTTGTTTCTTCTAAGCACAGGCTGCACTTTGGTTCTTATAGGCACAGGCTACACTTTTGATTATTATAAGCACAGGCTACACTTTGGCCATTATATGCACAGACTACACTTTGATTCTTATAGGCACAGACTGCACCTTGGTTCTATATGCAGTAGCTGCACTTTTGTTCTTTTAGGCACAGGCTGCAAATTGATGCTTAGAGGAACAGGCTGCACTTTTTTTTGTAAATACAAACTGCCCTTGGGTGCTTGCAGGCACTATCTACACTACGCCACAGTACCAAACTTTATTCCTAAGAGACAGGATGCAGGGCGATGCGTCTCGAATTCTAAGCAAGCATTGAGTTCCAAGCCATTTTTTGTAAGTCCAAGACATCGAGTTCCGGGTAAACGTTATGTTCAGATAAGGTCTAGAACCGAGGATCCACTGTATATTTTTAGTTAATTTATACTTAGATACTTATTGTGCAAGTTCAGTTCTCCAACACTTTCACCCTATTTTTTTAATAGAAAGCAATTGCAATTATATTTATTTATATGTGTACTTTCTGCAATAGCTTGGTCTTTATTGTATCACTTTATTAAGATGAATGTGACTGCTTCCAGTGTCTTACATACAACATGTCCCCTACAGGAAGGTGCACTTAACGTATTGCAGCCATGTCCAAATCAGACCACTGCAAACATCCTATGATTTAGGATACCACTGAAACATAGAAGTTTTGATTTGGTGGCAGATAAGAAACAAAAGGCTTATCTATCTTACCCATCATACCTACCTAAAAAATCTTGGCCTAATTTTGTGGATACATTTGTCAGTTTGATATACGCAAATCTTCTGAATAATAATTTCCTGTCTGACGTTTGATAAGGACATATTTGGAATATAGAAGATGCCCGTTACATGCCCTTTGAAGCTTAGTGAATATAGCCTCCTGTTATCACCAATATATTATATTAGCTTCTGTTTGGCACTAGATTTGTAAGTACCTCACTGTGCTGCTCCAACCTTTAGGAGATCCTATACAAATCTGCCGTATTGCAGCCGTTTCCTTTATAGTTTTCATGTTTTACCATCAAAGATGAGAATACAGCTGAGCAGTTAAAAAAGAAAAAGCAGAAAATGGGAATATGTAGATAATCTTCAGGTCACAAAGGGTCTCAGATGCTCTCTTATATTCGGATAGGCCTTTGAAATGATTTGAAAAGTGGAGCCCTCAAAAGCTTTCTCTGAACTACGAAAGCAAGGCAGTGTTTTATCCTATTAGATGTGACGAGGCGAGGTATAGCGCCTGTGAAATGCAAAAACCGAGGGAAGGGGGGCACGCAGAAATCTTTTTTTAGAAGAGAAAGGTGTCACTTTAATGTGAAGAGCGGGTTCTGAATTGTGAAACAAGAGGATTATTCACACTCATTTGAGTTCTTCCTCATTTGATACAGCCATGGCTTTTTTCTATCAACTATGCAGTTGTGACTGGTAATAGAGCGGGCCTCTTGTGGTGTGTTGTGGCTCTCTAATGAAACTAGACCATCTTTAATGTATTTAGATCACTTAGAGATAATACAAAAAGTGTATTTTTCTTATATTCTAAAACCGTTGCATATTTTAAGTGTAGTTCTTCAAAATAGTATATTTAGTATATTCACAGTGATCATATTTTTTTACTTTGAAGATCTTACCCTTAAATACAGCCTCTAATTTATTATTTTTTACATGTAATTATGTTCCTGTGGAATCGCCATTTTGGCTTCAGCAAATCAACTTCCTGAAGTGGGAGGATCTTTTTTTTTATACACAGGAAGTGCCTGTCTAAACAAAGGAACTGAGGCCGTTGCATTTTCTAGTTGTCTCAGCAGGACTAAATGAAGGTTATTAGTTTAAAAGGACATACATACTTGAGAAATATATATATATATATACAGTAGAATCCCAGTTATCCATCACCCAACTAACTGGGACACTCAAGCAACCGGCACCGGCATCAATTCCCCATTTTCAGAAAACTCCCACTAAACAAGCATAATCGGCACTATCCGGAGCTAACTTTTGTTCTAATTATTTTTTCTGGGCCTAAGTGGCCTAGTTTAGGTGATAATGCCTTAAAAGGCATTTTTTGTTTTTTTAGGGGGTTTAGGAGGGTCGTTTACACCCTTAAATTCAGGGACTCACCATTAACCGGCAACTACAGTTATCCGGCAATAGGGAATCCCTGTGGGTGCCGGATAACGTTTTTTTTTACTGTATATATATATATATATATATATATATATATATATATATTAACCTTATTTTTCCAATTATCAAAATTATTGTCTTCATAAGACACCATATGGCACTTCAGTGGTCCAATAAGGGACAACTACATAAAGGACAAATCTTCACATGTTTGTGAAGTATGTAACACACATTAGCAACTGTGTATGTCATGAGCATGAAAGCATTGTTATAGAAAAACTTACTTTTTGAAGGCTTGTGACTTCCATTTTGACCATCTTTTGCCGACCTAGAACTCGAAAGGTGAGTTTTTTTTTTTTTCTATTCATTGATGTGTAAGATAAACCTTTAGTGACACCTACCTCTTTCCACACATGCTCAGAAGCAGCTAGTTGCAATACAAAGTTCAAATAATGATTTGCATGCTCTGTTCCTGCACCACGGATGCACTGAGGGGGAATGGCCATGCGCATGCCAGCCAATACACACTTGCAGAGTCTGGTAAATGCTTTTATACTCTTGGCTTGCATAGCTGCTATGTTAATAATGTGTTTTATAATTCACATATGAAGTTTTTCCTAAACATAGAAGAAATGTTTGAATTGAGACAGGGATTTGAAGGGGAAAATAACAATGATATCTGTTTTTCCGGTCAGGAGAAACAGATTAAAGGGAATAACATGTATTGGGGCTAGACTTTCCACTTCAGAGAACAGGAGGAACTACATGGCAAGTGTTTGACTAAGACTTTGAGGTCCACATGCATTCCCCCACAACACATATTTCAAGAAAATAACTAAAATTTTATTCTGCCAGAAGTTACGGATCTCACATTATAAACATACTAAAATAAATCTTAAAAATAATTAGTTGATTGTCACTTAGTCATCTACCTATTTAAAAATAATTTAATTTACTAACTACCTGCCAGAGAAAAACTCTGAGATCAATTGAGATTTATGACCAGTTCTATCTCTCCAGTTGCCAATATGGATCTCTTCCACCATTAACTTTTCTAAAGTAAGACTTGGCAAGGAAGAATATTGCTCAGGAACCTTTAATGCCGATGCCAGATGGATTACTGCTATTTGTTACCTAAAAAATACAAAACATTACAGAGCATAAATCATCTCTGCAACTTTTGTTACTTGTTAATAGGCACACATTCACAGGCAACTTCCATACATTTACTTTTCTTAATGATCATACATTTTGTTTTTACCTCGGTATATCAGGTTTTTGCATAATATCATACTGGCAATTGCTCCGTAAATGAATTATGCCATTGCATTTTACCTAACACAATATAAGCATTAAAAATAATGAACAATACTTTGTAGAATAATAATTGTTTTTGCTAGTTAATTTGACTATATGTCCCAAAAATCAAGTTATTTTTAGGTTATTCTTAAAGTGCATGAAAAACAATCTATATATTGTACTTGCCATTTATTTCTCAAGTTAACAGTTCCTAAGTTAATCTGTTTTTTACTGCTGTATTGTTATGAAAATGAGCAGCTTCTGAATATTAATTAGCTACTTTGTTGTGCTAATTAGGATCACAATCTGGTCGCTTGTCTTGCCTCCTGAGGTTATTATGCAATTACATCCCCTCCACCATCCTTATGAAGCACTCAGCATCGCAAATTAGCATAATTAACTGCACATTTGCCTAAAGGTCTGCACTTTCAATGTTTAATATCATACTAATGATTTGTAAAGAAAACCATCTTATAAATGTATATACCCTTTTTCTTGCACTTATGATTAAAACAACTTACTGTTGGGTAGTCAGTGTCCATTTAAGGTATTGTTGTCGAGTGCAAATCTCTGGGACCCTATGGACCTCAGCAGGTACATCTCAGTCACTGCCACTCTGAGCTCCATCAAGTTCATGTTCATTGCTTCAGTGACCCCATCTATCCATCTCTGCCTCTGTCATCCACTTTTTCTGGTGCCTTCAATCTTTTCCCAGCATCAGAGTCTTCTCTAGGGAATCCTGTCTTCTCATGATATGGCCAATATATTTGAGCTTCAGCCTCATGATCATAACTTCTAGTAAACAGTTTGTCTTGATTTCCTGAAGTACTGATTTATTGGATCTTCTTGCAGTCCACAATTCAAAGGCGTTAATTCTACGGCACTCAGACTTCTTTATGGTCCAGTTCTCTCATATCTGTATGTTACTACTGGGAATACTATAGTTCTGACTATGAGTACCTTTTTTTAATTTAAGGTATACAAATAGTTAAAATGGTACCTGATGAGAAGGGTGCCTGAGGATGAGGAGGGTGCCTGAGGATGAGGAGGGGGGCTTAGGAGGAGGAGGGAGGTTGAGGACGAGGGGGGTTGAGGATGGGGGGGTTGAGGTTGAGGAGGGAGGTTGAGGATGGGGAGGTTGAGGATGGGGCATTAGCATATACCAGCACCCGGTATATGCTAATGACGTGGCGCGCATGTGACGTCACATGCACGCCACATCAAGACCAGGAAGGAGCGGAGGCTGGAGCAGGTAAGTGAGGGGAGAGGGGGGTTTAGAATGAGGAGGGGGGTTAGAATGAGGAGGGGGGGAGTTTAGAATGAGGGGGGGGTTGAGGTTGAGGAGGAAGGTTGAGGAGGGAGGATTAGTAGGGGGTTGAGGATGGGGGGTTGAGTGTGAGGAGAGGGCCTAAGGATGAGGAGGGGGGCTGAGGATGAGGAGGGAGGTTGAGGATGAGGTGGGGGTTGAGGAGGGAGGTTGAGGAGTGAGGTTGAGGTTGAGGAGGGAGGATGAGGAGGGGGGTTGAGGATGGGGGGGTTGAGGATGAGGGGGTTGTGGTTGAGGAGGGAGGTTGAGGATGGGGGGATTGAGGTTGAGGAGGGGGTTAAGGATGAGGAGGGGGTTGAGGATGAGGAGGGGGGTTGAGGTTGAGGAGGGAGGTTGAGGAGGGGGTTGAGGATGAGGAGGGGGGTTGAGGAGGGTGTTGAGGATGAGGAGGGGGTTGAGGAGGAGGGGGTTGAGGATGAGGAGGGAGGTTGAGGAGTGGGGTTGAGGAGGGAGGTTGAGAATGAGGAGGGGGGGAAGAGACACAGGGAAGGGAGAGGGGGGAAGAGACACAGGAGAGAGAGGGGGACACAGAAGGCACAAAAGGGACACGGGGGCAGCACATTTCATACCCTCGGCTTATACTCGAGTCACTCATTTTTCCCAGTATTTTGTGGTAAAATAGGTGCCCCGGCTTATACTCGGGTCGGCTTATACTCGAGTATATACGGTAGGTAGAAAATCTTTTAGCGCTTTACATTATTTTAGAATTGTTTTAAAATGCTGCCCTGTTTACAGCATTCAAACTGTTTATTTACTAAGAGTATCAGCATTCGACCAGTTGCTCCACAAGATTTAATGTGCTTATGAGGAAATTCTCACAGGTCCTGAAAGGACCATAAATTGCAAGTTCTCTTGAAAGGCTTCTATACTGTATTTACTGCAAGCAAGACATTGTTATTGACTCTTTCAGGGTGCTTGTGATGTTTTGCTCCTTGCAGAATCTGCCAAGTGAAGTTGTACGTAGATTACCTGGGTGATATAAAAAAGCTCTTATAAAGCAGTGAAATAAGCATCAATTTTAAAATTAAAAACAGTTTCATTTGCTTCTCAGTGCTGTGATGATATAGAGCAGTATTGATGAATTCCATGGCCCTTTTATATCACATACTTGTGTCTGAAGGCTACTCCTGTGATATACGAGCAGTACAACAAGGAATAAATTAGTTAATGCTGTTTTTTCCAGAAAATGGTTTAGAGCTTTGTATTAACTCTGATATACTGCAGCACTGGTAAGCACCCAGAATCAATTCATCAAGTTTACAGTGACACAAATCTTCCCAAATATCAAGTTTGTGAAAAAAAAAACAAAAAAAAAACATTAATATCAACTGCATTTTGACAGGTCTCTATGATGATATAAAATGACTAGACATTTGCACGTCACTCTCAAGGTTAATATTATGTGCCAACAAATGTGCAATAGTACAACTAAAATCAGTGGTATTGGCTTAAAAAAATTAGATTGTCATGTAATATAGGGATAATACACAGGTTTTAGGCGTCAGCTAAATGTAAGATTTTCTTTATGATCAACACTTACATAGCTTCTAATGTTGTTAAACGTGACGTTTTTCCCAAACTACAGTAATTCTTTACATGTATGTGTATTATCATGTAAATCAGTTATCTCCTTGGATTATTTCAATATTCAATGTAGTGGTCATGCAATAGGGGTTTGCTTGTTTAGTTAGTTAATTGTTTTACTTATTGCTAATTATTATATAAAGTATTTGAAGAAAAAAAAATCACTGTATCTTTTAAAATTTACATTTGAACTATAACATTGCAGCCTTGGGTAGGTGTGCCACTATCTGCTCCTTCTTTGTTTTGCAGAGCATGTCCTAATAGGAATCTTTTCCAGCAGTGATCACTGCACACACATATTCCAGGTCTCCTGGGTATATAACTGCGTATACCTCTTGCACATGGACTCCTAATAGATGGTGGAGAGCAGGGCTGCAATGTTAGGACCACCGAAGCCTGACAATATTCCAGTTTTAAAATATATGGTATTGTATTAATATCTTATTAAAACAAAGGGAGAACAATACTCATTATTTAGGCTTTGCATTTTCCACTATGAGAGCAGCGATTTTGTTATTCACAATGCTCTCTTGATAGCTAAGTCCTCCATCTTGTTAATGCTGCATTTGCAACATTGTCCTCAGGAAAGGATTTACATCTCAGGCATCCCTAGACACAACTTTCTTAGCCGCCCCGCCCCTGAGGATCCTCCACACACACTAAGCTTTCAATGCTTTACACACACACACACACATATATATATATATATATATATATATATATATATATATATATATATATATGTGTGTGTGTGTGTATATATATATATATACACATGTAGGAATGCATGTGAAGTGATATAAGGAGTATTCCTTTATATATATCATATATATATATAAAAAGGAATATCCCTTTTATTGTTTCACATGCTTTCCTACATGCATGAGCGCTATGTGAAACAGCACTAAACGGGGCATTTTAATGCCATAGTGCTTGGACAGCGTTATGGCGAATTTTACAGTTCTAAACAGACAAACGTCATTTGGCTCGCTAAAGCCGACTTATCGAGAGATTTAGAGCAGAGTGGGGAATTAGAACTAAAAAAAACTAAAAAGATTGCTATAGCGAATCAGTACTCATCGGAGTAGTGTGAAGTGGGGTTTACTTGTACCTCCTCTAGTAATTGCCATTTTTTCTGCACCTTATTTTCTCACAGCAGCTTTCTTCCCCTTTGTACTCTCTAGTTCTGGGTATTCGACCGCCTAGTGGCCAGTCTGTGAACTGCTGTATTTCAGTTTTTGCCTGGGGATATTTTCGAAGTAGAAAATGAGGCGCCCTTCACAGGAAAGAGCAATTGCAATACAACTATTGAACAAATATTAAGTAAAACCTGTTTAAACTTCATTCAAACCAATATGGGAAGCAGAAAGCAAGTCTGTAGATCTCACTGGCAAACCCACAAGAGCAGTTACATATCTGAATACGTGTTTAAGCTCTGACACCTTCATTTGAAAACAGAAAGTACACTGTGAGATATTATTAAATACCAACTTCCTGATGCAACAAAGAAACTAAATATTTCCATGTCCCTTTAAACATGTTCTGTATTTTTCTATCTCACCCTGTCTACAGTGTCTTTCATTTCTCTAAATGAGCATTTAACTTACCGTAAATGAATGCAAAGAAATCTTCATTTTTGGGAATGCAGTATCCCAAGACAATATCAGCATCACTAAACAGAGCCCTGAGCGTGTTTTCTAATCAAGCACACAGTTCTCTTTTATCAGCGGGATACTCCACAGAGGCTTTGCTGATGGTATTTTTTTAACCATTGGAAACTGAAATAAGCTTTCAAGCTGTTAGTTGAACATACTGTGAAAATCTGCATATTTATATGTAATAAAGTAACCAAAATATGGGCAAAACACAACATTAGCAGGATTGGATTTACTGCAAGGTAAAATAGGTAGGTGCCTAGCGGCGCCACGTATCTGTGCTGAAAATGTGTTAAAATATAATGCTAGAAGATTTTGTTAATTTTACTGCTCATCATTTGGAAATGCTGAGTGCTTTGGGGTAGGAATAGCAAAGCTTCTCACTGATTGGCTTAATATCCCCACCGGTCTGTGAACTCCCTTTTTTTTACTACATGGCATTTGCGGGAGGTGTAATACAATATTAAAGGGGCACTGTCGCCCAATAACACCCCAACTACAAGCTTGTTTGATTGTAACGATTAGAAACAGTCTATACATCGTACTAACCGTTTTTCTCAACATGAACTCATTCCTGACATATACTGCATTTAAAGTGCAGCTCCTATATGTTCACATGCATCTCAATATGCTGCTTTGCAGCTTGAGAAGTGTGGTGGTGAAGGGGGTCTAACAGCATGCTAACCTTTGAGGTGCATTGATTTGCCACCACATGAACGTAGCTAATTAATATTTGTGAGCTGCCCATTTGCATAAGAATCCAGCAGAATTAAAGCTGATTAACGCAAAAATTACACACTTTAGAATCAAATGGCTAGCACAATATACAGTTAGTTTTTCATGCTCTTTAAGAATAACTTAAAAAAAATGATTCTTGGGTGATTTTTTGAATCCCTTAAACTACAGGCAAAAGAAACAGAGCCATTTAATTCCAAAGTGTGCACTCACCTTATGGTGAAGGGCACAAACTAGATACTTTCCTTGAAGGACTGTGACGTGCAAGAAGCTCATGATGAGCAGAATTCTGTAGAAGTAAAGATGGACAGAGGAATGGAAACAAGAATATGAGAGCAGGTGATCTGATCCTACATTGTCTTGGACTATGGGGGTATGGGGGACACGTTAAGCAAATCCTTGGGATAGAATTACTATCCATCATATGGGTGCAATGTGCTTCTTGGAAAGCCTACATGATGTAAATCACAATTCTTACAATGCTTAGTGTATCTAAAGTCATTGAAACCTAGTGTAATGCCCAGAATGTCCCTCTGAACTTTTTGGACTATGGACTGGTTTTGCCCTGTTGGCATGAGGTGTCTATTGGCTACACAGTAATGGGAGTTGTTTTCTTTCAGCCATCCTGTGTTTGAGGCAGGTTATACTTGTCTATATGTGTTGTATGGATGGTACCCAGCTATGTATAGTATCAAAATGACAGGTTTTCAAAGAGGAATATAATAAAGTATATTTCCTGAATCCTCTAGGGACGGGGTCAGAGTTATGGGGTGACCTGAGTTTGCCAGCAGAAGGAAATATGAGATCGTGGGGAAGCTTATAGGAAGAGGGTTTTAGGCAGACACTAAGTCTATAGAATGACAATATATTTACACTATTCTTCACCTCCCCATTTGTCCCTAACCAAGGGAGCAGAGATAACACTAGGTGCTAAATCACCTCTTGAGAAAATATAAACAGGACAAGGACATGTTAATTATTTCTTCCCAATTAACCGGAGATCAAAGGGCAGGAGTGAAGACAATTTGTGAAATCTTAGACGTTTAGAGTCCTAAGCTTGGTGGAAAGTTGATAACCGAAGTTACAGGCTAGGGGTTTCATTATTGTTTTGGTTTAAAAATGTATCTGAAGCAAGAATAAATGCTCATTCTGCACCTAGACTAATTAAAGGTGTTGTTGGTCCTGTTTCTTCATGAATGATGGTCTGAAATGCAGGGTGCTGGGATGCATATAAAAGTCACAACCTGCAGATTGCTCCTATAAGCTACAGTAGGAGAATTAGGGGTGTACGGAGCGCCAAAATCTGGCTTGTGACACCTAGATACTCTAGTATACATTAAAAAATGATGGAAAGAAGATGAGACAGCACATTAATATGGGAGGAGAAGGTTGCATTGCTCTTGTGTTGGTTTAGCATCAAAAGATTGTTGTAAAGGTTAGTGTACATGAAATCACTGTGCAAAGACCACTTTGTAAAATGTCAGGACCTCTGTCTTAGGATGGCAGCTACACTTAGAGGCTACAAAGGGGACATATGTTTTATTCATATAGTTTAATAATTCAAGTGGCGCAGTACCCTGAAACATTTGAATCTGCTTTAGAAGTCGGATGTGACATTTGCACTTTTTTGTGCAAATACTCATTTTTGCAATGTAAAATATTTTTTTTTTTTAATCCATAATAAAAATATGCCTTCTAGTACATAATTGCTGTAGGTGATATAAGGAAAAGCAGCACTTGAAAACAGTGCAGCCCTCAGGTACCTCCCACTATAAACACTAGTATGAAGTACGCAGCCAGTAAATGTATTGAACAATGATGTTTGTCCTGAAGGAAATTATAGTGTATATGTTGTGTCCCAATCATTAGCTCCTACTCACTGTTTCTGCCCTGCAATCATCGGTTTCCAAGGACCAATTATTGACTGTGACTTTGAACCAAACAGAACCGCTTAGATGGATCCAATGTTCTATAAACTACCATAATGACTGTTGTTTTTAGTGAATGGGTTAAACTAGGTTATAACTGGCTGTGCGTATCAGTCTTCTCAATTCAACTGTAATTTATTTTGTACTATCAATATAGTTTGTACATATATGAAAAAATATTCTATAAATGGTGTGTGTGGTGCTATCCGGGTACAGAATACGTGCCAAATCAATGCCGATAGGCCACAAATCAATATATATATGCATTAGTAAATAGGTCAGTCAATGGGCAATAGTCAAGTGAGCATCAGTTAACTATGTTAGAATGTTTTTATTCTATTAAAATATCAATGTATTTAGTGAAGTATGCATCAAAATATCAATATTAACAGCTACATAATGTGTGTGCATAAAAGCATTTTAGAGAAAAATGTTAATTCTTAAGACTGCATCTTGGCTCTCTTTTCTGGCTTCAGCACTTGCTACTGGCTTGGAACTTGAAGTGTGTATTTATCTAATTTATCGGTTGAGTGAGATGTCTGAGAGATGAGGCAGTGGGAGAATAATCTGTAATAACATTGAATAATTTAGTATTTGACACTCACCCCTTCATCAGACATGCTCAGAAGCACGCCCTTACAAGATAAACTAAAAAAAAATAAACACCCCTCTCATACCCACTACATTCACTAAAGTATCAAGGAAATCTTCATGAACCAGAACATAAACCAACATTTATTTTTCTAATTACATTTTTTTTGGTATTTGCCCTCTGTATTTATGCTCTTAGACACAATATACATACATATACATATATATATACACACAAACACATATATATATATATATATATATATATATATATATATATATATTTATTTTTGTTTCATTATACAGTAATTCTTTAAATTATATGCGCAACATAAGACAATGTTTTTAAGTATACATATGCTAAGATAATGTTGATGTATTTAAGTGTGTTCAGGAGTATTCTCTTACTGAATTGTGTTGCTAGAGGTGTTGAAACATATCTGAATGTATGTAAAACAAACACCACCTTGCCTCAGCTTTCATACATAAATTCACAGCAACTTGTTTCTTAACATAAATATGTTTTTATGTCAGCCAGAGCTGGTGATGAAAAAATAAATAAAAATACTGGTGCTAAAAAGATAGCTTTGAGCACCACTGAACATTTGTAAAACCAATGTATCTTTTGGTATTTTACACCAATCTCTTTGACATTCTCATACACATGCAGCTTATACATATAACTATAAGCTCTGCTCCTGCAGAAATGGTTACATGTATGTATGTTTACATCACCAATGAAAGATGAATGCTTCTAGGATCCATTAAAGTGATCTTTTTTTTTCTAATTAAAAACTAGCTTTATCTTGTTTTTACTGTCGGATTATGCTCTTATAGTGAACTTTGTAAAACATATATATTTTTAGCATGCAGTGGTCTTGAGTTACCATATATACTCGAGTATAAGCCGACCCGAGTATAAGCTGAGGCACCTATTTTACCACAAAATACTGGGAAAATTGAGTGACTCGAGTATAAGCAGAGGGTGGGAAATGCACTGCCCCCTGTGTCTCTCTTGTGCCCTCTGTGTCCCACTATGGTGTGCCCTTTTTGCCCCTTTCTTGTGTCCCCCCCTCTCCCTCCCCTGTGTCTCTTTCCCTCCCTCTCTCTTGTGTCTCTTTCCCTCCCCCTCCCTTATCATCCTCCTAATCCTCCCTCCTAATCACTTCCCCCTTCACCAATTCCTACCCCCCCCCCTTCCCCTCTCTTACCTTCCATCATCTGCTCCTCTGCGCGTCTTCCGGCTTTTTCGGGACCCGGCATATGCTTATAACGTGACGTCACATGCGCGTCACGTCATTAGCATATGCTGGGTCCCGACACAGCCAGAAGACGCGCAGAGGAGCAGCTGATGGAAGGTAAGAGAGGGGGGGTAATTCTAGAGGGGGGAAGTGATGAGGAGGGAGGATGATAAGAGAGGGTGAGGCAAAGAGACACGAGGGAGAGGGAGGTATGGAGACACAGGGGAGGGAGGGGGAGGGAAAGAGACACAGGGGAGGGAGAAGGGGGGGAGAGAGATGGGTGGGGGGGGAACAGGGGAGGGAGAGAGCAGCAGGAGCAGGGTGACTCGAGTATAAGCCGAGGGGGGCGTTTTCAGCATAAATAAAAAAAGAGCTGAAAATCTCGGTTTATACGAGCTTATACGGTATGTTTTATTCAGGTATTTTATAGCACTGCTCAAACTAATCTGCATGTTATCTCTTGCTCTATGATCGTCCCACCATCACCCCGCACTAAACCAGAAATTAGTGTTGTTGCTGTCATTCAGTCATGTCTGACTCTCCGTTACCTTATGGCCAGGCATATCTTTCAGCCACTGCCCCTCTGAGCTCCCTTAAGCTTGTTTTCATTGATTCAGTGACCTCATCTATCCATCTCTGCCTCTGTTGTCCCCTTCTTCGTGTGCTTTCAATCTTTCCCAGCATCAAAGTCTTCTCTAGGGAATACTGCCTTCTCCTGATATAGGCAAAATATTTGCGCTTCAGTCTCATGATCATACCTTCCAGTGAACAGTTTGTCTTGATTTCCTGTAGTATTACATTCTACATCACTCGGCCTCCCTTATGGTCCAGCTCTCACATCTGTATATTACTGGAAAATATTAGAACACAAATATTATTTTTTTTATTAAACAGCACTCCAGAAATGATTACATAAAGTTTTTTTTATAGCTTTAAGGAGATGGCAACTTCCCTTTAACATAAAAAGAACCAGTTACAATTGACTCTGTTTATGAAAGTAAATAATTAAAAAGTCTTTGGTGTCAGGGTGTGCTTTCACTGAAATTCTATCACCTAGCAAGAGTGTATATGACATTTCGCACTCTTCCTTATACATAATTTACACCATATTCTAAATATGCAAATTCTGTTTGTAGTAGAGCCAAACTCACATAAGCCACTTATGGCGGATACAGTGTACATAGATATTACTGTGTTTCTATGGCAAGTACCGTATAAGTAGCAAATAGAGGCAGTGCATCAATAATATTAATTACTGTATTTTCTGGAATATAAGACTCAATGTTTACTAGAAAATAGGCCCATAAAATCACTTATGGGGGTGTCTAGCTGCCATTGCAAATTCGGCTTTCATTTCAGAACATTCTGGACAAAGTAGTGATTTATCCCCAGAGGCTTGCAATCTAATCCTATACATATGGCCAATAAAAATATCAGTTCTCCTTCAATTGTTTTCTGTTCTACCCTTTACTTAAAAGACCATTGTTGTTGCGAAACTATACTCATTTGAAGAATTACACTTGAAAATAGTTAAAGTCTTTTTAAAATAAAAAAAAAAAAAGTAAAATAGGGCCCCATTACATTGTCAAAATCGCAATTACCGAAGCTTGTAATGTAGCCCCGCAAAAGTTACTGATATTTAATTGGCCTCCTCTAGCTACCTGCAATCTATTTGCAAGCTACAGACTGAAAATCCCTGCAGATGTCAAAATCGTAACGCCGACCCATCTAAGCCTTTGATCTTTCAGTCCCGCAAATGTTACATCAAAATCGTAAATCAAGATTTAATTGCAACAATTCGACAAGCCCGTAATTGCCTTCAAACCCATAAATGGCAAATGTAGCAAAAACTTCTACGAGTACCAGAGAGGACTCGCAAGGGGGTTAAACACCTGTTCATAACACTATAAAATAAAATAAAAACACAATACTGGACTTTAAAATACAGGGAAAGTGATAAAAGACATTGGAATTAATTGCACAACAGTCTCAAGCTCACAAATCTCCAATAAAAATATATATTTTGTAACGTTTCATTTCCGTATTATATCAATCTCGGGCATCAACGAGTTAATACATATCAGGCCACCCACATGTACTATAACATTTTCTTCATTAATTTTTATTGATTTTTACATTGCTGGATTGTGAGCCCGATTGCATATCGGACGTCTAAACACTAATTGATTGACATTTAAATGTCATGTTTTACTGATGTCATGATAACGGTCTCATTTACTGTTGGCAGCTTCTAAATCGTCACTTACGGGTTTGCTTAATTAATCATGATCATGCCCTGAAATGCTACATATGGTTACGTGGTTTACGGATTTGGCTTTCGGCCATGTACTTGTGGGCTTGTTCAATTAAATCGATCTGTAACGGTTGCAATTTTATAGCCTGTATGAAGGCAACTGCAGGCTTGGAATTTAATAAGTCTGTAATATACAACCTCTTGTATGCAATTGTACTGCTGTATAATCTACCATTTTGATTTCTGCCGATAAACTTATTGAGGTGGGAGAAGACATTTAATGCAAATCAAACATATATGTTCAATGGGAATGTGGCAGCTAAAACTCCCAGTGCTTTCAATAGGTTTAATGGAAAGGTAATTTTTTTTATAACAATACACCTGAGAAAATAGCAAACATAATCTATTTATAAAAGCAAATAATAATAATGATATATAATAATAATGCATATACAAGTTAAAAACATAAGTTGTATTTATTTTTCTTTTCTAAAAACATTTTGCCCATAATCAGGTTTATTTGTTTAAAAGAATATACCAGAAAATAAATTGTCCACAGTGAGTCTTTACAGGAAAACTGACAATTAACTGCATTTTCTATATCATGAATATTTGACATATTTTTAATTTTAAATATTTGTTTTATCTTCTAAATGTATATTAATATATATTTGTATCAACAATAAAAGACATATTGGTCCTGAACACAACAGTCTTGTGTGATTAGTTATTTTACTGTTTTACTGTTTGTGTCTAGTGTGGTTGTGGCAGCCATATTTGATCTGGCAGTTTTTGTAGCCTGCATGCTGTGGCCTGTACAGGTTAATGGCGCAGTGATTGTTATATGTTGCGCAGGGATTGTTTCATGCGTGATTATATCACATTTTGAAGTGGATAGTTGTGCCTGCAAATATAGCTGCACTGCAGCACTTACATAGGGATGTGCAATGGAAGTACAGTAATTTGAATATAACTTTATAATGTGATTATTTAATGACATTTACAAACATTCTATGCCCATAATATGATGGATATTTAAATTGGTAATGTGTTTTTAAATCTGTACAGCTTTATTATTCTTAGGTGTCTGTGGTCTGTTAAGTGATCTATACAGACCAATTTGTGAGAAACAGACAATTTTATCTAGTGTCTGGGTAACTTTACCAACTCTTACAGAAATATAAGAATTTACAATTATACCATGCATTCCCACTTCATATAGAACTAGGAAATAGCGCGTCAAAAATGACAGAAATACAATTGTAAACCTGGCAATGCTGTTTGCCACACAATATGAGGATTTTGTCCCTCTGAGCACCTTCGGCGCTCATCGTGAGCCCCGTGTCTTCGGTGCTCATTGCATGCCTCTCCCCCCATGTACTTCAAATTTCTTGCTTTGCAATGATCACCTTTGGTGTTTATCGCGAACCACTCAAGCAACCCTGTGTACTTTACAGTCCTTGTGCTTGAGCATCTTCGGCACTTATCCCGAGCCTCTCCCCCCTGTGTAGTTTAGGGGCCTCGCGATTAGTGTTACTGCCTTGGGTAAAGTGTTACTTCCTTGGGTAAAGTGTTACTGCCTTGGGTAAAGTGTTACTGCCTTGGGTAAAGTGTTACTGCCTTCAGCCTTGTTTTCATCCTTTTACGTTTTCTCGGTCACCACTTTATTTCTCGCTTAGGAGATTTTCGATTGTGAGAAAACGGCAAATATTCCTCAAATTAACTTGCAACCTGCCTCACAGGCTCCCTGGCTCTCCCCCTGTGTGGGTGTGTAAGTGAATTTGAGGATAATTGTGTTTTTTTGGTGGTCTTTCCAGTTGCGTGGTTCAGGCGTTTTACTTACTTCGGTCCTAAGTCCTATGGGGTTTGCGATTCCAGTAGCGTGGTTCAGTCCTAACTCCCACGGGCCTCGCTATGAGCGCAGTCGAGTGCGTCAACTCCCTCCCTCCCTGTCTTCCTCCCCCTCTTTCCCTCCGACCTTTGTCCCACCCTTTCTTTTTCTCCCTCCCCTTTCTCTTTCTACCTTCCCTCTCCCCTCTCTGACTCCCTCCCTCTCTCTCTCCCAGGCTCACCAATGCAAATACACAGACACATCGCTACTGCACATGTGCAAATACGACACAACCACAATTTACAGTTAGTAGCTTGTGCGTAACGCCTGCAGAGAACGCATTACGCAGGTGTTACTCACAAGCTAATACTTGTTATAGTGGACGCTGAGCTTGCAAAAGGTGAGACTGACCCTTACCTGTCAACCTACAAAAAACATGAATGTCCTTCTGTAGAAAAATATGAAAGGGTTAACATTAAAGGACAAATGTCCTTCTATAAATAATTCTTTATGCAATCATGATGTATAATACATTATCACCTCTCTGCTGGAAAAGGCAGAAAACTCATTATAGGCCAATGAATATTTGGTTTATTCGTTAAAAAGGAGCTCATGGTGTGAGATTTTTATATATAACTCACTTGTCCCAATCTGGACATCAGGCAACCGAAAGGAAGCAGGTCAGATCACTTCTAATTGACAATGTAAAAGGTCAGTCTCCAAGCACAGTATGGATTTTACAGGAGTCTTTTTTCTGTCCTCATTTGATCTTCATAAGGATATGTCTCATAGAGATATTCATTGCCTTCAGAATTAATGCTAGGTCTATTTGCAGAGCTGACTTTGAAGATATGTCCTGAAGCAGACATGTACGCCTGTTGCTTTCTGATGATGATAACATCAGTCCTGCTCTTAGAAGAAGCCTGTAGACTTAAAGTACCAGTAGTAGTGCTCATACAATAAGGTTTGTTTGTTCCTTTGAAGCGGATTACCCATAAAAACATTATTTGAGGGAAAGTTTTTCAATGTATAGTAGCTTTTAAAACATGCATTTGAACCATATTGTTTCAGGCTTCAGCAAATAAGCTTATCTCTGGGGGGTGGAGAGGATCTGCCCATGAGGCTACGTTGGCAGAAGTTATCTGACATGGCCAGTGCAAGCAAATCTAGACTGGTCAGAAAAAAATTAGGACAGGCTCAATACTCAATATAGGATTCCCAGATGGTCCAGTAGTTAGGATTAAGTGCTTTCACTTCCGTGACCTGGATTTGATACCAGTCAGGGATCCAGGAGGTCACACCACCCAGAAGCCATGACATGACAGATGGTTAGATATTGAATAATCCAGAGTACCAATAGGAAACTTACTTGTCATTTTTTGTATAATGTATCTATGTGTAAAATAGAGCCTCCATGGTGGTCCAGTGGTTAGGATTAAGTGCTTTCACCGCTGCAACCTGGGTTTGATACCAGTCAGGGAACCAAGAGGTCACACCACCCTAAAGCCATGCAGGTTTGAGCCTGGTCAGTACTTGAATGGAAGACCAACCAAGGAATACTAGGAGCTATATGCTGTGGCCCACTGGAGAAGGAACTGGCCACCCACTCCAGTATCTCTGCCATTAATACCAAGTGGATCAGCTTGTTGTGTTGCAGCCCATGAGGTCACGGTGAGTCGGACACGACTACACAGCACAAACACAAAAGCACATACTCAGTAACCAGTCTAAGAAGCCTACAGACCCCTTTTTCATTGGTTCAATATGTAATGCCTGATTGAAATCTATGCATTTTGTTTGGTTATGCTTTTAACCAAATTGGAACACCCTATTTCCACGATTCTAATTGGTTAAAGTAGCAACCAATCCGAATAGTTTAATAATAGTTTACCTTGATCTCATTGGCTGTTGTAATAGTCGGTAAAAACTTCTGTAGGGCCGAATCAGTCTTATGGGAGTTCCTACCAGAGTCATGTAATCGAGCCCTTATTAATCTACAGTGAACAATGCCTCGGTCGCCATATCTACAATATATACAGTCAGTGCTAATTGAGACTTTACTTGCCAAACTCTCAATGCTATGTACTAAGACTGTGCTGGATTGCCAAATTTGAACAGAAACAGTTAAATCGGGACTTTTTGCCACACAAATTGCAGGGAAAAAGTATTAATACAAATAGATATTTGTAAAGCACTACATGCCTAGGGATGCTTGCTCTTTATAATGTAGAACGCTGTAGGATAAAGTCCAGGGCACTGATGAATTCTTAGAATAGTCAGCAAAACATAATTACCTTGTTAAAAAACTATTCTTACCTGCTAATTACTTATTAATTGGGAAAGTCACCTCAATCCTAATGCATATTCAAAGTCTACATAGCATATATAACTGGTTATTTCAGTAGAGGAACAATAAATAAGTATATGAATGCATGAAGGACCCATACAGTAAAATGTGTAATAATAATGGATTCCAATTATACGGCTTTGCTTGTGTTATGACGGAGTCTTTAAGTGCTGCTGTTCTTCAAACTCAATGTCAGATGGTTGAATGAAGATCATTCAATTACTCTGTAAATCCCCTCTTTAGTTCGGGTTCATTATACCATTGTGTAATGTTACAAACTGCTTCTCCTAATGGTCTGTAATAAATCTGTGTCATAACTACTGTAGTATTAGTGTGAGGAGGCCGTGCCATCACTATATTAACCAGTATAAAGTGCAGTGTGCTGTCTGATGGATGGCACTCACAGGAAATCATCCATAAAGTTGGGTAATCATCAATATGATGCATTTCTACAATGTGTACATGGAAATATGTTCAATTTACATATCAGATAGACGGCACATATTAGCTTAGGTGATGATGATCCTGTTGTTAGAGAACTAAGGCAGTCTTGTAATTCTAAATTTAAAGCAACTTCAGTTGTTTGTGAACTATGAAGCAAACTAACAACCCTGGCAGCCATGAGCATGAAAACATTCTTAGAGAAAATCAGATCGTGCAAAGTCTTTGTTTCTAAATAGAGCATTCCATATTCTATTTGTTGCATCAATTTATGAGAGCTAGGTAATGGGCGGAGAGGCGAGAAGGATTTGTTAGGTAGATCTCATTGATCCTACACCTGCAGGGAAGCAGACATTTTGCATCAGTAAGTGCAAGCCCTGCTCTCCAGAAATGTAAATGTCCCTCTTACATGCATAACCTTCACCAAAGTATTGTGGATGCTATTTGCTGCCTAATTATGCTCTTAGTCAGGCTCAAAATAAATATATATATTTTTAATTGTACAATGGTTAAATAGATAACATAGAGATCTCTGCAGGTACAAATGTTTTCCAGGTATACCATACTCAAGGGCAGAAACAATACATTGAAATGATGCTGAGAGTTAGCATTTCCCCAAATTACTTCTTAATAACGGCTCCATTACCAAGGTTAGATATAAAAAATGGACCGCAGCTATGATTTCTATCATTTAATTCAGGTTACATATTTAGATAATAATATGTTGAAAATATAAAAATATCCTCAATGTCGAAGATGATAAGGGAAGGAATTTGTTGTATGCTCAGAAGTAGACTAGTACTTGCTGTTGTTGTTTGGTCTTTCAGTCAGGTCTCATTCTCCGTAACCCTATGGATGGAAGCACACCAGGCACATGTTGTGTCTGGTTGTGCTTACCCATAAGGTGTTCTTGGCAAAGATACTGGAGTGGGTTGCCAGTTCCTTCTCCAGTGGACCACGATCTGTCTAACCTCTCTGCTATGACCTGCCCATCTTGAGTGACCCTACATGGTATTGCACACAGCTTCATTGAAGTACACAAGCCCTTTCACCACGGCAAGATAGCAATCCAGATGGGGAGACTAGTACTAGCATTTGTTAAATCAGTGTATTATATAGATTTTGACATCTACCCCACCCGCACTTGCTCAGAAGCAGACACATGCAACAGTAACTGAAAGCCCTACTCCTTAAGAAAGGTGAGCACTCCTCTACATTGAAACGTCACTAATGTATCAAGGATACCTCCGGGGCAGAAGAAAGGTATAACATTTTTTAATAATTAAAAACTAACTTTCTGCCAATTTACATGCCTAATATATACTCTTAGACTCTTATATATGTTTTCTTTGTACAGTAATCCCTTAACTTCTCAGTGGGTATTTAGTTTGGCTAATTAAATAAATTATAATATATACTGAATTCTCCAATACTAATTCCCATGTTCTGGAATGGATCAACTGTTTATTGCTCAGGTATCAACTCAGTTTCTTCTTTTTTAGTACTTCAAAAATCCAACACATTTCTAATAGGGGCTTTGTCATATATATTATTGTTTTCTGACCCCCAGACATGAAATACTCCAAGTCATTTCTAATTTACCAATTAGAGTGAGGAGTATAAAAGTTTAAGGTGGCTTCTGCATATTAACTAGGCATATTCAGCTTAATGAGGGTATAAAGTCGGATGAGCTCATTTAAACAATCTTCTTTAGCTTAGTGTGTTTGGGAGAAGTGGGGAAAACTAATTGTGTCAGTACAATGTAGAGTGCCAGGGGCATTGTCATCCCTTTATGAACATAGTAATAATACTTTTTTTTACAGCATAATTAATTCATGGGCTGTAAGAGCTGTTTCTGTGCAGCTGAGGAGGCGTGATATACTGATGGCTGCATTATTAAATTATCAAATGAAACTTTGCTATTTTAATGCAGCAATACTAATATTATTAAAGCAAATGGGGCCAAAGGCAAATGGCAGCTTGACCAAAGCGCCCACTGGAAATCAAGCAATGAGCTAAATGCAATATATAATGAAAAGCACATCACTTTGACTGATACCTAAAGGTGACTCATTTTGACATTTTAATTTGCTGGTGGGTGTCTCTATTTGTTCATTAAAGCGGTTATGTCATGTTGTTAACATTCAGTTTCTTGTAAGGCACATAAATATCATTTGGTGACATTGTATGGGGTTACGCAAGAGTTGTCAATAGATAGATGCAGGTCAAAATCGCCACGTTATACCCTTGTCTTCTGATCTCCACTACCTTGTTAAAAGACCACTAAAAAGTGTCAATTTTATATAATGCCATTTTCAATAATCTCACTTGATAATGATTTTTTTTTTTTTTTTAAGTTACAAAAAAAAAACATGTTACTTTTTTAAATTGTATTTAGCATTGTTTTACCATTTGCTGAGATAATTCATCATCTGGTTGGGACCTTCTATATAGATTATATAGATGTGCCAAAACTCATGCACCATATTTTCACCTGCATGGTATCTTAAACTGATATTCATCACCACTGAATTGAATGTATATAATATGTATTTTTGAAGAATGTGACTTGACACTGGACAAAAAAGTTTAAAATAAATATTTACAACCTTAAATAACTGTACTTAACTTTTATTTAATGATGACAGACATTTTGTTCTTGTGTATAAAGGAATTAGAAATGTAGAGAGTAGTGTGAGGAACAATTAATTCAAATATGATCTCTCCAAATAGTCCATCAATGAGCATAGGATAACCCCCCAACTCACACTACAGACAGACTAGCAGTCAAGGATGGTATCACCCATGATACAGTCAAAATCATCTAAACATAAGGTTGTCTCTAAAATGCTTTTATGTTCCTGTCTTGCATACCCAATAATATTTCTACTGTATTACATGCTTCAAAAGCAAATGATGATAGTGTAAAATGATTGAGAATACGTTTTTTTACATCTGTATCGCCATTCAAAAAAACAGCCACTTTGAATAGCTACTTAATTGGATACCAGAAGAAGCACCCCTCCACTAGACTTGTGACATTTAATAGAGCCGTAAATGTTCAAAATAGAAATCATCAACCACAAGTAGACTGTGCTAAAATGAATACTTTCTGTGGAATCCTTTTTTGCTGATAACTTACATAGAAACTAAAGGAGTTTGTTTGTTTTATACTTGTGCGGGCTCTGAGTGACAAAGAGATTTTCTGCTAAAACGGCTCTATCCCTACAAAAATTGGACAGAAGTATAATTTAGCCCAGTGATGGGTAACTTTATCTTATAATGCTGCCAACAATCCAGGATTTATGGAACTCTGTGTATTCAGATTCTCTCTGAATACACAAACAGCATGATTTACTTACTTAATTCATTCTGATTGACAATCTGTGTTGACGCAGAGAGATTGAAATCTTGGACTATTGTCAACCCTTGTAGGATTGAGTTGGCCACCACTGGTTTAGCCACTTGCACGGTGAGCAGGACCTAGTTGGGACTGCTAACTGCTGTCACAAACACTGATGTATGCCCCTCATTGCAGATCTAATAGGGGGTTAGTCTAACCGGGTAGATCAGATTTTCCTAAATCATCTAAAGCTTTGCATCCTTTTTGACACTCAACTGGCTTAGACATTTTAAAGTGTATCATAGACATGTATGAATGTGTAAAAAAAGATTAAAGGGACATGGAACACACTTTTTTTTCATGCATTTAAAAGAACATCATTTACATATGTACAAAAGTAATAAGTAAAACCTATTTAAACTACATTGAAACTTACAGGATGTGTACAGAGCATATGTACGTCTTTAGATTTAATTTGCAGACAAGTATGACTCACACATCTACATTACTGCCCATTGTCTGCCAAGGGCAGGCAAACCAGATCAGTAAAACATGGGAACGTTTTTTTTTCTGCTTTCAGAGCTTCATTTGAATGAAAGAAAAAACATGGTGGTCATTTACAACTCTATTTCAAGGATTGTCAAATCATAATTAATTTTATCACCAACAAGACTGCTTAGAAATGTATGTGTTTATATATATATATATATATATATATATATATATATATATATATATATATATATATATATATATATATATATATATATAATAACCTAAAAAAGATTTTAGGAGCCAGGCCATCTTGGCTCCAGTGATACGATCATCCATGCTTCTGTATTCCATCTCATATTTGAATCCATACACATTTTTTTGTGTGTTTATTTTTATTTACGTTGATTCTTCCAAAACCGATGTGTAGTGTTTTGTCCAAATTGCAATGTCTTTGGGGAGCTTTTGCAGATCCTTCCATACATATAGGTTTAACAGACAAGCTGTGTTTTATCCTTTAACTGGTACTTAGTGTTACGTTAATAGTGTATTAACCTGTCCACAGAGAGTAGAGTAATATTGAGAGCTTCTGACTCATCAGATAAGTGACTTTTATGAGTCTTAAATAAATTCCAGTGAGAATAGGTTGGTAATATCGCTAAAGCAAAAAACATTTTTCTTTTGTTTTTAAAGGACAATTGAAAGTATAGCTATTTTAAACTCATAGAAAGTACTCATATAGAAAGATTTATTAACAATGTACTTTTTGATATATGTAGCATGCAGGTTGGGAGTAGATCCTTGGACAACCCATTGTATGTTTCCAAAGATTGTGGGAGCTACCATCTAATTGCTGCTGGCTCTTTTTCCCATGCCTGAATACACAAAGGCAGGTTGACAATATATTATAAAGCATATTATATGTCTTTTGTGTTTTCTACTTCTGAAGTATGGTTTCCATTGAGAGGGTAAGCATTTAAATCTGATTTATAATTGCTGGCAGAAAAGTATTAATTAAGTCAGGAAATTGTTTTTAGCCGTGAATGAACCTGAAGCTCACAGAACCCTACATTGCATTACCCTCACCCAGAATTATCAGGCCAGGACCTAGTTACCCTTTTCAAAAACACCCCAAACCTACCACAAGAATTAAGCCAATCATAGAATCCAACACCTACTTTATTGTATACAGCAGCTCTGAAAGACATGGAACGTATTTTTTGGACACTTGCTCACATAATCAAACACCAGGGTGTGGTGGGGCACAGTTTGGAAAATACTGCATGGGAACATTAGGACCTTCCCTGGCAGTGATTCTCAACCTTTTTGATGCCAGAGGATGGCTAAGAATCTAAACACGCATGGACTGTATTTGACATTCAAACCATTTTGCAAAGGATGATATAACAGATTTTTACTCCATGTTACACAATTATAATCGAAGACCTATCAGCTGAAGTTCTTTAATAAATGTATCAAACAGTACCAGTGCCATATTTAATTGGATAGACTTTCCTCGGATAAGAAGTGGCCACTGAACATCTCTTTCCTGGGTGACCAACACATTTTCTATCTATGACTAACAGACATGAATTGACAAGGTCTATCAGATTTAGTACTTGTCATACACTTGTCAGAGGCTTGTCTGCAACATACAAAGCCTAATTGGTCTTTGTGAACTAATCACTGGATGATATTGATCCTACCTCAGAATATGTGCTCCATTATCTTTAAGTCCCCAGTCAAGGGAAAAATGAGTCAATATTTTCCTTTTTACAGAAAGAAACGATATTTTGTATGATTACATTAGCAGGTTTCTGCTATGGTTGGAGGAATACACACTAATTTCTGATTAACTTGTTTCCTGGTCACACAGCTGGAAATGGCAAAATCTATCTCATTAGATGCAATTTTATATATTGTATACAGAGCCCGTAAACTACTGAAATAATTAGCACCGGCAGTACTGTGAGATCAGTACTCGAGCTGATAAACCGCCACTTATCGCCGGATTAGATTTGGAACTGTTAAATATAAAGTAGATTGATATGCAAATATAGACAAATTTACTGTAATTAAGTTGTAGGTTTTTTTCCCAAATTTGGGTCTTTCTTCCACATGAAGAAACTCCTTCATCACTTTAGTCTCCACAGCATTTCCTGTGATCTCTCCTGTTTATTCATGTATTATTAATTTAGTAAGCTGAGCAGCAGCAGGTGGACAAGGCCTTAGACTATAATCAATAATGTATCTGCTCATATGCATACTTCCCAATATCATGGCTAGAGGAATATAATTTGCATTAAATTCCTGCTTACTTGTTTTAGTTTGTGCTCAGTATGGAGCAGTTAGAGGGAACCTAACACCATTATTTACAATAAGTTTCACTGTGAAATTTGAATGTTAATTTACTCAAAAGCAATCTGCCACAGTTCAGGCCAAGATATACAAAAGGTTCTCATATACCACCATGTGAAATTGTGCACTCAAATGCAAAAAAGCTCTGTAAGAAGAAGAAAAGGTTGTACGTCTCAAACACAGAATATAAGATATTGTGAAGTGAAAGAAAAATGACATCCACTAGTCAGACAAACATTCTTGTGAGTGAGGAGCTCCTAGGCACCATCTTAGTTTTCTAGTGATTTGCCCAGTTCTGTCGTGACTCAAATGCCACGTTTTAGTCTGGTGACTGGCTGGCAACTTACAGTGTTGGAAGTTTTGATTTGGAGCCGTATCAAAATAATTTAGGGGGACCCTATCTAAAATGTAGATGCCCACTATGCTAAAACATGTATGAGGCAGTCATATTGCAGTAGGATGTTCTGATCACCTTATATTAAAAAATATTATCTGCCCCTCTAATGAATTAAGATTCCCACTAAACCCCAGGCTACTGCTGGTTGTAGTGGGCCCCTAGCTGTAGTGGGTCCTGTTGCTCTGCACTAGCTGCACCAGCATTAGCTCTGCCACTATATACTCATAGAAACCACCTTTGAGATCTTGAATATTTTAGCAGGTTGATATTACATGTGGCACACTACATTTTCATTTATTTGGTACTGATTTGAATTGAGTACATTTTAACTGGAGATAGATTTTTCCATAATCCATCTGTAATTGTGACTAATGGTACGTCTAAGGTGTTAGGTTCTCCTCATTCTTCTTTGTTTCTGAAGAGCAACAGATAAGGTATCAGTGCCTGGCACTGGCCCTAAGACCAGCTGTTGAGAACCATGGCTCTTCATTATTCTTCGTTATTAATTCTGCCTACAATATTACTGTAATGTGGAGAGCCAGCCTTTGGATTTCTGCCTCAATTGGATGTTCCCTATAGTGCTGCAGAGTGTATAAGCACTTGATTTTGGGAGTCTAATTTAATGAGACTATCACTGAATTTCCATATTTATAGCATGTTCATTTCAAGAACTTGACTAATAATGGAGAAAACACAAGCCTTTTATGATTAACTTTTATTTCCAATTGTGGTTTAATGTGGACAACCATTGTTTTGTGTTAACTTTATATGTCATGGACATAACCTTAGATGTAGATAAGATGCCCATGCAGTTTTACTGAAAGGATTCCCATAAATGGGTACAAATTGCAAAAGGTAAAATTGGATTCTCCAAGAAATTAAACTTACAATACGCAAGTATCCGTCTCACAGGTGAAAAAACAAGTAGGAAAACAAGCACTCGCAGACCAGGACTAATTGCATACAATAGTTAATGCATAAAAGGTAGTGCTTATTTTTTACATACAAAATAAACGTTGTGTCCATTATTGAAGGACTCAATAAAATATTATGTTTGAAACATCTGAGTTGATCTAAGAGCATAATCTAGATTTTAGATTTAATAATCTAGATTTTATTGAAAAAATATGTTTTTATGCCTCTGCTGGACCCTGTGGGCATCCATGAGGCTTTGATGAAGGTTGTGTGTGTTAGTGGGCTTTTTACGTTACTACCGGGTGAGAGCTTGCAGTTTTCCTTGCATGTTGCCTTCTGAGCATGTGAGGTAGAGGGGGATAGGTGTCAAATTCTAAAAGCTTCAGTGATAAAAAAAAGAAAAGTCTCCACCCTACACCCCACCGTTCCTCAACTGATAGAGAAGAAAAGCACACTCTTACGGCTCCAAACTAACAGGGGTTTTGTAGATATACACATTCTATATATAAATACAGGATTTATAATGAAAGATTTTCACATATTTACATACTTCACATGCATGTGGAGGCTGACTTGAACTATGGTGGCTCTTTAAGACTAGTTCTTCTTAAGAGTGTACTATAAGCATGAGATGCTCTTAAAACAGGCACGGTAATAGATAACCGCTATTACTATTAGTCTGAATAATTTATTGCTGAAAGCACATAGGAAAACAAAAGCATTAGACTGAGTAATGCACAATACTAATGCATGTCGTGAATGCGCACAGGTACTTTATTTAACAAGGTAATGCCCATATAATATGACACATTGTACATGACAAACTACATGTGGCTGCTTTCATTATTGTCTGATAAACCTCGTCTGTCCCGCCGGCCTCATGTGTGGTAATGTATTGCTTTATGATAGGAATTATCTCTGTAAAGCAGTGCTGCTTGGCTTCACTTTAAACTTCATTAAAGGCTTTTATCATTCAACAGAACACAATTTAGCTCACATGGCGTTTAGGAATATGGGATCGGACATTGTGAGCTGATCTTTTTCTCCGCTTTTTGATTGAAGATGAATACTCCTGTATTGTCTATTATTCTGTCAACGGTATCATATTTTCTATATTATGCATCTGAATGATAATGCCTACCTGCTAAAATGAGTCCTTTCAGAGAACATTTGGAAATGCTCATTTGTGTTTAATATAACTGTAATCTATCACACAAATCAATGCTGACTTGTAGAACTTGTGATGCAGTTTTACACAGTTATCTGGTGTTGCTTTTGTTCTTTCAAAGAGAAAACTAGTATATATGACTTTTGTGGTTTAAAGGAAAATTTACACAATTTGTCTAATCTAATAATTGATATTTATTAGCAATCGGTAAACTACATCCATTTGTAGAAAGTATATTTGTTGAAATATCCAGTTCTTACCTCACCCACTGTACTCAACACTTGCAGAGAAAACCTAAGCAGGATCTGCTGAAGTCACTGATCAAACTAGTTTGGCAAATAATCTATTTTATAATGTTAATCTTCTCTTGCAAGGATCTACTATACTATAGGCCTATAAAAATGTAAAAGTCATGAACTAAGCATACACGACAGTGCGTAATCCATAAACATCCCACTTAACCATAAATAATGACAGACACCAGTGTGGGAAAAAAACAGGCCATAGCCTTTATTTCTACACAAATAAATGAACAAACAGAGGTGAATGCTCACGCCCACCAAAAGGAGCCCACCAAAAGGAGCCCAACCTATTGAGGCCTCCAGGAACCCTGTGCCCAGGAGACCTCATAACCAATCCAAGTGTATACCAAACAACATAAATAATTGTCCCACCTAGAGAGAGCAAATACCCCTGTCCCCTTCAGCTGTGACACACTGCAGGTTACATAGGGAAGGGAGGGAGAGATACACAACATGTGCTCCTGCGAGGTATGATAAAATGGGCGGGAAACCACTAGTTTTATTCTCCCCAAGCCCCTCCCCTAATTATTCCACCAATTACTCCCAAGCACTTGCCCGATCAAAAGCCCTTTCCCCCATACTGTTTCCAGGGGCTGCCTGACTATGCATAAGACCCAAACAAGTATGTGGATGCCCTGTATGTTTGTGTGTCTCTACAGAATATCTGTCAAATAGATTCTCTCCTGATACGTCCAAAGTTTTCTAGTGGGATACATCAGTTAAGAGCGGTTGTTGATAACTGTAAGATAAAGGAGGGGTACTGCCTAAATACAACTTTAAATCTAATTGTATAAGAAGATATTTAGCTTGGATGTAAAAGTAGAATTGTGCATGACCATGAGCACACTGCTTAATTTCTGGCAACTTGCTGCTTGTCCTAAGCACATTGCTTAATTGCTGTCAGCTAGTTGCTTCCCCTGAGCACGCGGCTTGATTGCTGCCTTGAGCACATTGCTTATTAGGTGCTTGTACTGAGCACATTGCTTCCTTGCTGCCATCTTGCTGCTTCCTATGAGTGCACAGTATGCTTGCTGCCAACTTGCTGCTTGTCTTGAGCACGCTGTTTGCTTGGTGCCAACTTGTTCCTTCACATGATCTCCATGGTTTTTGCAACTTGTACCAGTGTTACTTCCAAATTGTTACTCATTGTTGACTACCCAATAACTGACATGACCAACACCCAACAGGAAACTTACTTGTTAAATTGTTGTACAATTTGCCTATATGTCAGACAGAGTCAGCTTTGATTATATAACCACATGTGCACCTATGGCTGGATTATCCATTAGGCCAACTAGGCAGCCACCAAGGGGCACTTCCCTATGAGGGGTGCCACTTCTTAAAAATAATGGTTCCTGGCATTAAAAAAATGGAAATGTTGCAGTTCATAGACTGGCTACTACAGGGTAACCAACTAGAACAAGACAGTTAGACCAGGAATGGGAACATACACATACAAAAAAGGCAAACATGGGACTGTGCATATCTTGCGTACTCACTCGCAGGGGCTCCTCCACTTCACTGCCTTGGGACTCCAAAAAGTTAGATACAGCCCTGTGTGCACCCATAGTGAAGATACAGGCCATGATAGCATTATTCAGTCTGTTTGTGTTTTTGGCATTGGCCAGGTCCTTTTTCTTTGTATTCTGTATTCTACTATAGATTGTGGAGATATTATTCTGAAACTTTTTTTTATTTTTTTATAATATCCAATTATTTACCATTTTACTCAGAAATATTGCAATAGAATAAAACTGCAAATAAGCTTTGAAAGTCAGCGACTTGAGGGGAGCTATCCAGGTGTATTATAGTGTCTAATTACAGTGGGATGATTTTCCTTGGATTAGCACATTTACACATATTGCTGACGATGATCGTAATATAGGACAGTGAACAAGTTTCATCCCACTGGCATGTTCTGTCATTTACTGCAAGCCATTAATTGATATTGTACAATTTGCTGACAGGTTTATTAACATAAGCCAAATCAATTCTTAATTGAGCTAAAGCTGAGTGGCTAAACCAGAAATATTTCTATTGAGCCACTTCCAGTAAATATCTGGTGCGGAGTGAATACATTTATGTGCGGTTATCTCATTTAAAGTAACCCCTCCTGTGGTTTCATCAGTTTAAAGACACTGCTTTTCCAATGTACTTTTTTTTTTACTGTGGTAATTATATTTTTAGTATGATGGCTGATTGCAACTAAATGTTTATAAAAAATAAAAACCTACCCAGTGTGTTGACAGATTGTGTGATAGAATTGTAACCTGAAATTTACTAGAAGCATTTAAAACAGCATGTTTTATTTATTTTTTAATAAAACCTGTTTAAACATGTATAAAACTAGCATGCAAGGCGGTGTCTTAATGTGCCAATGGAATGTCTTATTTATAATACGCTCATATGAAGAACTTGATTTGATAACGTGCAAAATGTTTTTATAAAGTTTAAAATAATTACATAATTAATTTTTTAAGTATGGTATTTAATGTAGCTTTAATGGGAGAATGGGAAAATGGGATATTGAAAGTTACAACTTGTTTGGTTAAATACTTAATTATAGCTTAAAACATGATAGGCGTGTTTAGGGCTGTATCTGCCTTTTTGGAGCACCTAGGCAGGGAAGTGGAGGAGCCTCTGCGAGTGAGTACGCAAGTTATGCACAGACCCATTTTTGCCTTTTCTGTACGTGTAAGTTCCCCTTCTTGTTGTAACTGTCTTGTTTTAGGTGGTTATCCCCTAGAAGCCAGTCTACAAACTGCAACATTTCATTTTGTTTTAAGCCAGGAACCATTTTTTTTTTACAAGTGGCGCCCCTCACAGGGAGCGTTCCTGGGCGGCTGCCTAGTTGGCCTAATGGGTAATTCGGCCATGGGCGTGTTTTATATAATTTATTAGTAGATGGGGAGAGCGATGTGTTATATAGTTGGGTCTTTTGAATTTGACGCCTACCCCTTCCCATGCACATGCTTCAATAGCAGGCCAGAAATGTAAACAACCCTTTCACATACACAGCCCTTACAGGTATATTATGGATGCATTCAGGGACCAGCAGAAGCATCAAACTTGTTTTTTCTTATACTAAACTCTGACTCCAAGTCTTTATACATAGTTTTGAGCTTGTTTGCTGTAGTTTGTGATACCAGCTACAGTAGTACACTTTGTTATATTGATAAATGTTCATTGTGTAAATTAAGTGCAATGAATATTTCAAATTTTTGCCTAAATTTAATACTAACACATATTTATGGAAAATACTCTTATTCTGTCCACATACTCAGACCAGTATTGTGCCAGAGGATATATTTTATGAGATGTATAAAAACATGAATTCCCGCAGTGTGGTGGACATGTCTATCATCTAAATATGATTTAGCAGGGACAGAGATAAGCTATAGTAGAGATACCTTCCAGCTTTATTACTTATATATACACACCTTTCAGAATATGCCCAATATAGTGGTAAGTTTATAATCTTCGCTGGTAGTGCCGTGCAGTCATTCAAACCTACTGAAGGCACTGTGATTTATTTGGCAAATTAGTATACGGTTAGCCTCATTATGCAGTGTCTTCCCTAGTTTACAGCAGTATATTTAATATTTTTCGGGAAAAAAAACAATTGTTTTTAGAATGTTAAAAATAATTAAAGGTATATATAACTTTCCTGGGATTAAATGTATGGTAATAAACCAGCAGTGATTGTCATAAAAGTATGTGTTATATAGAAAAGTACAGTGTACTTACAAAGTTATAGGCAGGAAAGTAAAATCCAGCTTTGCACACCCACAGGAAGCTTACATAACTAAGTACACTGAAGAGAGCAGCCAGGTACAGAGTTTAACCTTTCTGGTAGAGATCACAGGAAGTAACTTCTGCAGGATTGAGTCACATGATTGGGTGGGGTCTGAGCTCACAGCACAAGGATAGAGAGAGAGAGAGACGACATATCCCAGGCTGGTTTGCAACACAGGAACCCCAGAGTATGATACAAATGTATCAGCTAACCTCTGCTTTCTCCCCATTGGCCAAAACAAATTAGAAATGTTATGCTAATCTTAGCAGGGATTTTCAGGGGTATCAACTAATAAAAGCCTCAGCTTGCAAACTGAAGGAATTTAGCAAACATCAGGGTGAGTTTGTAAATGTTATAATTATTGTATTTTTTTTCAAGCAAAAAATGTTTGCATGCACTACTGACTCTCCGCTATCAGATGTATTCATGATCCAGGAAAATGAGATATGCCTTTAAGCCTGGTTTGTTTCTGCCTATATCCCCATGGTTCAGGCATAGGGCAGCACATTTTTAAGGAGGGTCATAATACTGTGTATCAGGTGTTTTATTATTAATCATTATGCTAAAAGTTGATTGACCTTGTTATGGTTGCTCTGAAAGAAAACTGGATTTTTTTGCAATAGAAACTTGTTCAAAACCAACCAGTTTCTGGAAAGCAAGGGAAGTCTGAATTTAAGATAAACTATATATTGATGGTCAACTGTCCATTAAAAGCTTTCTAACATTTGTGGGAAAATGGCTCTAAGGTATCATTGATCAAACTAGATGCTCTAGATTGCCGTGTTTTTTTTTAAAGATCACTATAGTTTGGGAAACACTTCACATGTTTGGGAGCTACGTAACAAACTAAAAAAACAAGCATATAATTAAAGCATGAGCATAAAAACATGTTTAAAGAAAATCTTATATTAAGCTGCATGTACCATGGGGGGCTCCATCTTGCACTGTTAGTCTGCTTGTATATTGAGTGAGAGAGTTATTTTACTGTGGCTTACTCTTTTATTTAGTTATCTTGCCAAGTGGCAATGTGTAATGGCAATCATTTGTTATAATTAAATAAGGATGTTACTGTATCTAAATCCACAGTTCATCCAATTCCTCCCAATATGTTGTAAGATATTTTGCACATTATCAAATCAAGTTCTTCAAAAGATTGTACTATAAATATGGCCGTCCTATAAGACTTTATCGAATGCCAATACCAGATTCTTCATATTGAAGAGTAGACATACAAACAAGTCTAGATCAATAGCTGGATGTTATACACGATAAGTATGTATTGATCATTATCTAGGTTTCTACCAATAATAACTGATAAAGGCTTAGAACAATTCATCTGCTGGTTCCTGTATTTAAATGCTGAATATATATTTTTTCTGTTTTGGAATATATCAGACACTTTGCTGATATCATACAAAACAAACTAGATTTTTTTAAAGGGCACTAAATTTTTATTTTTTAATTTAGTTATCTAAATAATATTTAAAAATAGGAAGATTGTTGAATATAGGATAAAAGAATTTTTTTTTTGCTAAGCTGCATAGCTTACTTTTCAGTTGTCTTATCATGGCTCCCCTGCTTTTTTCTCCCATAAAAACTGCTCCTACTTTTCCTAATCACATGATTTGTTCAGCCAATCAAAGGTGAGACAGTTTCCCATAATGCAGAAACATAGTTGTGTCATGGGATACAGCATCCTGGGATTTATTCTCTGATTAGCTTAATTGGCAAGTTAGCTGTCACATGAATAGAGATGAAGATAAGAAAATGCAGTTGAATAAGAATGCAATGCAGGGGAGCCAAGGCACAGAAGAAGACGACTGTAAAGTAAGTTATTGAACTTTTGCAAGTTTTTCCTAATAAATACAATGTTCTGTTTTAAATATTATCTTTAGATGTCAGCAAAGACAAAATTATTTACAGTGTCCCTATCATGTCCTATTTTAATGCTCTAACAAGGGAGCTAGTTTAATTGATCATTAATCAAATTTCTACTTAATCATTTTTAATAATATTCAATATTACATCAATTTCAAAGATTGGATCAACCTCCAGTTGAAGCTTGTCTCCACCTCCAGTTGAAGCTTGTCTCCACAACAATAAAGTCATCAAGGGGAGGGTGGGGAGTTTGGCTGAGTCACGGATCTACAGGGCTTTCTAATTCAATTAGATTTGAGGCCAAGCAACAATTAATTGGCTTTGCCAAAAGCTTGTTGCCATGGGAAACCACTTAAATACAGGAAGCCTCCAGCCAATGGAAAGCATTGTGTTGGTACAACTGTGTGCCTGAAAAATTAGCTCTGCCTGCTAGACAAAGCCACCTTTCCAAATTGACTTTATAGTTGTCAGAGAAAAACAGCAGTTGAGTCTAAACTTTGACAATAAGTTTAATTTTGATAGTTATTGTAAATTGTATTAATTAGACACTGTCTCCGGGAAACGGATTGTTGATTATTAACAGGAAGTTGCTTTCATCTTAAAGAGTACTAGCCATTTCTTCTCTAGTGTGTGGCTCAGGGTGCTTTATAAGGGTGGGAGAGAGGTCTAACTGCCATAAAACATTGCACAAGCCTCTCATTTGCATATACATGCCGCAACATGGAATTTCCCGTGGTTGATTCACTTTAGAAAGAAATGGCTAACATAATGTATGGCCAATTTTTCATGCTCTTAAAGAATAACCTTAAACAACAAGTTGATATTGTTGTGACAGAGTCCATTTAACAATCAATTCCTTATTAAAATAACTAGGTAATATTGTTATGGCACTTCAGTGGTCCTTTTTTTTACTTCAAATAAACATTTGTGAGGAAGCTGTCAGAAAGCTCTCCAGTTAGTGAGCAGTGGAAATGACCCTGTTTACCTCTGCGAGTATCTAAAACAACAGGGACATATTGCAGCCCAGCTAATGTCCATCATCACTTTATTTTATGGCAGCTTCTCTCTGGCGTGGGAGAAAAAACATAAACTCGGAAGTTCCATATTTTACAGCTGAACTACCCAAGCAGAAAGCTGAGCAGTAATGTCATCCATCAGTAAAGAGGTTAAATAAGTACATTGGATTGGGAGACACAGCGTAAGATGATACATTGGTCCGAAGCTGCGCCGTGTCTGGACAGATAAACAAATAAACAAATGGGGCGGCTTGTGATCGCTCTGCTTCCAAACACTGGACCAGCATGTGTTATGTATGAGATCGAAATATAAAACAAAGAGGATAAAATGATGGCTAATATTTATCAGACTGGAAGTAGCAGCCATAAATTTAATGATGTCTGCTGGGAAAAGGGAACCTGGGCTTTAGATGCAGAGGGGATAAGATGTGGGATGAAGATTTAAGGCACTTTGTAAAGGAGGTAGGAAAAACTTCACAAGTTTGTGAAACAGGTCTCAAACTTGTAATGTCAGCAGCTGTGAGATCCGTGAACATAAAGACATTTTTAGAGAAAATCTTCACAGACTCTATTAATGCATGGAAGCTGCCATTACAGTTATACAGGAAGCCATTGCAGTCATACTTCCTGTTCAAGGCATTAGGCCGTGGATACAGAGCATGGCAAGCAGAGAAGTTGGAAGATGTCAGATACTAAAAGCATGTTGTTGTTCACTGCTCAGTTGTATCCGACTCCCTGTGACCATATGGACTGCCGCACACTAAGCATCTGGCAGACACCACCCATCTAAGTTCATGTGCATTGCTTCAACTGATCTCAACTATCCATCTTCTCTGCAACCCCCTTTTTTGAGCACCTTTAATCTTTCTCAGCCTCAGAGTCTTCTCCAGTGAATCCTGTCTTCTTATAATATGGCCAAAATATTTGCTCTTCAGCCTCGTGATCATACCTTCTAGTGAACAGTTTGTCTTGAATTCCTGTAGTATTGATTTATTGGATCTTCTTGCAGTCCAAGGGCCTCTAATCAGTTGTCTCCAACACCACAATTCAAAGGCATCAATACTACACTGCTCAGACTTCTTTATGGTCCAGCTCTCACATACGCATGTTACTACTGGTTTTAACTATGTGGACCTCTGTTGATAATATAATATCTTTACTTTTTACTGACTTGTCCATGCTTGCCATAGCTTTCCTCCCCAGAAGCTAAACTTGTATGTAAAATGTATGTAGAATGTATAAGTCAACAAATCCCCTTCCATTTCTGAATCGAAAAAAAGCAATTAACAACACACCCTAAAGCTCCAATCCAGCAGGAACATACACAAAACATTTACACCTAATTAACTGGTAATTATAATTGCCACATTTCAATTGAAACTAGTAAATTCTTCTCTACATCCAAAGTCACCCCACATATTAAAACAAACAAACAAAAATGGTATCTCCCATTACAGAAACTATGCATATCAGGGTTCAGAAATGTAAGGCTGTATGGGTAAAATATAATGGTTAAGTTCAGCAGGGGAGTGTCTGCCAGAAAAAGAGGACTGAAAGAACAAGAGATCGTGATTTGAAGTAGTATGAAGAAAAATGTAGGGGTGATATGCAAAAGTATTACTTTACACATAATTGATAATTGAAAACAGTCATGCCAATCAAAGTTAAGGAATTCAAGCAAACCTTGGATACATGTGGGACAATCCTGATAATTTCTTAGGCCAAGCTTTTGTCGGTAGAGGTAATGGGCAGATACGATGGGATGTTTGATTACATAAAATCTATGTAAAGTTGTTTAGTTTAATTTTCTAAATTTATTGCAAGCACAATACTCTCTATACAAACACAGACGCATATTGCTATATCTTTACATTTAACTGGCATATTGTACTGCCAAAAACTAAAATATAAAATTGAATCATAAAGGCTGTGAAACAGCTAACAGGAAAACACTGCCACAACATATGTTTTTTAACATGAACACAAGTAAGCACAAAATACAGGGGATTTATCCCCGGCAGCTTGTGTATCAGTAAACAAGAATCTCCTGCTAACTAGACAGGAGGGACCGATAACTCAGCCCGTCTGTAGAGCCCTAGTCTTTGGTTTTCATTTTTGTTGTTCTTTTTTTTTATGTACTTCTCTTAACATTTTAGTGTTTCTTACTGTACTGTGGGATTTATGAAGTTATATATGGCTACTTCATAATGTTTGATCTCAGCCGATTGTTTGAAGGACCAAAGTACAGTAGTCTTATATGTATCATATACTATATTTGGAGGCATACAAAGTGATTTTTAGAATGTAAAAAAAACAACCTCAGTCGTTTAGTCCTGCCCTATTTTCCGTGACCCTATGGACCACAGCACACCAGGTACAACTATCATTATGACTCTGGCCGTGCCTATCCATATGGTTTTATTGGCAAATACATTGGAGTGGTTTATCAGTTACTTCTCCAGCAGACCGCGCTTTATATGACCTCTCTGCTATGTTCTGCCCATCTTGGGTGACCCTACATTGTATAGCTCACAGCTTCACTGAGTTTCACAAGCCCCTTCACCATGACACGGTAGTGATCCAGAATCTGACTTTACAAATAACCATATAGAAAAAATTGACCACAGTGGTCCTTTAAGTGATAAAAGTTGTGATGGGTATATGTCATGCTATGAAAAATGTATATAAAATAATTCATTATTTTTAATGAAACCTATTTAAAACTGGGGTATTTGTTTTTCTGTTTACTGTGCAAATTTATATATGATATATCACAGTTTGCCCCCAGTATAAATGCACTAGTTTTTGTACTATTGGAATCTATAATGAATGATGTGCAGATATGCAGACTCTTATATGTGCTGATCTAGTGGGTTGTCATATCTGTCACCTCCTCTACAGGGTTCACTCTGCGTATAGAACTTTATATAATAACATTCATTTTATGTAGATTGTGATACCTCCCATATAAATATGTATATAGAGAATAGTGTCACGCCCGGTGCTCTGCTTATCATTTCAAACACAATCCCTTTTGTGGTTTAACATCAGACAAAATTGTTTGGCAATTGGATGCATTTTATATTTATTAGGCTGTGTGTTTAAAATAGAGCAGCCAAGTGACCTTTAGCAGAGCTTGGCAGACTTTATTATATGCAGACACTGGAGGCCACTACTCATCCTTCCACAGGCCAAATGCCAATCTAACCAGCCACTACATCCTAATGCTAAAGAGACAGTAATTGGCAAATGCTGAATTTCTCCTTTTCCAGGTGTCACTCAAGTTAAGTCTCTCCTGTGAATAAAAATCATTGTCCTAATGGGTTTTCCGTAGTGCTGGGACTGCTGTCTGCCGTGATTTAAATTCTCAGCAAGGTAAAAATAGGTACTGACACATCTGATAATTGGTGACCAGGAAGATGAATCCAATTCTGCACATAGCTGCATTTTTTAGGGTTTTTTATTTTCATAATGATGGAAAGCTTGGAAACTAACACCAAAACATTTTCTTTATTCTAGTGTTCTGTGCATTATTAATGGAGAAATTGGTACAGGTATCTTACATACATATTTCAAATGGCCAAAGAGAGACTTGAAGTGAAATGGACTTGAAGGGAAAACAATAGAAAGGACCAGAAATTCAAGGACATAGGGCTTGGAAAAAGTATTGTACCTTTAAAGAACCCCTAAAGTGTCATATTTATAGTACTTTATTTTAAGGGACTTAACTTGATAATGTGCAAAATCTTTACAAATTTTTAAATAAATTATTACAATCTGTTTTTTAACGACTGTATTCAATTTTGCTTTAATAGTAACAGACATTTTCTCATTCAGGATTAGAAACATGGGAGGAGTAAAAAGAAAATTTAGACAACATTTAAATTCAAGTATGTTGAAATGCTGGTAGTTATATCCCCTTGATAATAGAACTCAATGGAACAGTAATCCCTCATAGGACAAGGTTTCACTTAAGCAACCAACAGACAAATAGTACACATGGAAATCCTCATGATACAATCTAAATATAATTATTTCTCTAAGAATGTTTTTTATGTTTCTGTCTTGTCTATCTGCTAATGTTGTTTTTTTTTTTTTGCTATACACTTCAAAAGCGTGTGAAGATTTTACCAATCTACAGTGGTCCTTTAAATGTGGGGTATTCTTTAAAAATGGGACATTTGGGAGGTACGTGATCTTATATAGTTCTTTTACAGCACACACTTTAAGTCATAATATATATATATATATATATATATATATATATATATATATATATATATATATATATGTGTGTGTATAAGAATTTATGTTTTATTTGGATACTCTCTGTCTTGGAAAAAAACGCAGAAAAACAATTTTAAAATAAATGTGCTGACTTTTAAACTCTATACCAAAATTGTGTACTTTAAATGTTTCTAATGCTATATAGTGGTCCTAAAAAAAAGGATCCTAGACTAATACAGTACTAAAGTACTATTAATGAACAAATCAACTCTCATATATCAGCCTATACTGATGATCCTGTAAACACAGGATACACTGATAATCATAGAGTTGAAAAACAGGGCGATTTGAGATAAAAACAGCACAAAAATATATTAAAATCAACTGTATCGTGGAAGCCTAGGCACTCTATATCTCACAAAAGTATGGGATATTTGCAGTCAATAAAGCAGACAACTATTAATTATTATGCACAGAGAAAAAATCTTTGCATTATAGTGATAAGGATATAATAGAAAAAAGTGGTAGAATAAACCACCTAAATGAGAGGATAACAACATGTAGCAAATATGTAACAAATACACAATACTTGCGATTCAGTTCCCTCTCTCCATATTTCTTTTAGGCCCTTAGGATGAAAAAAAAAAAAGTTGAAGAAAGTTGAGAAAAAGCCTTTAAAAGCCTTGTTAGGGAGATAGGAGCCTGTTCCACTTAAAAAACTAGGTGCCAATGGTCCTTTTCGTCCTTTTACAGGACTTTCTCTGAGGCTATACTGCTCTGGCTTATACTCTGTCTTTTAAAGCCTATTACTTCCTGGTTTGGCGTAGTTACGTAATGATGTACGCTTCTAACGCGATGACGTCACTACGCATCGTTGTATCAATTTCAATAAACTTTATTTAGCTTCTTCAAAGAGGGAAACTTTATTTAGCATAAATGCGCAGATTGAAACACAAAAAACTGTGTTTGATTCCGTTTTGCTCTATTCATGAATTCTATCCTTATTGCTTTTAATTTGAGCTTTTTAGCTCGTTTTAATTCCATATTGACCACTAAATATCTAATATTTATATTGTGACAAGGATGGCCGTTTGCCACAGGGATTTTTATAACAAAACGTTCCGCAACTCATAGATTTATGATGCAGGAGATTTGTTTATTTTAGGGCACATAAACAAGTGTCCAGAAGTAGTAATTGACGTTAAGAAAAAAATGAAAATAACAATCTACATAAATGTTACATAGTTACATAGTATTTAAGGTTGAAAAAAGACTTTCAGTCCATCAAGTTCAACCTTTTAAGATCTCCTTTGATCTGCAATATGCGGATTAACTATTAATTCATTAGTTGTTATTATTAATCAATTATTTAATGTTTTTTTTTTTTTTATTATTATTAATTAGTCCAGAGGAAGGCAAATAGAAAAAAAAAAACAAGCGAGACTTAGCCAATTGTCTAAAGGGGAAATGTAAAAAATTGGATCATTTCTGTCTCTCTAATTATCCATGATAACCCTGAATACCCTTTTTAATTAGAAATAAATCTAGTCCCCTTTTAAAGTTATCTATCGAATCCGCTGTCACCACCTCCTCTGGTAGAGAATTCCACAGATTAACCACCCTTACTGTGAAGAACCCTTTTCTTTCTTTGAGGTGGAATCTTTTTACTTCTAACCTCAAGGGATGTCCTCTTGTCAGTTGAAAACCTCTTGGCACAAAAAGCTCCCCCGACAAATCTTTATACTGACCCTGGATGTATTTATATAAGGTAATCATATCTCCTCTTAGACGCCTTTTTTCTAGAGAAAATAAGTTTAATTTGGTTAGTCTTTCTTCATAACTTAGCCCCTCCATTCCCCTTATTAGTTTGGTTGCCCTTCTCTGTACCTTTTCCAGCTCTAAAATGTCCTTTTTATGAAGTGGTGCCCAAAATTGTACTCCATATTCCAAATGAGGGCGTACTAGAGATTTGTATAGTGTCAGAATTATATTTGCTTGTTCTTACAAAACATTTAGGAACACCCTGACTACACCCGGGCAGCTTCTCTGCTCCGGAGTGATATGATTCACAAAGAAAGAAATGAATCCTGTCGTGCTACTTCCAGCGGAGGTTCTTGTGGATCGGATACAAACAGTCTCTTATATGTGGTATAGTGCCACCTTGTGGCCAGGATACAGTCTCTTATGTGGTATAGTTCCACCTTGTGGCCAGGATACAAACAGTCTCTTATATGTGGTATAGTTCCACCTTCTGGCCAGGGTATCGGCCCACCCTTCTCTCCGAGTACCCACCCCCAGGGACCCTTGTAACGATTACCAAGTATACTCTAGAAGATAACGTCTTGTGAAGCTCCACAGTATCTTCCCTGGGGGTAATAAAGAACCAAAGGATTTTCTGACCTTTCAGTACTGTAGTTGGCCTTGCAGGTGGCTTCAGTCTGCAGCACAGGTCCTCAGCAGATTGGACATGTTTCTAACAGCAACTTCATTGGTTTGTCTCTCTCTCTCTCTCTCTCTCTCTCTCTCTCTCTCTCTCTCTCTCTCTCTCTCTCTGATTCCAGCACCCACACTTCCTGTGTCTGTCCTCTTACTTTCCCCCAGACGCCATTCTCTGGCTGTTAGTTCCTGTGGATTTAAATAGTCTGCTTGACACTTCAGGTGCAGGTAATTGCTTTAATTCTGTCAGCAGACCTTCTTTGATGTATCCGTGGGTCCGCCTGACTTTGTGACTATATATATATATATATATATATATATATATATATATATATTTATATATATATATATATATATATAAATATATATATATATATACATATACACACACACACACACATACATATACACTTTATAGTACCTCCAATTGTAAATAGTGAGTGTATTAAAAGTCACCAGAGGGGGTGACTATATTATATTTACTATCATGGCATGGTATATTCTCTTAAATATTTAATCGAGCAGGAGTGATTCAGAACTGATTATAAGAACACAATGTCACAACTTTAAAGTTAAAAAAGAACATTACTCTGTGTATTATATCCTAATAATAGTACAGTTGTGCCATAAACAATTTTATAATTAGATATTCTGGAAATTACAGTGTTACTATAAATTAAGTAATGTATCATTATAACGTAAAAGGCATACCTCCACTTTATGAAACTAAATAGATGTCAGATTATGCACTTGTGTATCAGCCTGATTTTGCTTTGGACTATTGACAGTGTTTGGTTATCTGGCTAGACTCTAGACTTACTAAGCTGCCAATGACACACTGATTAGACATTTGTTTTGTGATACTGGCTAGGGTTCTGCCTAATATCAGATTTTAAGAACCAGAATCTCAAGCTTCTTGTGTGTGGAAATAAAAATTTGGTGTTGGAATTTAGCTTGTAAAGGACCCCTATATGAAAGTTTTATTTAAGGCTTACTGCCATGTGCCAAAGAATCATATTATATTAAAAATAATCACAAATTACTTGTTTTTAAATAGTATTTTTTTTTTAATTTCATGTGACTTGATTTGCGGCTCTGATCAAGCACTTCATTCCTCCTTTGCTACTATAGGAATATTCTATGTAAATGAAGGGATGTGTGCCTGGCTGTGGAGAGATGTGCCACTTTTGTAAGACTGTAAATATAATAAAAAGATCACTGGATTGTAAGTTGTTAAATGCCCTCTTAAAGCCACACTATAATGCTCATACAAGCAGCCCTCCTTTCTTTCTTTATTAGCAAATTTGAAATAAAATCAGTGTTTGAAGAAAAATCATCAATATATATTTATAAACACTTACTCTTCAAATGTAGTGTTTCAGGCTTCAGCAGAAATGCTTATTTTTTTCTGTCTAGGATGCTGTCCCTATAGGAGGCTTTATCTGCCCCTTCCTTTCAGTTGCCACAACAGACAAGCCTAGGCCAGTCGCAAAAAAATTAGGACAGCCTCCTGGACAGAGCCACTTAAAGCCAAAACTCAGCTTAGCTTCCTTGTCATGCCACAATTCCTCAAACAATTATATGTGATGTATGGAAATCTCAATGGGGTCAATCTATATGTCTGATATACCAAGCAGCACTATTTAAATAATCCACAAAAGAACAACATCTTGAGAGTGACACAAAACAGGCATTTTTTCACCATGTAAACTTGCTCCTACGTATCAAGCATATGTGATTCAGTACTTCCTGATGTTAAGCCATATGTGTTTTACGTTAACAAGCCCATGTGGGTGTTCACCTTATTTGCATATTGTTATAAGATATAATGAACCACACTTAAATTGTGCTCTCCTTTTTCAAATAAACGTCTCAGAACACAAAAACTTCAGACGTTTAACTGATCTTGGGGGCTTGCCCCCTACCAGCCAGTGATGTCCACAGACAAAAGTATGCTCCTGTTAGATTCAATGAAGTTTAAATACGTTTTGCTTAAACATTTTATGCAAAAAACTACTTTTGCAATGTTTAAAATGTGCACTTGGTACTTTGGCACTCGTCTGCCTTAACTCATAAAATTTGGTATTCAACAAGGAACTGATTGTTTTCTTGGTAGTCGTAGCGCTTGCTAAGACCTCTTATCCTTATGGGAACTTTAGCACTCGTCCTTATTATTTTATATATATATATATATATATATATATATATATATATATATATATATATATAAATATAAGTTGAATAATCAGAGTATTTCAGTAAATAGACAGAAAGATAAAAAAAAAAAAAAAAGATGAAAAAAATCTTTCTATTTACTGATTTTAGTTCATATCTGTATCAGTATCGCTTTTTGACTTGATAAAGAGAGGTATTATTGAAAGCTCGTCGCTATATTATGAACATGTTTGTCCAATAAGAAAGGTATCACTATTCACTGCAATACTCTGATTATTCGACTCTAATACTGGACATTCACCGCTACCTCACTCTATATATATATATATATATATATATATATATATATATATATATATATATATATATATATATATACAAATACATATACATACATACACATATAAAATGAAACACTGTGCAGTTCCCTGTAGTGAAGGGCATGAAGCCCCACATTTAGGGATTAGTAAATCTAGGCTGTAGAGTTCAAATTACTGTCTAAACACCAATGGATTTATCCCGAGATACTCAACATACTGAATTAATTACATTTCTCAAAGGAGGTAAATGGGTTCTCCAAGGCTGTAATTGCTATTTTCTTATTACTTGCCCATAGAAAGCAGCCACCTCAACCTCAAACAATTCACTTCTCTGAGAATATTTGTGAATCTTTCCCAACGAGCAATTCTTTTTTTTTTACTGGTTCCATCTTATAATTAATGTGATTCAGTAATATATAAAATATTTATTCCAGGTGGTATGGAAATAACATTATGACTGCATTATGGTACATAGACATCATCCATCTAACAAATCTTCAGTTTATACTCTGTGATGAATGTGATGTGTCCAGGAATCAGAAGGTGTTAGAACATAGTTTGTAGTACATTAAACAGCTTGTTAATATTTTAGAGTGTTAAGTGCATTTTTATTGCACAATAAAACATCCATATAGTGGTAATATAGAAAGCTAGTGTTGCAGGCCCTTGCGCCGTTCGTGCCTGATAATTATAGTGTTATCAAAAATGAGATAAGGCGATTTATCATTATTATTGTAACTTGTGAAAAGTGGCATTTATAAAAAAAAACGCTGGCATCATTGTTTAAGCCTTGCTGGCCGCAGTTAATAAGCCGCAACAAGACGGAAGCTTCTCTCAACAGATTTTGTCTCCGGTGGGAGGTTCTGTCAAAGAACATTTTTGCACCATTTTAATTTTAATAATCCTAGACTTGTACCAAGCCATTTCAAAAGAAGAAAAATCAAAACACTGTCTCACAGAGAATAAAGTGCGAACTAAAACACATTTGAAAAAGTACATGCAGTATTGTTATCATAGCAACTGGAAATCTGGATAGGGGCATTTTCCATTAGTCGTGGAAAAATACACATGGATTGTAAAAAGGTATTGTGTTCTGATTCTATAAATGTAATATATAATAAATTCCATATATAATTTAATGTTTAAACTGAGGCAAGTATATATATATATATATATATATATATATATATATAAAAATATATATATATATTTATATATATATATATATATATATATATATATATATATATGTGTGTGTATACATTGGGCAGAGATAAGAAACACAGAGCAGCATTGAAAATAATGTCCTGATAGGTCAGCATGTGAGTCTGTAGATCAGGGTTTAGATAAGAACACAGCAGAGTCATAATTTAGAGCCATAAATCCCCCCACAGTTTGTGGATTAGAAAAACAGCAATTGATCAGGGGGGCTGTGGAATGTGAATTATAAAACACGTTGATAGTGGGATAGAAAACTTAAATCAATATTAAGCCTAGTATTATTATTATCGTTTATTTGTAACGCGCCAACATATTCCGTAGCGCTATACGTTAGGTGTGATAAAGGCAAAACAATATTAACACATTACAAAGATGGTTGGTCCTGTCTTTGAGCTTAGAATCCGGTGTTCATAGTGCTTTCCCCAAAGCACCTTGCAAGATTGAAAACTTGCAGACTTACAAGAAATTGAATCATTTTAAATTTAGAAAGTTTTTCGCTGTTTGATAGTTTTAAAATTTGCTCTGAGTATTTTGATATTTAAGTTTTTGGATGGAGTGGTTATTCTGATTGAAATGGTGCCAACTGTCTTCATTGTTTTTTGTGATGGAAAGCCAGTGTAGATTCTTCCTCAAGTGTAATTATATATACATATACTAGAAACTTGCCCATCATAAGTGACAGAATCATATGTTATGTTCAATTGTCTGTTCTTGCTATGTCTGTGCTGTCTCTCTGTGTGCACCCTCTCCATCTTTCTGTGCACCCTCTCCATCTTTCTGTGCATGCTCTGTCTCTGTGCACCTTATCTTTGCGTGTGCCCTCTCTCTCACGGTGCCCTCTGTCTCTGTGTGCTCTCTCTCTCTGTGCCCTCTCGCTCTGTGAGCTCTCTGTCTCTCTCTCTTCCTCCCTTCTCTCTCACTCCCACTCTCTGACTCTCCCTCCTTCTCTTTCTGCCACCCTTACTCGCTCCCTCCCTCTTTGCCTCCCTCTCTCTCCCTTTTTGGCTCCCTCAGCCTCTCCCTCCTCTCTCTCCCTACCTCTCTTCCTCCCACCCTCTCCCTCGCTCCCTCCCTCTCTGCCTCTTCCCTCTCCCTCCCACTCTTTATGCCTCTCTCCCTCCCTCTCTCTATGCCCCTCCATCGCCCTCCCCCTCTCTGTCTCCCTCCCTCACTGCTTCCCTCGCTCCCACTCTGTGCCTCCCTTCTCATGCACAGAACAGGCCAGCTTGCAACAAGAAAAGCCCTCCGCCTGCAGAAATATAAAACATCACTCTTAAACACACAACCTTCACCACAGTATTATGCATGACTAACAGAGGCATCAGCTTTTTCTTTTTACTTACATACTTGCTTCATGACCTTTTCCCTACACAATTATGTTTTTTGCTGCTTGTTTTCACACAGTGTTTTATCAAATGGATCCCTTAACTAGGACTATCCAGGTAAAACAATAAATAAAATAAAAAACGTATAAAAATAAATATGAATACCTGCTTTTTACCTATTTTAATAAGAATTATTAATTAAAATTAATTAAAATTAAACTGAAAAACAGAAAAAGACCAACAGCAAAGAGAAGGTACAATATATGTATACATATTCCTGCTATTTAATCAATTCAACTTGTTTTCTGTACTGTACTGTAAAAAAAAAAAACAATTTTAAAAAGTTGCATCTGTCAAATTTCACTACTGTGTATTTTTTTCAATAAATATATGGGAGCCCCATGATAATGGGTTAATGTTAGGTGTTGTATGAACCCACATAGTTATACTGAGAGAATCCAAAGGGACCACTATGGGGTTAATGTGCTTCCTTCTAATATTTAAGAATAAGATTCTAAAATAATGTGTTTGGAGAAATATAATGTTATTTTATTTATGCTCGTTTGCGTGCACATAATAATTATTAAGTTATTTAAATATTGTAGATTTTCCTAGATCTTATATATGTATTTTATTTATAGAGTAAAAAAACAATAACATTTAAGTGACAGAAAAATAGAGAGAGCGTCGCTCCCCTAAAAATGTCTTTATGTAAGGGACTGTAGTAAGACTTGTTGCTGCGACGTTCAGTTGTGTCCGACTCTCTTTGACCTCATGGACCGCAACACACCAGGAACATCTTTATGTCCATGGTCATGCTGATACACTTGGCTTTCATGGCAGAGATACTGGAGTGGATTGCTCCTGGTATTCCTTGGTGGTCTCCCTGGTCAGGCCCAACCCTGCTTGGCTTTATGGTGGTGTGACCTCTTGGTTCCCTGACTGGAATCAAACCCAGGTTGCAGCAGTGAAAGCACTGAATCCTAACCACTGGACCACCAAGGAACCCAGTAAGATTCACAGGTTAAATTATTAAATGAAAATGCTATTTAGATTCTTCTTGAAATGTTAAGATATGACAAATTAGTTACTTACCCATGATTCATAAAGATAATTCTTCATTACACATTCATTGTTAAGCAGCAGGTAGCACAGAAGTAATATATCTTACTTATTGTAATTCTAATTGCTATATCATGCCCTTCTTGTCTTGGTGGTTGTTTGAGAGTATTATGCATTGAAATAGATTTTTGGCCAGAATGAAATGGACACCATTGATTAACCTTGTAAGCCTTTGGGTCCCCGTTCTAGCAGAGAACTCCCCATCTGATACCCGTCATTATGGGCAGATTACTAGACCATATAAAATATATGTTTTAAATTTCCTTTGGGAAGAAAGTGGTAAAAATTGGGGAATAATTAGCTGTTTAAATAAATACACAGACTGACATTGGTGGGTAGGAGATCGATTTCCCTATTACGTTTTTGCTCTCTTTCTGAACCAATTATGTATATTGTTAATTACCTTGCCCATGTGAGTTCTTATCTCTATTGATGTGCTAGTTTGCTGAGTGTAGATAAAGAGCTTCGTATTGATAGGAATCTAAATTACATTTAAGGTGAAACCATACAACATATTACACATTTGTTTATCTTGGTTGTTTTGTGCCCTTGTTATTTGTAGACATTGTCAAATTATAATATCCAAGTTTCCTGTGTAATTCAACATTTTTAATGAAACAACCATAAAAAGACCAGGGCAGGATTTCTGAAAAGATTATTAAAACTGCCAGGATGACCCCCAACTTCCACATTTCCAGTCTCTTTCCCGTAATATTCCCAATGTATCGTTTTTTCACTCATCACTCTAAGATGGAAAAATAAAAAATATATCTTAAACATCAGTAAAACTATCATAAAGCTAGCTATTAGATAAAATTATATTCATGATATTTTGGTGATAGTTATATGTGTGAGAGAGGGGTAATTATATTTCTGCTGGAGCAGGTCTTGCAATTAACCAAGCAACTTGTGCTGAGCATGTAAAAAGGAAGGGGTTAATGTTAAGTACGGGAAGATTCAATAAAATAACAGATCCTCTTGTCTTTCCCTCATCCCTCCTTCAACACCTTTGCTCCACTGATAGATAAGATAAACACAAGAATCAGTCTCCAAAGTAGCAAGAAGTTCTAATTTTCTTCAAAGTCTTCAACAATGTTCTCTAAAAATGCTTCACAAACAAGTGACCTTTTTTTTAAACTACGATGGTGATCCATCAGAAATGTGTGACAATATATAATGTTATACAAGGAAACATAATAAGCACAGTTTAGAAAAACAACGGGTTTACAAGACAAAAATACCTGCAACTGATTGATAATCAAAAATGATATGCGTTTGTTCCCAAATCAACCAAAAAAAAAAACACCATGCTTAAATTTTAAGATATATTTTTGGTAAGCATCCAGTAGTTCATTATAAATTCTCATGATAAATAGCAGCTCGTTCTTAGGAAGACAAGATCAATTACTATGTATTTTGTTAAGAATTGTTTAGATTTGATGAGGGAATCTATTAAGTCTTGATGAATTCTCTCTCAATTGCTTATAAAGTATATATGAATGTTCATTATGCAAATCTATTTCCTCATATTAAAATTCATAAGCTTTTAATAAATTACTGTTTGTAATATAATTTCACATAGACAGGAATGTACCAGTGAAATATGGAGATGGCATTTTGTTATAACACCTTTTATTTTTACTATAGCAATAAGGGACACACAGATTGTAGAGAGGCGGGAAGCCTCATCAATGCAAACGTATGTTTACTCCATATGGTGCACATGGTGGAAGATTCTCCAAATGGCTAAAAATGGGTTTACATTTGACCACTGTCAAAAGACATGACATCATAACATTGTTTATTAACAATTAAATCAATTATATTAATTATATTAAAGAGTAAATAATGTAAAATGATATCGATTTGGTTACATTAGTAGATGTATTTATGAACAAAATTCTGTAAACTGGGCATATTCTGTAATATAGTAACTGGTATGAGTCACGCAATCATACCTCATGATTAAATGCCATTAAGCATCAGATTTTAAGAATATATCCTCCAGCACCAGATGTCTCTGCCATTTTATTTTACTTACCAATGGTGCCAAAAAAGAGGGGGTTGGGTGTCTAGGTGTAGACTTATTAGTAATGAAACATTAATAGGGTGCCACTGACGGTCAAAAAGACATATCAAAAACACTAAGACAAAGGTTCCCTCTTATAGTGCACACCTATTATTACCAATTGTCTTGAAGAGACACAAATAGGTAAATAAAACTAAGCTTTTAATAACTTAGTTAAAATCTTTTAAACTTATTCAGACGTTGCATTTCACCAATGGCGAACCAGAGACATTCTTAAACCTTGGCGTTTTACTGTAACTTGAGGATGACTTTCACTCTATAAAATGGAAGACATTACCGTGTTAATGTATTAATTAATGTATTAATGCAGAATTTTTTTTTTTCTTAGCTTTCTAAATTAATTCGATTTGGTTACCCAAGCTTTAGCACCTTGCTGCACTGAGCCATTGTAGCTAGTGTGATTTAATAACGATATTGAAAATTCGTCTCACTACAGAAAAAAAAAATATTTTAGTGGGTACCTGATCATTAACTAAGCTTTGAAATCTTAGGCAAAAGCTAAAAGGACAAGCATTGGTTTCTATAATTCACTGAAAATATGTTACCACTCACTAGTGTCAGCAGAATATCATCATAATTGTTATGTATAGATTTTATTGTTAGTATTGGTATTTGTCTAGATATTACAGTTCTTTACTTATTTTATGGTCAGTGTTTGCTTCAAAGGAATATGGAGGAACACTATCCCTTTGGGAATTCAGCCACAAAGAACGTGTTCATAGTAATTGGATCCAGGTTATGAGATTTGTCAATTTAAGTTCTTTTATTGTTATTATTTTCTGAACATATAAGAGAATAATGGCCCTTTGCTCATCTGTTGGGGCAAGAGCGACCTACACTTTTCACCTTCAAACGTGTGCGTGCCATCCTTTGTAAGCTATGTGTTCGGCCATTACTTGTGTGATAGAGATGTTCACTAGAAAGTTCTGTTCTTTTCTGATGTTGGCTTGTTTTGCAACAACAAAAAAGATTTCAGATTTCTTTATTGTATTTCTGCTTATTTCTACCTTTTATTTTCTTGCCTTAATATATATGGTTGTGAGAAAGCATTCTTCAAGGGTAGGAGAGCTCCTGGAGAATATTAGATAATAAATCATAGTTGCTGATTCTCTCTCTCTGGATGATAAGACCTTTATGCACCTCTGATAGATAAAGTAGGTTTACATTCTACCATATATAATAGAGAATTAGAGGTTTACATTATTACATTTTCTATTAGCAAGACAGTTGGTGTGTACTGGTGATAAATCAAGATTAATAGTGAAGGAAGAAACAATTATCTGGGTTATATAGGTACTGTCTGACTTAATGGTGTTAATAAGTGTCAGATACTGAAATGCTGGAATTGTGCCCTCAAGCGTAATATAGTATTTGTTTGCTTGTCTTTCAATAGTTTCTTCTAATTGCATTGTTTACTGAAGCCCCATGGTGTTCTCCCAATATCTTTGCTTGCGCAGAATAAAGATTTAATAGAATAGAATAATATGAATAATGAGAGAATATGGATACAAATATATTTTATGAGTGAAGACTATTAGCCATATTCAATTGCAAGCCTGCAACTCGATCGCAGACGGCTGAATGTGGGCAGGTGAGTTGCGGGCTCCTGTTGGTCTCCAATTGCTATGCTATTCAATTGCTCAAGCCCGCAAGTTACAGTCCTGAAACCACAACCGTAAACCATGCACTGGTTCGGAGCAGTTCAGGGCGGAACATGATCAGTTCAGCAAGCCCCTAACCTCCTATTTTGAATCAGCCAATAGAAAATTAGACATTATTACGGCAGTAATACATGGAGGTTACGTGTCAATCGATTAGGTTCGGGGGTCCGATATGCAGACTCACAAATCCTAGAAATAAAGAATTCTGAAAATGAATGCCAATACTGTTCTATTCCATATGGGTGGCCTGATATGTATTAACTCATTGATACCTGAGATTGATTTAGCCCTGAAATGAAACATAAATATCGTTTTTATTTCCTGGCAATTTGCGGGCTTGAGACTGTTGTGCAACTCATTTTAATGTCTATCATCGCTTTCCCCATTATTTACATTGCAGTATTGATTTTCTATTTGCATTTACAGTGCTTCGAATAGGTGTTTAACCCCTTGGGGTCATCTCTAGCACTCGTAGGATTTTCTGCTTCATTTGCCGTTTACGCGTGTGAAACCATTTGCGGGCTTGTGGAAATTGAACAATTGAATAGCGATTTGCGATTTTAGCCTTGCGAAAGATTAAAGGCTTCCGGAGGCTGTAAGTTATGAGCTGAACCATCGCAATATTTTCCAGCCAGTAACGCAGAAGCCGATCGGACCCTGCAAAAAAGACGCCAATTGAATAGCAAATTCGCTTGCAACCTCACTTACGGGCTACCGGATCTCCTGAAAACTTAATTGAATATGGCCCTCTGATTGCAAAATTGTGGGTAGATTTAATGAACTCTTAGGTTTTAGAGGTACTTTGGTATGATATGTAAAAGGGTAAATAACGGGGACTTTCTCACTATATAAGTGCGCTACATTGACTCGTGTGATTTATTTTTAAAAATATATTGCCAATTACTCATGAGTTTTAAGGATAAAAATAAAGTTATTGAAATGTGTATTTAGTACCCTTATTTGAGTTAAGATAACTTAGCTTACAATTATAACATTGTAGTTATATTCAGCCATAAATAATAGCAATGGGGATTTTACGGAATCATGTGATTACCCAGTAGGTGATATACAAAAAAAAGGCCCCAATGTAGAATATATCCTGTATATATTCATATATCTATTTTATCTAATTCATATATAAAAGTTTGTGTTGCTTAAAAAAATATAACTAAAAGTTTATCTTTCATTTGTTTTGAGATACCTTTACAATGCAGAACTCAAGTGCTTGACCCTTGATCTTCCTAATAAATAAGGTTACTCAGTATTGATATACCTTTATAAACAAGCCTTAAGACACATGTGCTTGAACTGCATTTCTTCTGTCCGTAGACAATAGTACTTTGAGTGATCAATACTGACCAATCAATGTCAAGTGGCAGTAATACACAAGATGTAAACATGCTTTATTTTTTACCGGCTACAATAGGGATATAACGAACCAATCATCCAATTTAACGGTTTGGTTCATAGCGACACAAAAGCAATCCAAATCCAGGTTATAGCAAACACTCAACATATACATGAGCTACACTAATATTGCTCTTAGAAAGTGTTAAAATGGCAACATCCTGGGACAAAATAAGTTTAAATACATTTTTCATCCTGGTTATATAGCGCCTTAATGTGAGAAAGGCACACTTCCATTATAATGATGGTGTGGCACATCATTATTATACTAGCATTGTATTACTATACAAATCACAGGTATCCTGTAAATTTCCTAAGCTAATAACAATTATATCCAAGTTTGCATATTAACAGATTTTTTGTATATGCAGCTAATATTACATGTCACACGACAATAAGTAAAAACAATACTATATACTTCTACTACTAATAACATATTAAGAATAATGTTAACTTATTTTATATACTAGTAACTGTCCCGTCATTTATCATATCATGTTATCTTGAATTGTCTGTGCTGTCTCTCCCTGTGCTGTCTCTCTGTGTGTTATGTGGAGAGTATGCAGTCTGTTTGTATGCTGTATGTCTCTCTGTCTGCCCTGTCTCTCTCTCTGTGTGCTCTCTCAGCTCCCTCTCTGTGTGAGCTCTTTGTACACTCACTCTCACTCTGTGTGCACGCTCGCTCTCTCTCTGTGCGTCCTTTGTGCACTCTATCTCTGTCCTGTGTCTCTCTCCCTCTCTTTCCCTCTCTCTGTCTCTCTCTGACCTGTCTCTCTCTCTCTCTCTCTCTCTCTCTCTCTCTCTCTCTGCTCAGTCTTGCTCGCGGCTCAGTCTCCCGGCTCAGTCTGTTTTTCTCGGTGTTGTGTCCCATAATGGCGGTGGTGAGCAGTGGTTAGATGGTACTGCGCATGTGCGCATATCTTAAATTTATTGACGAAGCTGACACCTGCGCAGACGTTACAGACAGGATGTATATTATTATAGTGGATTATTCATAATATATTTTCATGCGATTTGTATTATAATACAAGCTATAAGTTAAGAATATTTAATTGTAAACGCAGCTGATAATGTAGTGAATGCAGTGAGTATGTTAGCTGGTACTCTTTCACATACAATAATACCGCCAATATGCCTCTAAAACATATGTCATTTGTAGGGAGCTGATATTTAGAAATAAGTCAAAATTGCAAAGTGTGTTTTTTATTGGTTTGCTAGAATAACAGCCATTGCTACTCTCTCACCACAGTTTTGAACTTTAGTGAATTGGACAATGGGTTGCAAAGACAAATAAGATGCAGTTAAGCTCAGAGCATTTGTTTTTCAATACTTCAGTCGTGTCCGACTCTTGGTGACCATATGGATACAGCAAACCAGGCACACCTCTTTGTATTTATCCATAATGTTTTCATGGCAAAGATACTGGAGTGGGTTGCCAATTCCTTTTGCAGTAGTCTGCGATTTGTCTAACCTTTCTGCTATGACCTGCCCAACTTCGGTGACCCTACATGGTATAGCTCACAGCTTCATTGAGGTACACAAGCCCCTTCACCACGACAATGTAGTGATCCAGAAGGGGATGCTCAGAGCTTACTTGGTGATGATAAGGTAGTAGTTAATTTTGATCAGCAAAGACACACATTAATACAGAGAATTTCCATGTGAGGGTATATACCTCTAGAATTAATTACATTAGGAAACAGCTTGTACAATGTAAATCCTGTCTTTAATTCTTAATTAAAAATAGAAATGATAATCTCTTTTGTTTTGTTGAGCCTTTACTTCTAAGGTTTCATAATTCTGTACTATATATAAAATGTTAAGATCTATAATCATGATTATAACATCAAACCACATAACAGTGATAAAATCAAATATCAGTTCTTGGAATATATCAGAACTGATTATATTTCAAAAATAGCATTACAGTGAAAATGGAATTAATGGGAAGAAAATCCTATTTCTAATGGACTGTGGGCTCTTCTTGTGAGTGGCTCTGGTACAATTCTTTCAGGATTAGAAAGGCAGAGGTAATACTATGGAAAATTGTTTTGAATATTGAGCTGATTTTACCCATCTCATGCTTTGCACATTTTTGCAGAAAATCAATTTGTATCTGCAGCCTTTAGAAATACATTTTAAATTTAGCATTAACTTTCCTTGGCTGTCTAAAATGTAATAAAAAGAGATAATTCAAAAAAAAAAAAAATCTGTTCTGCGATGGCGGTAGATTTACATTCTATTTTACACACAATAGAGAAAGGTTTTCAATGTTTTCTTTTAAATTATCTCAGCAGGTTAGTAGAAAACCAAACACTCTTATGAATAGGACGGGATGTATTCAAGGAGAGTGGGTATAGGGGATATAATTATATATGGAGCCCGGCAAAGAAGGAAAACACACCCCACTGGTTCTAAAATCGGGCTGCTAATGGTTCAAAGGACCTGTGGCTAAACGTTCGTCCCATTTTTTATTTGTGCATACCCACCCTTAACCCCCAGTTGTTTAAAAGAGCATATTGTAAATAGGTTTTAAACATCTAGTCCACCACTTTTTTGTTCAAGAAACGTGTGTATATACAGCCAACAATAAAGTTATCAGTAAAAAAAAATAAAAAAATGTGTTTTATAAATAATCTTATCTTCTTGAGGTTCTGAGTTTCTCTTCACCTCCCTCCATACACACAGCTCACATTGTTTGTGTGGGAGCCAGGGCTGGATTAAGACGTTTAGAGGCTCTAAAGCAGTTAAAAGATTTTGGTGTCTCCATATATATCTAATTCAAAATATAAACAATAATATTACAGTGTATATCATTAACCTCTATTATTATTATTTTATTATTATTTTTATTGTTGTTTATTTGTATGTAGTATGTAATTTTTTTCATTTATTGGGAAAGCCCATTTTTGTGGAACCTGGCTCAGCTACACCATTTGCAGTTTTGCACCATAAGATCCATGGTAAATCTGATAATGGAACATTTCTGTGGTGCCCCCTCCCATGATGCCCTAAGCACATGGTTATTTTGCTTAATGGTTAATCCAGCCATGATGGAAGCCATGTTGCTAGGTGTTTCTTTCAACTGGTAGATGTGTTATTCTTATTTAGAAAGTGCTGACATCACTAATGAGTTCATATTGACACAGCACTGAGGTTAGGGGAAAGAAACCACAACTCCTGTGCTGAGGGAGCCTGCTCTGTACCACATAGATTGCCACACCTACAAGATGAAAGGAACACCTATCAACATGGCTCCACACAACCAAAATGAATCATGCAAGGAAGAAGATGGAGAGTCTTAGCACATTTAAAGCAGATACAATTCATTTTAAAACTGCTGTATTATAGTTGGCTTTGATGCTGGCTTTATAAACACATTTCTTAAAGGAACACTTAATACAGCACAACTTGGACCACATAACAGTAAAGATCTAATAAAAATGTTGAAATATTAGTTTTACTTTTTTAAATATGTGCATTTTTCACTGAGAAATCAAATAAACTCAAATATGTGTTTACATGTGTCACTGACTGCCACAGCCAGACCTGCAGCTACAGCTCTGTGTAACGAGCAAAAGAAAAAAAGGTATTAAACCTTAACAAATTCATTTGTGCAGAGCATGGAATGCTGAAACCCCCTAAACAGGGGTTAGCTGTGATGGGTTAACTGGTCTCTGACTCCAGGGAAAAAGTACTATCAATCACTGTCATCAACCCACGGCTCAGCTATCTGTTTTTACTCATGCAACAGCCAGTAGGCAGGAAAAACTTTTTATGTAAACCGACTTAAAACTTTAGATTTCTTTTAGCTGGTATTAGTGTAATTAAAAAAAAATAGGTAATTTTAACATACAATCTTGTGCTCTTTCACACCATGAAGAGCACTTACAGTGAGTTAAATGGCCTTTTAAGTTAACAAGTTGTGTACTAGCTTCTCACATCATTTTAACTTAGAACTTACACTGACCTTTTAAGATGCATTATTAGTAATGGAGCTTTTAGCATAAAGTAGATTATGTAAAGTCTGGAGATGTGTTGAGAAGGCCCTGGCTTTTACCGGATCCCAAGATTTCTGATGGTCGCCTTGCAGGCAATCCATTGTGGCAGGTGTTATTTTTATCTGTGGCAAATATGCAATGTACTATCACTATAGGCAATGGAAATGAATGCTGCATGCAGCTCCAATTGATTTAACAGTGCATCATTTTGAGAAAGGGGCATGGTGCCTAAACTCAATAAGTTTACCACTGTTTCATGTCCTCTATATTTTAATGAAGTATTGGCATCAGTGACTCATATTGAGAAGACAACATTGACTGGATTGCCCTCTATATCACACTTATATCCAGTTTGTTATACTTGACAAGCAAAGCAATGCAATATAAATCATTCACAGTGGAATTGTGGTTACTGGAGCAGAGTAAACAGTCACATTTCCTTGGGCTAAGAAAGAGAAACCCAGACACATTTACAATTTTCCTTTGAAACAGGTAAAGGAAACAAAAATCAAAAGGTTGAGCTTTGAGATAATCTGACAGATTTATTTGTGTTTATTTTCCATTGTATTTGAAACATTATTATTCTATAAAACATTTTTTATTTTTTTATTAGGAATGCTTAGATTGTTCAAATAAAAGAGGAAAATTTGCTCCTTAATGATACATGTAATTTTAATGTGTTCTTGCTCTGAAATGAGCAGTTTAATGTAACTTATTATTATCATCTCATGCTGGGAGATTCATATTATGAATACACAAATAAAAGCCATTAAAACATTTCTCTTCTGGACTTGTTTAAGCTAAATTTCAAATCATCTATCACCTAAGTGTATTGATCTGTACTAAGAACAGGTTTAATGAAATAGGGCAGAGCAAGCACTGTGTCATTTGTACAGATATTAATGGTATACAGTTTTCATATGGACCCTTGGTACTCGTCGTTTATTGGTTCCAGAAGGTACGGTGAGTGGCGAAAATGACGCGTAACCAAGGAAGTGTCGGGTACAAAATAATTTTTTGCTCATCAAGACGCAGAATACCGAAATAGACGAGTTTTGAGGTAGTTGAGTAGCGAGGGTCCACTGTATCTCAATTGACAGCAGAAAAATGCTTTGTTTTTCTCTATGCTGTTATAATATTCTGATGCTACTTTGTACATGCATACCAATAAACAAAATTCAGGGTAGAATTGCCTGGTATTTCGGGGCTGGGTCACTCTAGTGAGTGATATACTACAGGATATTTCTCCATTTTAGGGAACACATGAGGTAAAAGAGGTTGCTCTCAGAGTGGGTTATCATGTTCATAGATCTAACCAATTAAGGTTAGTTTGTTCTCTGATTGAGCACCTCTAACTTTGTTTTTTTGTTTATGCAAATGACCCTTAGGGATTAGTCTCCCTAAGGATGATGGGGGACACCAGACGGGACCCCTTGCTCACTGTGCCTTAGGGAGTTCAGCTACACCTCGGTGACGAGGCCCAATGAAGGCTGAAAAGTACATCTGGGGTTTGCTGTTTCTCCTGTTCAGGGTAGAGATGCCTGGTATTTCGGGGCTGGATAACTCTTGAGTGGGACCAGACTGATATATTTCAGGATATTTCTCCCTGTGAAGGGCACAAGTGACTAAAAGAGGTTGCTCTCAGAGTGGGTTATCTTGTCCATAGATCTAACCTATTAAGGTTAGTTTGTTCGCTAATTGAGCACCGCTATTTTGGCGTTTTGCCTACTACTGAAAACCTACATTTTTACCTAATTATAGCTAATATATTTAAATTAACTTGACAGGTTTGCTTTGCTGCACTGCAGTGAAACAAGAGTAAATTGACCGCAATGCTGTGTGTCAATTATTATTTACCAAATATCAGACTTTCTATACCCCTAAGGTATAAAACGAGTCAGAACTAAACTTTAAAATACCAGAAAAAAGCAGTTGATTTTGAAAATGAATGACCCTGAAAACCCTATATAAATTAGCATAAAAATCATAATTCATTTTGGCCAATCAGAGGAAGCTACAACTTTGTTGCAGTGTCTGGGGATCAGTCTCTGCAGCAAAGCATCATAGGATGTGTAATAGTTTCTTTCCACTACAAGGAAACAAGGAAGCAGCTGCAGGCAATGATACTCTAGATCTCTGCACTGTGCTCCTGTTGACTTGAAGGTTAGTATAGGATTTAAAAAAAACAAAAAAAACACTTGAAAGCAGTGTTTCTATTGGTCAGTACCAGGTGCCTATGTAGGCAGTTTGGGGGTGTGGAAACTTTTTTTTTTAAATAATTTATTCTGTATGCCTATAGAATGACTGTGATATAAGAAACATGTGTTAGACTGGAAACATTTACAAACAGGGAAACTTCCATATACCTTTGTGTTTCCTAGGAATGATAAAAAAAACAGTGCATTTTTTATATAAATTTCTACATGTTTCAATACAAAGGGACTGATAATGCTGAATATAACTTGTACCTAGCTCATACCTATCTTTGTGTTATGTACTGAACGTTCCCCAAGCAACAATGACCCTTTAAAGGGGCAAACATTACGGCATAATGAAAATTCTTCTCTGCCTTTTAGAACGGGAAATGTCAAATCACGATTATTGCTGTGAATAAATATTTTGAGATTTATTTGCTTGAGAAGAAAAGCATTTTGGGGCGTAGCAGAATATTATATGACTAATGAGTTTAACATCACACATTGTTGGTTTCCACTTATGCTATTGAAACCACAGCCCCTGTCTTTGTTGGCTATCAATCTAAAGCCACAAAGTCTCTCTACTGCGAAGTCTCCTTGGGCTTAGTACATCTTGAGAATGTACAAGGCAGAACATAGCCGTTTCAGCTGGTTGCTTGCTGGACAGCGCCAGTTCACAGCACATCAAACGCGCATTGCTGCTGAGAATGAATACCCTGCGCTGCTGGCACATACTTCTTGGAAAAGCTCAATCTGGTGGTAAGGAGAGGAGAAGAGTTTATTCAGTGACTGCAAGTTAGTTAGAAGAACTCACTGGGTGTATTAGGCAGATGTATTGTTTAAACACTCAGTCCTATTTAGTGACTTAGAAATGGCTCAATTAAAGGACCACTGTAGTGCATTTAAAAGTAAAGATCATATGTTTGTATGTTGGGCATAGACTATTACAAGTAGTATTCAGTTTATTTATTTATTTTGAATAGTCTGTTTTATTATCATGCAGAAATGCTTTTCTCCTATTCCGTTTGCCTTTTCAGAGGATGTGGCCAGCACTGCATTTAGGGCTGGACCATCATGGAGCTTGGAAGCAGTTTGGACTATAATATCAGTGGCCCCACCCCATGATAGCATTAATCCCGCCCCCACTGTATACATAGAGGTAACAGCTATATTGTAACAGGATTGCAGCTGTCCCATAGTCCCCACCCAATATCAGTGCATGAGAAATCAGAATCCCTACCACTTTTACAGATCATGCTCCATCTTATCCCCAGACAGAGCTGACCAAGTCCCCTGATAAGCACAAGGAGGTGGAGATAAGCAGCTCTGTTTGAGGGAAAACAGACACATTTAAAATTAAGAAAAATATTAACTTGTATTTGTTTTAAACTGTATACGGTTTTTAATAGTCTGTGCACAACGAACAGGCATATGAACTTTGCTTGTAAATGCAGTGGTCCTTTTACCAACTACATTTATGCAAGAGCAGGATTTGTAGGCATATTTGTGACTGCCTGCTCCTGAGCATATGCAAGGGAATAGGGTATGTGTCAAATTCTAAAATCTTCAAATGTATAATAAATCTCCCTCTACATCTCCCTTCTCCCCACATCTCCCTCCCTGAGAGATAATATAACCACAGCTCCTCAGGCTCCAAGTTACCAGGCAGTATTAAAATGAGAGAACATGGAGCCTCCTATACACATACAGCCCTATTAAATTCCAAAATTTGTCCGAGCTACAGAGCTATTAAATTAGACCATGGCACAAGTTACGGACTTGAGACGCAAACCCGTAAACCATTTGTCACACATTGGATGTGCAGCCGTGAACATGATCAATTAGTCAAACCCGTAGTTACGGATTCAGACAGAGTCAATGGTAACAGAGATTGTCATCATTACCTCACTGAAAAAATGAAGGTTAGATTTCAAAGCCTTAAGCACTTCAATTACGAGTTTTGATCGAACCCGCATTCCAGATATAATGCAATATTAATAAATCAGTAAATATGATATTCTAGTCCATGCGAGTTCTATTATATATTTTTACACATTGATTGCCGGGATCGATATAACACGGAAATTACACTGAAAATACCTAACATCACTTTCCCTTTTATTATAAGTACAGTAGTGTGTGTATATATTTGCATTTACAGTGCTACGGATAGGACTTTACCCCCCTAGCGGGTCCTCTCTAGTACCCGTTGGCTTTTTGGCTCCATTTGTGGGTTACGGGCTTGAACGCCAGTAATTTGTTGCAATTTAATATAATGATTGGAAATGTAGCAGTTACAGGCTTGACAGATCAAAGGATTTGCAGGCACGCAGTTCAATTTTCCACGTCCCGTAGCCTTTTCACGCCCTTACCCCGCAAGTCGTTAGCGGATTTCTTTACGGGGCCAATTAAATAGCTGCTAGTCTTGCAGGCTACGTTATGAGCTACGGTTTTACACGTTGAGGGAATTTATATAGGGCTGATAGTCTTCAAAAACTAAGATTAACTGTAAACATATTTTTATGTTCATGGCTTGTTAGTAGGTTATATACTTCACAAACGTGGGATGTTTTTCACAAACTACAGTGGTCCTTTACGATATGAAACCTCACTCTTTAGCTCCCCCTTAACCCCTGCCAGTTCTCCATGTAATATTTTCTTGCCTTTTAACATGAAGATCACTCTCATGCCAGCTTCTGTACACCAGCTAAAATATTCTCTATAATATTGTGTGCTTGTGCATACTTCACAAATATGATGTTTGTCCTTCTTATAGCATACTTTGTATTTATTAACAGCTATAAACGTCTCTTTTTCATATAAAGTAAAATAGCTGGAAACATTATGATAGATGCAAGCTCAATATTTAAAAATGCATTATCTGCTCAGTTGTAATAACTGTAGCCAAGTGGTACCCAGAATCCACTGTGATGGTTTTATTGAGAATAGCAATTAAAATGAGGTGCAATAAAGTGCCTACAGATTTTAATTTGAAAAAAAAATCACTATATTAGCACCGAACCTTCCCCATTTGGGCTACTAATACTCGGCACGCAGGTAACATCTGTAGCGTGTAAGGTGAAAAGTTTAGAGAGCCCGCGTCTGCTGTGCTCATTATATTAAATGAACAAAACAAACCGTAATGATCAAAGCTTGCAAGAGACAAATGGGTCTCCTTTTATTTAAAGATCAGACAAACACAGTGAGTGCCCTTGTGGTACGGCAAAGAAAGACTTGTATAATCCAGCAAACTGTACTCAGTAGGAAATTCAATGCTATCACTTTCTAAAATGGCAAATAATAACAAAATATACCATTAAAAGGTACTAGCACTAATGATATGATTAACTTAAAGGGCAGTAAATTGGATGATTTCTTTTAATGTAATGACAGTAAAAAAATGAATCATATCCCCCTCAAAACAATTAAAATGTTTTCTCACATTTGTTATTGTTTGTTTGCTTGTCTATAGGGGTAATTAATTTGCAGTGTATTTGTCTATTTATTTCATCTGCCTCCAAGTATGTCATAATCTGCTGCATTGTTTACTTGGGGGACACAATTCAAATTGATGTGAGGAGCATCAATGTGTATGTTAGTGGAAACAAGTTGTTCCGAGTCCCACACGTGCAACAGATTATGACACACTATGGCGGAGGACGATGAAACTGGCAGATACACTGAAAATATATTACCCTTATGTGTGTGTTTGTGTCGTTCAGTCGAGTCCAAATCTCTGTGGACCGTAACACACCATGCTGATCCACTTTGTATTCATGGCGGAAATACTGGAGTGGGTTTACCGTTCCTTCTCCAGTTGGCCAAAGCATACAGCTCCTGGTATTCCTAGGTGGTCTCCTATCAAGTCCTGACCAAGCCCAACCATGCATGGCTTCAGGGTAGTGTGACCTGTTGGTTCCCTGACTGGTATTGATCCCAGGTTGCAGCGGTGAAATCATAGAATCCTTACCACTGGACCAGCATGGAACCCGTGTATTACCCTTAGAGGTCAGCAAATAAACAATAAAAAAATAGTATTTTTATGGACAAATATAACTTTATTTTTTATACTATCATTAGTCAAATTTCCAGTGTCCATTTTATTCAAATGACCTGTGATTCAAGTAAATATTGGCAATTAGTTAATGTATTTTATTAGAATATAAACAATCTTATTGGAAAACGAATTTCCAAGGATGGCTCAGGGTTATTGAGGAGTCTCATTATTTTCCCCACTGAGCTATAACAATTAAAATGGCATGACAAAAAAGTCAGCTATAAACAAGTGCCCCTCGACGGGCTCTTAGCTATTAGACGCAGGCCATCTGTTCCTGAAGAACCGATTACCATTCCTGGAATCACTCCATCTGATGACACTGATTTGGAGAGAATTTAGTAATATCCAACAGGTGCTGTAGTAATGAGTGGGAAGATTCCTACAATAAGGAAGGAAATTATTGCTGTCTTCAAGATTTCCAATATTAGTAGCCCATACCTTTCCAATCAAACAAAACCATTAAATAATATCACTGACCTTAGCTAGTGAATCCATTTTTGATTCCATAGAGTGATTGTATATTATTATTAATTATAGGAAGCTGTAGAGAGCACTTAAAAGTGCTGGTTGTAACCATTACTAAAAGCTTTTATGCAGGAAGAGTGTTCTGAACGTTAAATATTACTGGTAATGCAGCTTTGCAGTATTGTCAGGAATTCTCTCTTGTATGTGTCAGCTGCAGCCGATCAGTATTAAGTTATTTCTCCACAGAGTTCAATAAAATAGCTGGCGCGTCTTTTACCTTATGAATCTGCCAGCAATAAGTTTATCATATTTAATAGGTCACTGTAGTCCCAAACTTGCTATTATCAATTTTAAAGTGCATATTATTTGCTAAGCATTACACACACACAGTGCAAAAATAATTTTTGCATGAAAAAAAGTTATGCTATGTCAGTATATTGGGTCTACTGGGGTCTCAGTCCATGCACAGGCTTCCTTTCTAGACCTGACCTGTTGCAGCAGACATCAGAATTCCAGTAGCTTTTCCTCAGATCAGACAGCCACAAACAGAGCATGGAAATCCCAGCATCCTGGCAAAGAACATAGTTCTATCACCTATATCTTAACCAGAAGATCTGTTTATTGAACAGGGGACAGCATATTTACAGGGGAAATGCATTAACACAAAGTAATTAAACAATAGTGCCATTAAACACTATTTCATTTCAGTAAAATCACTAGATCAGAATGGCATGATAACTTAATTACTCAGGTCTGTTACATGATATATTACTAGTTAGTAGCTGGATGTTTGCATTTCTACAAAGGAGCCCTACAATGATAAAACTGTCCCATTTTGAAGCATTGTGTCATGTCCACAAACAACCTCATATATCTATATTTGCAAACAATAATTTGATTACACCTCTGCAGATCAGGTCAGACAGTATACCACGAACTACCACAAAACTGTTTATAAAACAATACATGCTTAACATGTAATTACTATAGCAAATATAATGCACTCAGTATTACAGTACAGTGAAACAGCCACCTCTGTAGCACAGTGAATATACCCAGAGCTGCACATGGCACTGCCAGTACAGTGAATCTCCCAGCCCTTAGGCCAAGTGCAGAGGTAATACTTCACACAGCCCTGACTGGTGGTTTGTCACACTAAGCTCACAGTGGTACATAATAAACAAACAGTTTGGTCTGTGATAACCTTACCAATGAAAGAAGGTACAAGCAAAAACTGATGGAGAGCCGTATATCTGTATTTTTTTAAATCTTGATTAACTCTCAAAAAAATGTGGATCAAAGCAGAAGATTGTTTTAGCCCAGAGTTTACAAGGCTACTTTCTTGTGAGATGTCAGTACAGAGGAGGAAACAATTGTGCCCCTATCTTATTTATATTGCAACTAGCGAATTGCCCGTCAAAAAATGACAGCAATGAAATTGTAAGTGAGCTAATGCTGTTTGGTGTGTAATAATGAAATATATAATACATTAATAAATGAATATACTTTACCTATTTTGAAGCATTGTGTTGAAGAGCTGGCAATCTGTGTTCATGTTGCTGCAGCATTAGTGGTGTGGAGCTGCTGTGTAAGCATGCTGAATGTGTGCAGTGTAATAGTGTGCATGCGCGAGACTAAACCGTTAGCGTAGTGGTGTAGTTCCGCATTGGCGTAAAATGGCGGGTAATCTGTGGTATGCGTTTTCGCGGATTATCCGTAGGTGTTTTGTGGTGTTTTGCGAGTTTCTTGTGGTGTTTTGCGAGTGTGTTGTGGTGTTTTCCGTGTTTAGAGTGCTGTAGCCTCGTTTTCGTTTTGTTCGTCGGGCCTTTTTTTCTCTCGCTTAGCGATTTTATTAGACTCTAATTTTGATTTAAATGAAGGTGTAACTTGCTTTTTTGAGGTCCTGGGTGGTTCCTCTTGGTGTAGGTAAGCTTTTTATGTGTGTGTTGTCTGTATTTATTGTGTTTTAAATGTTTTTATGTTCGCGTGTTGCGTCCGATTTTTGCGAGGTCGTAATGTGTGGTAACGTGTCTCGTATGGTGTTTGCGTGTGTAGCCTCGTTTTCGTTTTGCTTGGCGGCCATTTTTTCTGTTGCTTATCAAATTTTTTAGTGTGTAAACTCTTTTATTTTGAGTGAAATTAAGGTGTAAGTTGGTTTTTTGAGGTCCTGAATGCTCCCTGTTGCTGTAGGTAAGTTTTGTATGTATGTGCTGTGTGTATGTATTGTGTTTTGAATTTTATAATGTTTGCGAGTTGCGTCCGATTGTTGCGAGGTCGTAATGTGTGTTAACGTGTGTCGTATGTTGTTTGCGTTGCAAGGAAAAGTTTGCGAGGGTCGTAATTGGTGTGTCGTGTTGTTTGCGTTGCGACGTAAAGTTTGCGAGGGTCGCAGTTGCTGGCAAGGAGCGCCTTCGGCGTTCCATGCCAGCAACTGAGGCCCTCGCCCGCAAGCGTTAGCAACAACTCGCATGCTCACAACTATATATGTGATTGTTCTACTCTACAGACCTTATTTTTCACAATTTAGTTTTTTTTGTAACTTAGACTCAATTAGTTTAAATTAAGTATTTGCTTGGTTCGGGAAGGATTAATAGTTATTTTAATAAGAAAGAGGTCAGGGACCCGTTTAAAACCAGACCCATTGATTGACTTTTTGTGCTCAACAACATACATGTGCTCATAGTGTTATTGTATGTTACCTGTGAATCACTGTAGAAACACATGACAACACATGCATTGCTAGGTAAAACCTAACATCCACATACATCACTGACAATTATTATTATATAGTCCTGTAGAAATGCGCATAATGCAATTTTCATCTGAGAAAATGAGTTAACAGAAAAGATCAGAGATTTTTGCAATCTAAAAAATGGAAATTTCTTATGAAAACCAACTCACAGTAAGTAACATTACCTTCCAAACAAAAAAAAGTGCAAATTTAATTTTTAAATATTTCCCAAGGTGTTAGCTCACTCCATGGACCATTCCAAAAAAAAAAAAGTAAAAGTGCTTCTGAAATCAATCAAGAAAAAGTAATTAATTTCTGTAAAAAAAAAAGATAATTAATCTAACAAACGTGAGGAATCCAAATTATGCTCAGTGATGCCTCGTTTGATAGCTTTATATCATTTGCTTGCATACAGGGTATGTTATTGTTTATTGATATTTGTGTTTATTGCTGTGAACTTTAAAAAAAATACAATGTATTGTTCAGATTACTGTAATACAGAATGACATTGTGAATTTGCTTCTTAATTGTTTGTGTTGACCTTTACTGCATAAGGGAAAACTGAAACAACTAGAGTATATATCATAAATAAACTTCACCTCTGGACCTAGTTTTTAGTTTATGGCCCTTAGGCTGATTTTATGAAGTTTCTAAATGTATTTGGCATAAATTAATTTAAATATCTGCAATTTATACAAATATAGTAATGGCACAAATATTAATGTTAGTATAATTGGTTTACATTATTTAATCAGTAATAATAATTATGTTTTAGCATTTGCTCTCCATTCTGTTAGCTTAAATAATGCTGCAATGGTACAGAAATTTGGTTTGAAACATTGCAAAAAAATTTCTGTTTTTGGGATCTATCCTGTTTTATGTGCGCATTTGTTGCAGCGCGCCGCTGAGGACTGTAGGAATGCGGCCGTGCTCCCATCCCCATCTGTGAAAACTATGTAGTACACCCCAATCCCCTAACCATAACCCCCTAAACCTCACTTCCTAACCCTACCCACTTATCCTAACCCTAACACCCTAAACCTCACTTCCTAACCCCATAAACCTCACTTCCTAACCCTAGCCCCCTAACTCTAACCAAAATCCTCACTTCGTAACCCTAACCCCCGACTTACCGGGTGTAGTAGCTCATCACAGTTAGATGGGGACGCGAGTGCGCCCGCGTTCCTACAGTCGTCAGCGGGGCTGCAACAAATGCGCACATAAAACAGGATAGGTCTTGTTTGTGTCCTTTTATTGTATTTACAATATATCCTAAATAGGCTTCCAAAGAAACCTGTCTTTAAAATTTTATGAACTTTTTCTAGGGCTCCAAAGCCTCTCAAGAGAACAAATGTTCTTCACAGGTTATTTCAGCCTCTATATGCAGAGAATATTCCCCAAGGTGTTACTGATCAATAGTCTTGTAAGCTACTTTCAACAGAGCATTTGTAAGCCATGCAAGACATTGCCACCCTAACCTTTTCTAGTAATTTCATAGGTATGGAGGGACCCGGGAGGCTGTAAAAAATTAGCAATGATGTTTAGAAGCACCTATTCGTCTCGGATTTGACAGCAAACCGACTACAGTAGACTCTCAGTTAACCAGAACTCAATCAACCAGAAAAAAAATGAATACTGTACTTTAAATAAAAATTTAATTTTACAGGGCTCAACAACTGCTAGGAGCCAGGTTGTCATGCCACAAAATGCTTATAGGCACCTAGATTTCATTCACTGTACATCTGTGCAATTCTATGTTACCTGGAAGCAGACAGACATGAGTGACTGAGCCAGTGCAGTGTTGCCATTACATTCCCCGGGTTCAGCACCGCAACCTCCAGCAAAACGTATCAGTGTGTAAGTGAGGAGTGAAAGCTGCTGCTGCTAGAACAGCCCTCACTGACAAATATTCTTAGCAGGACATCATGTGCAGATAATAATAAGCCTCTTCTAATAGTGACTCTCAAGCAAACGGAAACTACATTAATCTGGCATCTACCAATCCTCATGGGTGCCACATAACCGAGAGTCTACTGTGTATTGGTTCACCATTATTATGATGTCAAAGTGCTTATATGCAGTATTATAACTCACAGTAGACCTATATATTAATTTTGTATTATAATGCAAACTAATCATAAATGCATATTACCTGATAATATTAAGATGTAATTTGTGTTATAATAGTAGCTGAGAGGTAAAATAACATTAAAAACATTGCTGACTGATTTGGGAGAGCTCTTAAAGTGAATGGGACGCAAGGCAGATAGGGGATGCTATTGAGAAGAAAGCAAGCTCTGTACTGTATTTGCATTGGATTTGAGGTTTGAATTAGGAAAGGGTTTCATAAAACCTTGTTTCTTATAATAAGGAAACTTAAAAGTACAAGGTGAGCCTTGAAGAGGCAATTCAAGATCCTCACTCACCTCTCAGAATTAATACCAGGATTTGTCTCAAATATTACAGTCACTCATGAACAGAGGTGCCTTATGGCTTCAGCCAGGTCATATTCGTATGTAACCACAAGATCTTTTGAAAATCTGTCTTGATACCCTCCATTAAGGACTTGGTTGGACATTGCCAACCTACACTATTTGAGCAGATTACTGAAAAACTTGTTATAGAGGCAAATTCCCATTATATGTATGTAGACCATTCCCAAACACTACAAGCAGGCGCATTAACTTCAGAATAACATGCATATTTACATGACTTCAAATGTCTTTGATGCAGTTTGCTAATGCTTATAACAAGCTATTTTAGTGCCTACTAAGAAATTTAGCTGTTAAATGTAAATTTCAAGTCCGTGGTTGCTATAGATAATTATGTATTCCATTGATTTTGTTACTCATCCCACGTCTGTGTTTTTTACATCTTACGTGTAATCATTGTTTTGACTGATTTACAATTCATGGCAATACGAGATAAGCTTCTTGCTCCAGTGCAATGGGAAGTTAACTATATTATATTTATTTCCAAGCAAACCATATGAATCTAATCTCTTCCTCATTTTCCAAGTCTAGAGGTTTTTCAGTTGCCTCTATTGTTATGTTAAATAGCATAAAATATTCCTGAAGAAACGTTGACTCACATTTTATTAGACATGAGATTGAAAAACAATTGAATTTTGCTTTCCTGCCGAGGTTTTTATAATGTTTAATGTCTTTCTGTGTAATGCCCATTCGGTCCTGCAATACGGGTATTACAATACAGTTATTTAATAGTCCACATGTCTCATTTGTATGTGTTTAGAATACTTGATGTAGACAAAACCAACAGGATAGAGTTGTTTACACATATTGATTATACAACATTACTCAATCCCTTAAATCTATTTACCTGAAGGACACAAGAACTGTTTTCTGTTTTGGAGATAAGTAGTCAGCATCAACTATGAGATTAATGAGTTCCCGGTGCAGATGCCCAGCATCCTTTTTAACTCATTATTGGATATCTCATTCTAGTTTTACAAACAGCAAATCAATAAAACAGATGTTTAATACATTTTGTAATACCTATTTTAAAAAGAAATAAAATACTCGTCTTCATTGGCCTTCACAAGACTGGGATCCACAACCAATATTTAAATATGGCTCACTAATTATATCATCCTCAGATGTAGGGAGATGAATATCCAGAACAGGACACAGTGATGTGTAAGCAGCAGGTTTCCTTCACTAGACAACTACTAATAACAGATGGCAGCTGTGCATGCAAATCAGTGTTGGTTCTTATTGCACCTTACATCACACTTCCCCTCTAAAAAGCATCATGAGTAATGATACAAGTCAAAATATTTAACATTTACATACACTGGCCAAATGTACTTAAAGGGCCAGTTAATTATGCACAACTTGGAGTACACCACTGTAACATATTCCTCAAAACATGTTGAAATACTTTTTTAATTTTTGAAATAGGTGCCTTTTTCACAGAAAAAAAAACATAAATTAAGTTCTGTTTACATGAGACTCTGGCAAGTCCCCCAGGCAGACTGATAGCAAAAGCTGTGTGCAGAGAGCAGATCAGAAAGAGGGGTAACCCTTCCTAAATTCATGTGTGCAGGGAAATGACTGCTGGAAACTCCTAAATATTTTACTTGTGGGTTAACTGATGGCTGATTACATTACAGTGAAAAATAATACATCTTGTGTTCTCCTGAGCTTGCATGTGTTGTTAATCATGGAACAGTCAGCAGTGCGCTACTATAATGTATACCACTGTCTGCCGAAAATGGCAAATATATCATGAGATATATATATCATGAGATATCAAAATGGTTATTAAAATACTAAGTGCTCTTCAAATCTAATATAAAAAATATTATTACAAAAATGTTCTTATTTGTCCTTCAGTAAAATGTTTAATGGTCTGTAGAAAAGGATTACGTCAATTTAGGGCTTCTCATTTAATTGACACATTAATGCCTTGTACTGGACTCTGTCCAGGAATGCATATTAATTCAGTTATGTTTGTGCTGCTTTTGGTCTATGCACGTTTAATGCATATTATTTGATGAGCTAATTGAGTAATTACTTCTGCTAAATTAAGAATGTGAATATACGATTTGAATGTTGTGTGTTTGCGTCATTAAGTCATGTCTGACTTTCCGTGACCTGATGGACCGTAACACACCATGCTGATCCACTTGGTATTCATGGCAGAGTTACTGGAGTGGGTTGCCAGTTCCTTCACCAGGGGGCCACAGCATACAGCTCCTGGTATTTCTAGGTGATCTCCCATCCAAATACTGACCAACCCCAACCCTGCATGGTTTCATGGTGGTGAGACCTCTTTGTTCCCTGGCCCAAAATCGAACCAAGGTTGCAGTGTTGAAAGCAACAAACCCCCACCACTGGTACACCTGGGAACCCATTTGAGTGCTAGATATGCTTTAATTATAGTGTAATGTAAAAGGTCAATATAGTCCAATTTCTTATTATTCTATTGGATTGATAATAGTCAAACACTCTTTTTTTTAGTTAGGTAAGAAAATAAAAGCAGCCTATACATGTAATGCCTATTTATGCAAGTTTGAGCGGTCTTGGCCATTATAATCTCTTCTATATCTGAGTATATATTTTGATCAAGAAGGTGGGAACCTTGAAGGCTGAGATTAGCTCATTATCACTCAGTGAATTATTTGAATTTACCACAGCCTTGCATATCTTCTCATGAAGGAAGGAACCTTGGAATTTGAGACATAAAAGATAAAGGGGAGATTTTGATGAAACCGCAATGAAGAAGAAAAAAAATAACGACATATAATTGCATACAGTATATAATAGGAGTTGGTTCTATTTCTGTACAATTCTAAAACCGTTATTGATTCTAGCTGTAAAATAGGGCACTGAAAGAAAACATGATTACAGCGCTACTATATTGTCATCGACTTCACTAAAGACAAATAATAAAAGAAAGCAACAGTTGAACCTTTGTCTTAAACATAACATTTATTTTGCTTTTGGTGTGAAGGATATGCACACAGATAAATTAAACAGCTAAAATACAATAAAAAAAAATATGACTTAAGGAATATCACCAGATGATTATGTTCTAGTTTGCCAATTTGGTTGGGTTTCTCTTCTTGACATCAGTGTATGACAAAATAATGACTATCATGGCTTTGGAAGGGTAAAAATAGGACTCACATCAGATCAATAAATATACATGCGCTTTTGGCGCTCATTGCAAGCCTCGCCCCCTGTGTACTGTTTAGGCCTCGCGCTTGAGCACCTTCACCTGTCCCCCTGTGTAGTTTAGGGGCCTTCCCGATGAGTGTTACTACCTTGGGTTAAATATACTGGTTTCTATTAAGTGTTACTGTTTTGCGTTAAGTCTTACTGCTTAGGGCTTGTATTTACGTCCTTCGGCCTCATTTTCGTCGTGTTTTTCGGTAGCCATTTTTTCTCTCACTTAGGCGATTTTCGATTGTGAAAAAACGGCAAATATGCCTTTAATTAACTTGCAACCTTACTCACAGGCTCCCTGGCTCTCCCACTGTGCTATGTGTGAGTTTGTAAGTTAATTGAAAGCATATTTGTGTGTTCTTGCAGGTCTTTCCAGTTCGGTGGTTCGGCCGTTAAAGTCTTAATTTTGTGAGCGCCGCTATCCATCTACGTGCTTCGGTTCCATAGGCCCCTGCGGCGCTCATCACCCCTGCAATGAGCGCCTTCGTCGCTTATTGAAGCTAAGTCCTGCTAAGTCCTGCACCGCTGGCGATGAGGGCCTGCGGCGCTCATTGCAGCCTAAGTCCCCCGGGCCTTGCAGTTGCGGCTCGCCATAACATACACACACTATATATATATATATATATATATATATATATATATATATATATATATATATATATATATATTCATTAATTACTCACCAAAAGACACACATTCTCTGTCACTTTCTCAATTTATTCATTTAAGTTTTGGTAATTGTATTGATTCAATTAACCTTCACTTTAGAAAATGATCCAAACATGCCTGCCATCACTTATATTATTTAAAACGGATTTATTATATTTTGCTGTCTTTTGCATTATAGTCATGTATAAGTAAAATAATATAATCATATGGTACATAAGTCTTATTGTCACTCTGGTAAACATACAGTAGGTAATATTTGCAGATCTTCATGGTTAGGTATGAAGCTATATTAAAAAACTGTTAAGACGCTAAAGCAAAAATGGCAGGTAGCCCCTTCTATCCGAGATCTGTGTCCCAGATAGCAGATTAACAAATTGCCATCATATGATATAGTAACACAGTGACACAGCATGATGTATGGGCCCTGTACAAATTCACTATCTGGTCTGGAAACATTTCATCCTTTCAAAGATTTAATCAGTGCAGGAATAACTACATCTCTAATTATCTCCATATTGCACTCACCAAAACCTCCATTTTTTATCTTTTTCTTTGAAAACTAGTACATTTAATAGATTCTTTACAAACTAACATTTTTAGAGTTTAGTGAAAATGTATAAACAGAGAATGTGTAGTGTCTAATAAAGTCTCACATGACCCAAGAAGATAAACAGCGGCTCATAATGGTAGATGGTTCCAGCAAACCTTTGGATGCAAGTCAAAAAGAAACCCATTAGCGTGACATAGACAAAACTTCAAGGATCCCTTGTGTATTCCTTGGAGAAAGGTATGGATTGATTTTTGAATGTTTACTTCACATTAGCTTGGAAACTTAAATACTTGTACTTCGCTCACTTTGCAGTGGCCCCAGAGATGCCAAAGACACACAATCGCCATGAATTAAATGGACACAGAAAGCAAAGATTTCCAGGTCTCATCTGAAAGAGCATATTAAGAGTGTGTTTTGTGTGTTAGAAAATATATTTCCACATTAATTAGTTTAGATATTTATAAGATAAAATGGCTATAATTCCCATTTGGCAACCCAAAAAAGTTTGTTAGCTGTAGAATTATCTTGGTAGATTTGAGTGTATTCTAAAAAATGTTTTCCTGTACATGGAATACTATGAATAATTACCGTGTAAGAGACTATTCTTTCAAGTCAACTAATTGCAGTGCAGGTAATTAAAACCTAAACCCACTTAATGAATATCATATTTTCTCACTCTTGTTGTTAAACGCTTGTTCTTACTGAAAAAGGACATATAATGAATATAACATTGTAAGGTGTGAGATACTCTGTATGAATATTATTAATCAATGTTAAAATTACATTAACAAGAGGAATTATCTATCATTAAGATGGCAGTATTTCTATTCTAGAAGCATGATATACGACAGATAGCTCAGGGGCCATATGCAGCCCTCAAGTACTTTCCACGTGACCCCCAGGCTGTTCATTGGAGTGGGAGAGCATGACCATCTTCAACAATACACAATCTATTATATCTCTAAAAGTAGAAAGTATTACCCGTTTGTACTCCTAAATACTTCTCATTATAAATACCTTTATTGCAAATTAATTCCTTTCCTACAAAGTCTTTGTCGTTATTTGTCAAGTAAAATAGACACATTTAAAGCACTGATTTAAAATTACGGATTCACTAAGCTTAATAGTTATGAAGCAGTTTAGGAAGAGGAATTGTGACATTCCCAGTGAATCCATTTGGAGCCTTTATGAAGCTTATTGAACCTAACCCATTATACGTTTAGTTGTAAGATAGTGCATAACTAGACCGGTTAGGTTTCTTTAATGTCTAGATTAAATTTGAAGAGTTTGATATAAAGTCATATGCATTAAAGTGCTGGTAAACTCTTGAATGTGTCATGGTAAAGGGCCATTTAATTAAAGCACAATTTGGACAACATCACAGAAAAGATCTCCAAAAAGAATGTTGAAATACCTTTTGAAATGTTTTCCTTTTTTCCAAATAAATCAAATAAAGTAAAATCTGTGTTTACATGTGTCACTGACTGCCCATTGCCAGAACCACAGCTAGGTGAAGTGAGCAAAAGAAAAAAAAAGATTTTACCCTTAACAAATGTATCTGAGCAGAGTAGGGAATACTGAAATCACCTAAACAAGTAATATACAGCCTTATTAAATTGTGATTTGGCCAATTGAACATGGCTCTATATAAGCACAGAGCATATTTTTTTTACATAAGTTTTTAGTTAGTGAAAACCTTGCTTTTTTTTTTAGAAGTTCACTAACTAAAAACGTATGTAAAAAAAATAATATGCTCTGTGTTATATAGAGCCCTATTCAATTGGCCAAATCACAATTTAATAAGGCTGGTAATGGCTAACTGGTCAGTTCAGTCCTGAGCTAGACACTTCTTTAAATCACAGTAGTCACCCTGCTATCTGTGATTACGCATGCAACAGCCAGTATTCAGGACAGACATTGTATGTAAACAGACTTACAACTTTAGCTGTCATTGGTAGAATAAAAAAAAAAGATAATTTTTACATGCAATTGCATGCTCTTTCACACCATGAGCAGCACTTATAGTGAGGTAAATGGCCCATATATAATGAAAAAAGATATAGGTTTAAAAACATGACCCTGACTAGGAGCATAATTGGACAGAAAAACTGTCGTAAAGCTAGTTTTTAGTTGGTCTATAGGGTTATGGAGGTATCCAAAATAGTTTGGTGAGGGTTGTAAGAGAGGCATTTATATTTCTGCAAGAGCAGGGCAGGAAGTTATTCATGCAAACTGCTTACCACACTTCTATACATGTGTGATGGAAGAGAATAGGACTTGAATACCAGAGGCTCCAATGATTTAAAGGGATATGAACGTTTCATGGATTAATACATTTCTGCACTCTATAGGCAAAAAGCAGCCTATATGTATGCAGCACATCTCATAGAACAATTTATTTTTAGTAATCCCTTTAATGATTATGTTGACACATTCAGGGGGTGTCTGCACACGCACCTGCCTCCCCCCCGAAATCAGCATGCAGCATCAGGGGAACAATATAAACCCACATTTTACCTGCTGTTGCTTGCTCAGCCAATCTCCTTGCAGCTTCCTCTCAGCAGCAATACATAGCACATATCACTGATACACTATATATCCCAGGCTGCTTTTCAGCATAAACAGGAACCCAGAGTTAATTCAAAATCTTCAGCTAGTCGGATTTGCCAAAACAAATCATTTCAAATTTGATGCCAATTTAGCCTGGGTTTGGAGGGTGTTAATCCTAATGTTCAACTGTCAGAAATTACAAGAGATTTTGCTGACTTCAATGTAAGTGTTTATTTTGGGATTTTCATGCATTTTTTTAAATGTTTGCATACACTACTAATTCTCTTTTATCAGATGCATTCATAATCCAGCAAATTCATATATCCCTTTAACAATTCCCACATCCCTCCTGCAACATTTCTACAGCATTATCAAGCAGCAGAAAACTGCTGCAATAACAGATATCTAGCACAAGGAAGTATTTCTTAAACTACCCTTTTCTTCAGCTGAAAACTCCATATATTACATATTTCAGCACAAAAGCCATTAGTTAGAAAATAAAATACATCTCAATTGTCCCCTTGCATCTAAACAATAAAACCCAAATGATTTTCATGCTTGTTTTCTAAATTAGTCTGAAAGTAAGCTTAGTAATTGGGAATGAATCTAACGTAGAGGGAGCAATATGTGGACAGACGGAGCAACATTTTAATAAAAGTAGCGGATTTAATAGTACCCTGTATCACATATGCATTAATTCAATGACACATTTGTTAATTACTATAACATCTTAATCGTGATGGAGTACCCCACAGATATATTAACTATTTGTGTGTCCACCAATTCATAAACTACTTGTAATTTTAATTCCTATAATGATGTCGTGTGCTGTTTCATCGTACAGCGCTGTTGCGCAATATAATCTTTATAAGACATACAGTGGATCTGGTAGTATATTGCGTGTCTTTTCTTGCGGAACAAATTATACCTGATTTTCCAGTCATCATTAGCAGCTGCAAGTGAAGAGATTAATTACAAAATAAATCATTATGACAATTAGGTCTAAAATGAATACTTTCATGGTTGATGAAATTACGAAAAATAGAGTTGTAATGCTATTTGTTACTTGGTTATAAATAGAGAATATACATATTTGAGTCACTAATACTAGAGGCAGTATCCCATTAGAAGTGTTCCTATAATCAGTTGTGGAGCTAGTAAATGGAGGGTCCTAGTGACAAAAAATAAAAAAATGAAGCCCCCGTTTGCAATTTCTCCGTACACGTTATGTGCCGATATGGTTCAATTAAAAGCTAAAAATATAAGTAGGTGGACAGATCCCCCGCTCTATAAAAATATTTATGTGCCAATCTCCCTAAATAAATTAAGAATCCACCTTTACTCCAGGTCGCTGCTGGTTTTAGAGAGACCCTACTATGTTGTGAGCCCCAGTGCTTTGCACCTGCTGCACCAGCAGTAGCTCCGCCACTGCCTATGATACGGATAGTTGTGCATTATAATATGCTACTGAGATTTTGAATTAGTTGGTAATGGGAAATTGTAAACAAATAAACAAATTAGAGGAACTCAGAGAACAATCTAACCTTAAAGATATATCTAAGTTTCTTATATCAGAAACTTAGATATATAGGCCCTCATTCAATTGTGATTTGTCCAATTGAATAGGACTCTAAATAAGCACATAGCATATTTTTTTAAATAAGTTTTTAGTTAGTGAAAACCTTGCTTTTGGATAGATGTTCACTAACTAAAAACTTCTGTAAAAAATATATGTTATGTGCTTATTTAGACCCCTATTCAATTGGCCAAATTGCAATTGAATGAGGGCCATAGTCTCCATATAGTCAGAGTATAAGTGGAGCATTACCCAGCAGGAGGGATTTTCTAAGGCTATGACTCTCATTGTTTGTTGCTTCTGCTCAAGGGAATGCCTGTAATCACTAGAGGACATCCAGACAAATAAAAACACTTTAATTAGAAATGATTTCTAAAGCAGAATGTCTAAATTATTATGCAATTAGCAATCAGTCTAGAAAAAGCCTGTTATAGACGTGTAGTGTTGTAGTGGGACATACTGAGCCTCAGGTGTGGTACACATGTCTGGTTTTGTAGAAAGGAATCACCGTATTCTTATCAGGAATCAATGCAAGGTCAGGAAGAATGTTTTGGTAGAATGACATGATGCTGACTAAAAGACCACTCTATAATGTGTATATTATATATATATATATATATATATATATATATATATATATATATATATATATAGCTAGTAAATCTATCTATTAGAGAAAAAAACATGTTGATGCCTCCCTGGAAAGGATACACTGGTAAAGGATGTGTATATGAGCAGGAGCTTTACATCTCAGCAAGAACTAGGCTTGAAATTATCCTTGCAAGCTGAGCTTTCTGCTTCTGCGCATAGGAAATGGGTAGGTGTGAAATTCTGAAGCTCCAGTAACATACAAAGGCCCCCATTCAATTACAAGTCTGTAATTACCTTCATACTGACCGTTTGTCTGCGGGTTAGAAATGTGTTACATATCACATATATAGTTCTCAGCAGCGCGACCTTGCCAAAAATCTGTTTGTAACTTAATGTTAGAACTGCGGGTTGGCAAATGCAAGCCCGCTGCAAAGCGAGTACTGCGGTTGCGGCCAGGCAAGGAGCGCTGGTGAAGATGAGCGCCATAGGCGATCATCCCTACAACCCCGTACGACATGCAGGAAGCGCCAAAGGCACTCTCTGCACTGGTGGAGATGAGTGCCATAGACGCTCATCCCTATGACCCCGCACAACTTGCGCATCATACCTACAACACGCAGAACTACACATCAACACAAAACTCAAACACACAATTCAAAGTGCAAGATCCGTAATACTTAAAAAAAAAAAACGCCTATTAAAAATTACAGCCGTAACACTTAGAAAAGGAATCCACCACTTGGAAAAAATAAAATAAAATAAATACAAGCTGCAAAAAATAGGAGCTTAACGGCCGCACCACGCACAGCGAAAAACATAAAAAAAAAAACACACAAAATACAAACTAAAATAAAAAAATAAAAGCAAAGGGGGACAGCCAGGACGTCTGGGAATGAGGTTACACGCCACTCGAAAATCCCCTACGCGAGAGATAAAATGGTCGCCGTAAAAAACTAAAACGAGGCTACACGACTTCTAAACACGCAAAACACCGCCAAGCACATACACCTTACACAGAACCGTACGACCTACTAAATACACTATTAGGAAGGATGCTAGATTCTCCACACCTGCGTAACACATTCACAATCTCAGCCATTTTACAACAGGAAATGCAAACTAATAAACATTACCATTACAAAATGCGCAACTACACAGCTAAACAAATGGTTTAACCTTGCGCACACAGCCTATTTACACTACACACTGCAGACACTTATACCTCAGCTCACCAACAGTGAAAATCTACATTGTATGCTGCAGGAACATCAAAACAGATTGTTAGTTCTTTAGCACAATGCTTCATGCATATATTACTTACAAATAGGTAAAGTATATTAATTTATAACAAATTTACAAATTAATTAATTAACATTACAAAAAAACAGAATCACAATAAACACTAAAGGCGCTCAGCGGTCGCCTCACAAGGAGCGCCAACGGTGTTTAGAGGACCACAACTATACCAGGGGAGAAGCTCACAATGCGAGTCAAAAGGCCATCAGCACAAACCTTGCAATGAGCGCCGAAGGTACTCACACAACCAAAATACTTACTTTGTGTACCAAACAGCATTACCTGCCTTACAATTCTATTGCCGTAATTTTTTGACGGGCAAGTTGCTTGTATAGATATATTGAACTGACTCAAGCCCGAAAGTACAGGCTCACAGACCCAACACGCAAACCATGAACCGGTACGTAGCATTTCAGGGCAGGATCATGATCAATTAAGCAAGCCCGTAAGTTACAATTTAGCAGAGCCAAAAGTAAATGAGACCGTCATCATGACAACAGTAAAACTTGAGTTTAAACTACAATTAATTAGTGTAATTTGTGATCGGACAATCTAGAAATCAATAAAATCAACAGTTTTAGTGTATTCAGGTTCCATGATATGTATTAACTCCTTGATTCCCAGAATCAATAAGACACAGAAATAAAAAAGTTCCAAAATACTTTTTAAGTGCATATTTACAAGCTTGAGGCTGTTGTGCAATTAATTCTACTGCCTTTCATTGCTTTCCCAGTGTTCTTAAGAACAGTAGTGTGTGTTTATTTGCTTTTGCAGTGTTACAAACAGGTGTTTAACCGACTTGCGGGTCCTATCTAGTACGCCTATAATTTTTTTATACATTTGCCATTTACGGGTTTGAAGGCAAATGCGGGCTTGTTGAATTTTGTAATTGAATATTGATTTTGCGTCTTTAGCACTGGTAACATTTACAGGCTTGAAGGAGGAGATACGTTTTTGAGCCTCGCAATTGAAATGTGAGTGACTAAAAAGTAGCCAATTAAATATTAGTAACATTTATGGGCCCCATTACAATCTCAAGTAATTGCGATTTGGACAATTAAATAGGGCCCACAGTGCCTCTCCCTTCTCTATTCTCCCCATCCCTCTCTCCACAGTTCAAGTGATAAGTATACAGTATGTCCTGAGGCTCTAAGATATCACACAATATAAGATGGAAACTTCTGTACACAAAATGAGTCTGCAACAATTTTTCTTTAAAAATTGTATTGTGTACATTGCACATTTTCCAAAAAAAGAACCGTTTATTAGTATTTAAAACCTACTATTTTAAATGCACGTTAAGCGATAATGTCCTATGTCTAATTACTTTCTGAATATTGAAACAAATGTGCATAATGTCATATGAATGGCTCCTTAGAAATGCACCATAACCCGTAATAATATTGCCCGATAATGTGTATCACATTACTGGGAAGTAATCATTTCAGGTAATTTGTGTTACATTATACAGCTAGTACATGCTTCCCGTGTTCAGGCTCTGAAACCACCATCAAGAGATCAAAGCGGTAAATAAAAGAACAAATACTTTTTTTTTTTTTTTACAAAGTATATCAGTTTCTTTCTTTAATATGATATCAAGGGTTCTGTAATAAAATGGTGATAAAAAGAGATAAATATAGGACACAGAGGAATTTAATTATCTCCACCATCTGTTGAAAATGATACAATTAGTAGCTAGTAATTAGTATAGAAATATAGCATTTAATGGCAGATAGCACCAAGCGTTCCTTTTTATATTGTGATTTAAACCTCAGAATATGGCCAAAGTTCACTAAGCATCTCACAATACAACAACCAAGAGGCTCGCAATGAGCGCCGCGGAAGGTTTTGCAATCAGCTCCGAGATCTCAGACCACCATAAAAAATAATGTATCTGTCATATCATGCACCTAGCCAACCTCAATGTGGTTATATATGTGTGTGTGTTTTGGCCTGGCTTTTATGTGTACTGGGCCTCAAGATTTCTGATGAAGGCCCTGGTTATACATTAAAAGGTATATCTAAGTTTCCCTGTTGTTACCATTTTCTAAGCTAACACATACTGTTTATATCAGAGACACACATTACACAGAGTCATTCTATGCACATACAGATTTATATTACTTAAGAATAAAAAAAAAATCCATCCCCCCAGAGCTGCTTACATAGTCATGGTGTACTTACCAATAGAAATACTGCATTTGGGTATGGTTGTTAACCCTTTACCAATGCAGAGATCCACAATGTAGAGATCCACACAGCAATGTCTGAGCGGCTTCCTTGTACAGGGGAAAAACAAGACTGCACATCCCATGATGCTTTGCTGCACAGCTGCCATCAGAAATTGAAACAATGTATTAGTTGCCTGTGATTGGCGATAATGAATTATGAATTTTATGCTGTTTTTTTTTTTTTTTACAGGGCTCTCAAAATCGGCTGCTTGCAAGCTCAAGAGATTTTGCAAACTTTAGAGCCAGTATAATAATAATGTTAATTTTGGTATTTTGTCATATTTTCATACACTACTGATTCTCCTCTATCAGATGCACTCATAATCCAGCAAACTTAAACATGCGTTTAAAGAAGATTTTCAAAATCAAAAACAGATAAGAAAATACAGCAGATGTTTTTTGTTTTTTTGGTATATAATGTTGCTTTTAAACTCTGGGTAAATCACTAGGACTATGTCCCATTAAAAAAAAAAAAAGACAGCAGCCTCCGCCAACACATTCCTGCAGCCTCATCTACATCAGATGAACACAATTAAGTCACTGACATCCTAACAGAATTGGTCCTATCAACCCAAGAGGAATTTCCAAGTATCTTTCAATTTGATTTCTTTAATTAGCATTTAGCCCAGCAATAAACAGCTCACTGTCAAGGGACAGCGAGTTTTCTATTAGGCTGGACATTGATAAATGAAGAAGCGCTGCATGTGATCAAGCCAGGTAAAGAGTTATACCCACCTAATAGTATAAAGCGCAAATCTAGTTTTTATTCATTGGATCCCATTAGTTCTGCCATCTCTCCCTCTCTCATATAAAATTCCTTTGCCACAGATTTTATTAAAATATTATCATTTTTTTTTTTTTTAAATGTTACACTCAGTACTGTGGTAATTTTTTTTCTAAATAGTAAGAATAACTAAATGTTTTTAGATAGTAAAAAAATTAACACAGGCTTTACATTTTTATATTTTTTTACCCAATTATCCATGAATCCATTTGATTTTCTCAGCCATTTATTTCTCAAGAGGGTGTGTCTGTAAACTAGTAAGGGTTTCATTATTCTTATTAAATGTAATGGCAGTTGTATATGCCACAATACCAATGTGCAGATAGAAATGCATTTTAAGTCTCCTCACACAGTAGGAAGTTTATCAGCCAAAAACAAAATGGTGGTTTCCAGCGAAGCATAGTTGCCTAGAAAAGGAAATGTATTTGAGCCTTTTTTTATTTTCCATACTAGTGTAATGCTTCACAAAATATAAATACATGACCACAGTGATCATTAACTGGTTGCACATATTCTCTGAAATTATAGCTATTATTTTGTATTTTCATTTAGGTTAAAAGCTTTAGGTTTGTAAAAACTATTAAATATATAATTTATTATAAAATATTTACATGTGCACCACAGGAATTTGCCACAGATCTCTATAATTAGGAGATAGCTGCTAATTGGTCTGAAGGCGCAACCCTACAATTACAATATTTAGTATTAGCATTGCAAGATTTACAGTACATTACTTTTACAATTAAAAAGGCTGTGTAAAGTACTGACAGTCCTTCAACATTGTGATATTAATACTGGAGGTAAAGCTGTTGTGTGCTATCAGATGAGGAGTTAATAGATGGAACAGTTGAGTATAGTCACTGCTTATCAGTTCACACTTTAGAGAAGGACAATGATGATTAATTATTTCATACTAAAATCTGTGCAAACTCAAAGAAAAAAAAAAAAAGACACATGCATTTGAATCAGGAAATAAGATGAGCAGTCAATATTTTAACCACCCTCCAGCCAGCTGGAATTTTTGTCTTTAGAAATGAAGGATGCTGTGCAGATGGGACATGTAAAATATCAGAGCAGTAGCATATATAACCTACTCTATCAATGTAACGTACTCTATCAAGCTCTTCCCACTTTAGGTAGCAGTTGTGTTGAAAATTGTGAGTTAACCATGTTTGTGATGCCGTGACATGGATGAAATGCGGTCCGGGTGTTAGAATATAAATGTGAAACATTTGTGTTAATTCATAAGATGGCGGCATGGGATTTCCAAGCTAAGTAAACAAAGATGGCAGCTCCTTCTGGCAGTGAATCATATGCAATTTTAGATACCAAATGGCATTGCATAGCATTTACACTCAAAGACTTCGTCAGTCCCACAGCAGCTGTGCAATATACATTTTTCATAACGGTTTGTTCTTAAAGTTATATTTATCATATCATTCATGATGATTTGCTCAGATCATCACCAATGGCCGATGATCCCACTGCTAACCCTCAGTGCTAGCATCCAAAGATGTTGTACTCATTTTTGACAAATTATTAAGAAAATACATAAATTATAAATATAAAGTATTTTGTTACAAAAATAAAGTCAAGGTAAACTGCTACAAAAAGTTATAGTGAACAACATTTGAGAGAGAACGAGGATCAGACAAAAATGGTAGAATATAGATTTAAAGCAGTTGAGACAATGTCCTACTTTGCTGTACATCCTTGTCTCTGTAGCTCACAGGGTAAAAATATCCTGCAAAGTTTGCAGATAATAAACTTTTCCACTTCCTACCGTAATGTTTCATTCTCCCCTTTGATCTTCCTTTCTTCAGGCTTTAGGGAAAATAAAATGAAAAATAAGATTTCAAAATAAAATTTAAAGTGTTCAGCAGATTGTTTTAGAATCCAACCTTAGGCCACTGCTGTAGGACGGCTACCACTGGAACATACATGCTTTAGGAAGTCTTATTTAGTTTCTTATTATAACCTAGCAAGGAGAATAGTTGGTAGAAATGAAGTTATAACACTTTAGATGAAAAGGCAAAAGAAGCATTGAGCTGGAAATTAGATATTTCTCTTTCTTTTATGATACCAGTAATTTCATAGAGGTATTATTTTATTATAATTGAGAGAATTTCTTTTTTTTGTCATTTTATATATTTCAGAGTTAGTAAGAGTATGAGAGATTGTAGGAGTGAAAAATGTGTCCTCTGGGGTGCTTCCTCGATAAATAAGAATTTACAATGTATTTTGTGCAAAATTAAAAAATACAATCTTCAGTTCATTAGCTATCATATACAATTATGGAATAAGGGGAGATACCATTTTTGTTTCCATTTATCTGCTTCACTTAGTTTGAGCTGAACTTAACTACAGAGGAGCATTTATCTGCTTTAACTGAAATACGGAAAACAAGTGTTTTCAGTTGTATTAATGGAAATGTCATCAGTCTACAAGACTGTTCCTGTTAGCCAAGCACCTATCAAGTATCTCAAGCATGGCAATGACTGCCTACAGTAAAAAGAGAAGAAGAGTGAGCAGTTTTTTAGAACACATTTTATAGTTCTAAGAGGATAAAAAGAAATTCCTCGCTGGTGCCGGATTTGATGGTCAAATAATAGGGTCAAGAATCGCTCAAAAATCTATTTTGTGAAATCCTTTGCCTTAAGCTTCAGTAGTGTTAATACCAAGATTTTTATTAAGGTCTCCGGCCTTCAGACCAACAATATACAAGAATGAAAGAGAACACAGAAAAAAAATAATCCATTAGAGCGACATCTCATAATGGGGGATTTAAAAAAATACCTGAATAGACAGGATAAAAAAAAATGGCTTTTGAAAAGTTATTGTTATTTTATTAAACATATTTTATAATGAGCATACTTAAAATAAATAGACTTCAAGGTTAAAAAAATCAAAAGAACCCAGAAAGGATTACAGATGGGATGAAAAAAGAAAGGGTAAAAACGCAGCAAAACCTATAAATAGGTATGTCAGAGATTACTGATAGGTAACTGATTACGTTTGAAGGGCCACATATGTAGCACAATATGTTCAACCCTTTACACAATAAAAATTGTAAAATTTAATCTAGGATATAAGAGAAGTGAATTAAGAGGGAGCGAAGACGGAGAACTATGGATGTGAAAGAGGGATGGGTTCTCCACTCAAGAATAAGATGGGTGCAACACAAGAAACTACCAGGGTATTATATTACTTACCTATTATCTATATACACACACACACACAAGTGTACCTTTCAGATGCACAGAAACTTTCATGACGTCCCCCAATGCCCTTAGTTTCAAAATTGGAGAATCACTCTATTACAGTAATTTGTTGGAATTCACAAACCGATCCACATAAAAAAGATGGAAATAATTAATAAACAATATAATTAGCAGGTTAATTGTAAAATGGATAAGGTTCAAAACATCACCAGCAGAACGTTAACTTTGTTCAACCAAATGGATTCAGCTTCATTGAAGCCATTCACCACGACAAGGTGGAGATCCAGAAGGGGAAATAATAGTTTTAGCTAATCATAAACTCATCTAGGTGTGCTTTTTAATATAAAATAAACTTAAATGTATGAGGAGCCTGCCCTTTAATTCATCATATTGTCCAAGTAGACACTCTTCTTATTAGCTCCCTGTTTTTATATTAACCTGCTTTCCTGAGCTGTTCTTTTATATTTGCATTATTAATGTCAAAAAAGGAACAATCACAAACCCCAATATCCCTGACTATTTGGATTATTCTGTTACAAGAATCACATCAGTTGTTAACAATTGTACATTTATTTCTAGAACTGAACATGCTATACGAAAAAGTTGTAGTTCATTGGAAATGGCTGGAGGGTGAAACTGAGCTTTGAGAGCGACCTGTAACAAAGCATCTATAATACATAGAGATTAGTGTCACTAGATTGGCAAACTGTAATCAATCCAGAACCACTAAGTAGAACTAAAGTGTATCATACCATGTATTGCTGCAAAAACAAAACACGCAAATCCCAAGACGTGGAAAACAATATTGGAACCTTCTGGCAACAGTAGTGCTGTCATTTGTCAAACAATGAGCAATGGTTTACTCACATACTCTTTGTAGACATATAGGGAGATCGAGAGCGGGGATGGATAGATAGATAGATAGATAGATCGATACAGACACATTTAGACACAAAGCTACTATAAGCTCAAATGTTATGGAAAAATCTCCACCATCATCTCCATCTTCCTCTACCCTCCCTCCACTGAAACATAAAATACACCACCTCTTGCTCCAGGTTAATGGTAAGTGCTGAAGCCAGACAAGATGAAAATTTCTAAGCACAAAATAACAAGAAAAATAAAGATTTTCTCTAAAATGCTGCTAGTGTTTTTTGTTACATACTCCACAAACATGTGAAATTTTCCTAAATTATACAGTAGACTTTAAAGATATACCTAAGTTTCCAGGATTATGAATGCATCTGATAGAGGAGAAGCAGGAGTGTATGCAAAAAAATGTTTGCATGAGAAAATACAAAAATTAACATTTAAAAAAGTGTACCTTGAAGGTAGCAAAATGTATTTTTATTTTTTGCCAGTTGAACTTTAGAGTAAATGATCCCTCCAAACCCTGGCTAGGATAAAATTAATTTTGGCTAATAACAGACACAGGCAGCTGAAACATTTGTATCAAAGTCTGGGAATTCTGTCTGTGCTGTAAAACTGCATGGGATTTGTAGTCTGGCACATATCCATGGTGAAAGGTGCTATGTATTTTGCATATAAGTCTCGCTCTGCAGCTGCTAGTCCTTGTTTATGAACTACTACTACTACTGTTTTTTTCTTCTCTCTGTTTGGCAAAGCTATGTATTGATTACCTCTTCTGCTGGTACTCCATTCTGTGTATCTACTGCTGTTTTTTCTCTATGAGCATAATTTGGTGATTACCACCCTTTCTGGTACCCCATTGTGTGGGTATCTACTGCTGGGTGTTTCTCTCTCTCTCTCTCTCTCTGGGTGATTACCACATTTTCTGGTAGTTCATTCTGTGTATCTACTGCTGGGTCTCTCTCTGTCTCTCTCTCTCTCTTTGCCAAGTGCAGCTTTTGTGCTGTGACACAGCCAACGCACGTAATTGGATGCTGCAGACAGATTGAACTGCACAGAAACAAACAGGTTTAAATACTTACTTGCATGCTGTGCTGCTATTGGCTAGTACGTTTCGGTGATGTAAGAACTCTGGGGGTGTGGAAGTCAGGATTTCACTCTGCTGCACATAAATCTGTAAGTAGACTAAACTTTTCAATATAATACATATTTTTCTGCAAATCTGTGACAATTTTTTAGGGAACATTTATTATCTTCAAATATCCACTGTGCTAGGGTATGTATGCTCGTCTTGCATTATTATTTGCTCTATGCATAAAATATATAAATTATTATAAACATTAATGCACATATCAATTTGGGCTAAAGAGCATGATATGTTTTGCATAGACCCAGCTTAAATAAATAACTGAGGGAATTATCTCCTCAGCTGTGAGAGAGGCCAGCAAGCTATCACTGGGCATCTACCGTGTATCACTTATGACAGAACAATTCATTTCAGGCTATTTGTGCAGACTTGTAAGAGACAGCTAGAAAAGTGGATAAGTGGTGGCCTGTATGTAGATACTTAGTATTATGCCAGTTTATGCTTTATAAAATAACCAAGAAAATAAATAGATTTTCCAAAAAGTCACAGAAGCTCTTTAAAGTCCTAGAACAATCTTCAAATAGAAATTGATTTTTCATATAATAATAAACAGTTAATATTTTATGAAAGCATACATAGCATAGGCTATTCATGTGAGATTATATATATATATATATATATATATATATATTTTAGACATTAACAGCCTTATTAAATTGCGATTCAGACAATTGAATAGTGCTCTATTTAAGCACATAGCTTTTATTTTTTTACAGAAGTTTTTAGTTAGTGAACTTCTATCCAAAAGCAAGGTCTTCACTAACTAAAAACTTCTGTAAAAAAATATGTTCTGTGCTTAAATAGAGCCCTTTTAAATTTGCCGAAACACAATTTAATAAGGCTGCACGTTTCTAGAATATTATACGTTTTTTTTATAAATAAGCTCCATAGAATAACTCATTAAGAGCCTCTGAAGAACATAATGTATCTATGAATACGGATCAAATGTGAAAAAAATGCAGCAGTCGAATGAATAAGAATTGCTTTATTAAAGGGAAAATGCAACTGGGTAGAGTTGTAAAATAAGATTAGTTTTTGGAAAGAAATCAGAAGTTTTAAAGAAATAAAAAATATTAGGAGCACATTTACCAGTCTCAAGCAGAAAAAGAGATCTAAAAATAATGTTTTCACTGCAGCTAAGGATTCTGGGAAGTGACATGAAAATAAGGCTCAAAATTTACCACTTACGTGCCTTAACTTAGGCCATTTAATATGGATCCTTTTAGCACATGTACACTCTGGCAGCCTGTACAATATAGCCTTGGACTGCATTACAGTGGCAGGATTCCAATCACAGACAGCTGTTTCATTCTTCAATGGGACTCATTTTACCCATTCCCAAGTTATATTCAAGCCACTATCTCTACCGAATGTAGAATTAAGCAATATCTGCTTAAACACTGCAAAGAAATGCTAATAAGTTCTTACAAAAAAGTGCTTATAAGCTCATTCAAACATTACCTGCTAGGGGCTGCTCACTGCAGTTCAGGAAAACACAGACGCTGTGGTACTTGCTGTGTATTGTTTCACACTAGCCAGTCATGGGCAAAGTCTTAGCAAAATGCTGCAACATGCTGCTGGGACCTGGTCACTGATTGGCTAGTGTGAGACACTGCATCAAATGTGTTCTCATGTGCTATAGAGGGCAGACCCAAGCAGATACTATTTGTTTGATTTTTGGAAATTAAACAGAGCTTATAAACACTTCCTAATAAAATAAAGTACATAAAAGTAAATAGATACACACATGGCCAGATTTCTAATTAGGCTAACTAGCAGCCGCCTAGGGGCACTTCCCTGTGAATGGTGCCTCATTTCACACTTCAAAATGTTCCTTGACATAATACAAGAAAATACTGCAGTTCATAGACTCGCCAGTACGAGGGCGAACACCTTGAAATCGAGTTACGAGAGAAAGGAAGCTGCTGTGCCTAGGGGCGCCTGAGATGTAAATCCAGTCCTGGCTACACAGGTATATTATATACCTAGTGAAATCCAGAAACCTTCCTTGTCCCTTTAATGTAAACGACATTATATTAAATATCATTGATCATGGGCTGTTTTATTATTCTGTCAGATATGTTTGCAAAATAAATATGAACAGCAATATAATATAAAGGCGTTGTTAAAACTAATAACGTTTTGTTGTGTATTTACAAGGCATCCTGCTTTTCCATCCTTGACTCGGTGCCATTGAGTAATAACCTGTAGTGCACAGCAGTCAGCAGCCTCAACTAAAAAAATCAAAACCCAGCATTTTGTTTATGTGTTTTATTACCATAGCAAACAAATTCCACACGCCTCACCAGAAGTGTCTTTTGAAGCTTCTGGATGGTCTCTCTTGATTTATGTTTTGGTAACTTTGTATAATATTAATGAAAGTGATACAGCAGAATCCAATTAGGAAGGTTTTAAATCAGCAGGTATGGAGATCAGAGAACCCCTTGTGTAAACAGAGCATAAAAGGGTTGCTGTGCTTGGAATAACTGATAACAGACAATGGGAAAAGATTTGCAAAACAGAAATAAATAAAACCCTTTATAATTCATTTTTTTTTACTGCTTTGATCAATTTTCTGTGCTCATCGGATTTTGTGTGTTATTTCCTAAGAAGGTGGTTAGGACTTATTGGAAGCCTTTTACTACCATTGCTCTCCATCCAGACATTAGATATGCTCGCATCTGGACAGTAGGGCTTGTTGGAGCCATGTTGGGATGAAAGCAGCGTTACTTTTGATGTGAGTAAGATAGCTGCTTAGTAGATATGGGCCTAAATCTGTAGGGCTCGATTAAGTGCATGACAGTAGAAAAAGGGCCAAAATATGCATCTTGATGAAAGAGACTTAACTGGGGCATAGGCAAAGTTGTGGCTTAGTAGATAAGGGCCAAACATTCGGCAAAGTAAGGCATGATGAAGCCAAAAGACAAGGAATCACCAAGAAACACCCTCCAGGCACAGACACGAAAGTGAACGGAAGTGTGCATGGAAGAGGCTGGACGGAAGAGCTTATTAAAGACCAGAGGGGGCCACACCCACAGGAGGAGGAGAGCCCCGCCCCCCACAATAACCAGGTGGTAATATATATATATATATTTATTTATTTATTTATATATGTATTTTTTATTTACAATGGCACCTACTTCCCCTACATTGTAGTGGAAGTAGGTACCATATCCCTGGTAAAGTAGTAGGAAAGAGATCACAACAATCATCATCGCGCTGCAATCTCTTCCTCTCCCTTCCCAGCAGTTCCCCCTCACCTCCTGTTATTTTGGCTGCCCAAATACTTCTGATAGCCGGTCTCAAGAGATCACCTGAGATCATTTTGCATTATCTTGTGAGACCCAGCTTTCAGCCAAAGGGACAGGTAGTGTGGGGTTCTGTGCCTCTGCCCATTCCCATTGTGCAGACAGAAAAGTCTCCTCTCACCCTTACATTGTAAAAAAAAAGGAGTACTGGGGTCATTTATTATTATTATTATTATTTGTATTTGTAATGTGCCAACATATACTGTAGCGCTGTACAGGGGTTTAGTACATGGCAAAAACAAAATGAACACCTTATAAAGAATGGAGGGCCCTGTTTTTGAGCTTAGAATCAAATGTACATAGTGTTTGTTTCAAGGCACTGACGCAAGATTGAAAACTTGCAAACTTACAATCTAAGGGTCATTTAAATGCACCTTGGTTTTATAAATTTACCAATTTACATTTAGCAGAGCAAGTAGTAAACCTTACAGTTGTTACATGATTAATGAGTTCTACAAAATAAAAATCAGAAAGTCAGGACCTCCCATAGGCCAACTCTAATAAGGGTGTGTCAGTGCACTGCACCAGCTGAGTCACAGGGGTCTGTAGCATGTTGTGTAGACTTGCTGCATCCGATGAGGCCTTTTTATGTGGACCCTCGTGAAGCGAGAAGCCGCATTTGCAGCGGTGGAGGCTCTACGGCGCCTCACAATCGGTTACAAACAGCCACAGAAGCGGGACTTTGAAAAAAGAAACATTGTATGCTGCAGGAACATCAAAACAGATTGTTAGCTCTTCAACACATTGCTTGCTGCATATATTAATTACAAATAGGTAAAATATATTAATTTATAATTTCATTAATTCATTAATTATCAAGAAAAAATACATATACACAAAAAAAAAACACCTAATCGCAATAAGCCACGAAGCCCTTCACAGCGCGACTCACAAGGTATTATATAACAGCTTAAAGTGGCGCCTTTGAGTGGGGCATTAAATCAGTTTCTATCATTAGGGGGCTAAGGAATCTGTTAAAATACATTTTTAAAAATGTCACTGCTTTTAAAGACCCAAACTTCCCCTAGTGTTTTGAAAACTTTAAATTCCATCTATTTTTACTGTTGAAGAAGAAAATAATATGTCAAACACTGGCTTCATCCTCTGTCAGTGATTAGTGAAATTGGTCTGACAGATCTAAAAATGAGTTTATTTATTCAATCTTCAAAAACAAAATTAAGCAGAGCAGAGCATCTGGTGTTAAGAAAGAAGATAATTTGGAATTCTCTTTCAAATGAAAGCACAATTAAGAGTATTTTGGGGAGAGGGGAATTGATAATGACAAGTCTATTGTGGGTTCTTGCTAGCACAGAAGAAATCTGTCTGACTGATACAGTTTAAAGGCCCATTTAGTTTGTACATCTTTATAGCATGTTTAGATGCACAGGGCAAAATACATCGACTGACTGCTCTTAAACTCTAGCTGGAGAGCTTTGCAGCTGTCTCTGGGATTTATTGAACTCCAATCTTTAAAATATTAAAGGGTCATTTACCTCACATCTAAAGTTTTAAGTCTGCTTACATACAAGTATATCCTGCCGATTGGCTGTTGCATGAGTAATAAAAGATTGCTGAGGGTAGCGTGCGTCGTGTGAGGCTCTATTGGACAAGCCTATGATTGATAACACCATGGACTCACACTTTACACTGCAATGAGCTGTTAACATATAGCTGTCCTGTATTAGGTTCAGCATGCCATGCCTACACAGATGGATTTGTTAAGGGCTCATTTTGTTTTTATTCACTACAGGAGCTACAGGAGCCCAGAGCACTTGTCAGCATTGCTCAAATACCAGAGAGGCAAGAGAGCAGAAACCTGAATTTTCTGCGGTAAAAAAAAACAAAACTCATTACAAGGTCTGTTTTCTTCAAATTGGAAATATAAACAGTGTAACAAAAACCTTACAATTACCTTGAATGAGACGCGCACATGCAGCAGTATGCGGGCAGTCTGTTATACATGTAAACACAGATCTTGCTTTACTTTATCAAAAATACAAAAGGTATTTCAATATGCTTTTAGGAGATATTTACTGTTATGTGGTCTACATTTTGTTGGATTAAGTGACCCTTTAAAGATGACAAGAGATAGTATTGAAGTTCTGTGTATGCTATTTTGAAAATACTATTGTTGCTCATGGGTCAAAAACCGAAAAGGCAAAAAATGCAGCTGAAAAAATAACTGGATTGTAAAAAAAATTTATTGTAAATTAGTATAATATACATTCAAAACATTTTTTTTCACTTAGTCTTGAGTACTCTGTTTGGTCATATAAATCAATTCCAATATCTAATAACCTATCTACTTTTATATACCAATATGCCATAAAGGAATCACCATGGTATTGTTTGTTGATATACTTTGGCCCTGGGGTGGGAACCTTAGAAGATGATAACGTTTTTATTATGTGTTGAAAAATCTTGTTGAAACCTTATCAGCATTCAAAATCTTATCTCAGTTGTAAAAGAAGTTGAAAACGCTGCAAACACTATCAGGTTAGTTCTTCAAAAACAATGTAACTGTGTACCAGATTATTGATAAAGCAGCACAAGCTCTCTTAATTAAAAAGTCTAGTTTTTTTACTAATTTCTGACAATAGTTTTGATCTCCCTTGAAATCACATTCACTATGTGAAGGGAACCTAAAGCTAGCCCCATTGTTGTTGTTTAGTCATTCTCTCTGGACTGCAGCACGCCAGGCATATCTTGTGTCTAGTTGTGCTTATCCATAAGGTTTTCTTGGTAAATATACTGAAGTGGGTTGCCAGTTTCGTCTTCAGTGGACCATGAGTTGTCTTGTCTCTCTGCTATGACCTACCCATCTTGAGTGACCCTACATGGTTTAGCACACAGCTTCATTAAGGTACACAAGCCCCTTCACCAAGACAAGGGAGCGGTCCAGAAGGCAACTAGCCCCATATGCAGAGTCTATTCCATGAAAGCATATGGCCATACATACAGTATTTCCCTTTGACATCAGCTCTACAAAAAATATTTTTTTTACTATTTTAGTAAGAGCCGAAAGTTCTTAAAGGAGATCCCAGGCATTAAGAAAATTAACTTTAATACTCTGGAAATGCAGGTTTGCAGCAAAGTCAGGACATCCTTCAAACTCACTCTAACTAGTTGACTGAATGAGCTCTATAAACAAGTCACTAATCCCTTCTTATGTGGTCCTTCGACAGTCCAGAAGGCAGTACTGACAATTTCAAAAGCAGTTTGCACAGAACAAACTTAAAGGGCCAGTTAATTCAGCACAACTTGGAGCACACCACTGTAAAGTTCTCTTAAAAACATGTTGAAAACTTTTAGAATTTTTAAAATAGGTGACTGTTTACATGAGTCACTGGCAGAGCTCCCATACAGAGTCACAGCAAGAGCCGAGAGCATAAGCAGAAGGAGAGTTAACCCTTCACAAATTCTGTGCCGATAAATGGCTGCAAGAATCAGCTAACGAGGGGGTTACTTCTCCTCCTGTATTTCTGTAGTTTAGTGAAAAACTATAAATCTTTGTGCTCACGGAGCCTTCACCGCTCGGCTTTGTGTTAGCAGATGGTGTTAATCATGGAACAGTCAGTGTTTGTAAAGAGACCCAAGACCTTAGATTTTTAGCTGTTATTAGTGTAATTTAAAAAAAGCAATATATCACTTTAACATAGAATCTTGTGCTCTTTCACACCATGAAGAGCACGTATAGTGAGGTAAATGGCCCTTTAGCCTCACATGCAAAGAAACCATTTTAGAATTAAATAAACCCTGCTTTTTAAGTGCATGATAGAAAATAAGTTTTAGTATGCTATTAATTCTTAGAAGCTGTAAAATATGATTTTCACTTATTTTCCAGTTCTTCTTCTTTTCTTTAATAATGCAGTATATGCTGTCACAAGTGATTCTGACAATAGATACCACTGATAATAGCAGAGACTAGTGTGGTGTGATGTGTGTATCACAATGTGTCAGGAGTTCATCACTGACCTATTTAAAAGCACAATTTCTTTTAGCTCTCTTGTCCATCATCTTCCAAAAATCAATATTTCAACAAAAAAATTGGGCGTAATATCTCAAGATGGAAAATGATGTGACCTCGTAGCTTTGTACCATCTACAGAGCGATCTGCAGGCTGCGCAGTGCTTAGACCTATGTATTGCTTTGTAGATGAATGCTTTGCAATTTTTCTGTGTCTGAAAAAATCATATAATATCTGCTAGTTTACTGTATATTATAATTCAATAAATAGGTAAATACTTCTGAATGTATTTTTAAATTAAATGTTTTTTGTCTGTATATGGACAAATATTTGGTAAAACCATGAAAAATCACTCTGCATTCTGGACCAGTGATAACACTTTGTACTGTATCAAAATCTTTGCCTTTAGCAAGTTTAAGATTCCATCAACATCCATCAAACAGACAGCACCTTTTCCGAATATTGCTATATTGACTAAGAAAATGTTTGATCTGTTGAGAATTTTTCTCTCTCATAGCTTTTTTTTTCATTATAGAAACTGCGGTAAAAATTGCTTTTGCTACTATACAAAAAGCTAACATTTAGAATGACCCCAGTTCTTCATATTAATATTTTGCGCAAGCTAATGGCTAATAAGATATGGTTGTCCCAAAAGGCTGGATCCATCTAGTCTGCCCATTCTATCTGCCTAATAACATTGGCTTAATTAATTCTCAATGTGGTCTTATGCTTATCCCAGGCGTGCTTGTATTCCTTTACTGTGTGTCAGAGATTTGAAACATAAACATAGATTTGATGACAGATAAGAACCAAAAGGACCCATCTGGTCTACCCATATGTCTCTACCATATCTGCTGGAAGATTGTTCCACATATTTGTTATCCAATACATAAAGTAGAACTTTCATATATTATTTCATTTTCTAGCATGAAATGGTAATTTCTTGTTCATGCATTGATCCTTTCCTGGAAGACATTTCCCTTCTGAACTTTATAAAAACATATGAAGATTTCTGTCATATGGTTCTGTCTCTTTTGTCTTGTAATCAATACATATTAAGGTGATTGCAGTCTTTCCTTTTGTTTTAGGTCATTCATCGTTTAGGTTGCCCTCATCTCAGGTCCTACATGGAAATATTAAAACAATAAAAATATTATAACAAAGGGATAGTTCTTTATGATCATAAATTGCTCTTATATGAAGAAGTGCTCTTATATGAGTTCAAATTTATTAGAAAAATGTGGAGCTGTCTATTATAGCCAAAAAATCTCTGTGTTTTAGAGGATTCAAGTTATGAGAGCTGCAGAAATATATACAGGTATACATACCCCTCTTAACGCTACTCCCCTTAGTGCCGAGCTGCTATAGCTCTGTTTTCTGCACTAATTCCCTGCTTAGCGCTAAACTTCGCAATAATGCGTTTTTTGCGTTCCAACTCTAGTTTAGCCCTTTAAATCCCTGCTTAGCCATAGCACTTAGGAATGCTGTACAAGAAATTAACCTTATTATTGAGGTATAGTGTGACTGGCTCAGCCACAACATGGTGGGCTAAAGAGTGGTAGAAGCCCTCCACCATACAAAATACAGTAACTAAATAGTACATTTGTGTTCTCATCTGAATGTCTGAAAATAAGTTAAAAAACATATTTCCTGTTCAAAATTCGCAGACTTCCAAGAAATACAGTTATCACACTGCACTCTGGAAAACTGGGCAGGGAAATGCAAATTAGTCTGCAATGCATTTCCCCCCTTTAACCGATACTACTTTATCCTTTTAGGCATATGCTTGCTGAATTACACAGCATTAAAGCATAGCATAGGATGGATTATGCACAAGTTAGGAAACCTACTCACAGATCTTAAAATGGATCTCATCAGTGTTGGGCTGGTTCCTAGCTTGTGTCTTTGTCTCAACGTCAGATTCCCACAATTACATTGTTTTCACAGTAGCTAAGGATTCTGTGTAATAATATATAATCTAGATATTAATTTCCTGTGTTGTTTTATACATTTAATTATCAAGAAGATAAAAAATTATGATGAGAAATGAAAAAAGTTTTTTTTTAAAGTTACTGTATTTTTATTATTCTTAAATTGCTTTAAAGAAATTCATATCACCACAGCAGTGGTGTATTTAGGTTTTATGCTGCCTAGACCCATTCAGATTTGTGCTCCCCAATGACCCAGTTACTACTCCTCCTTTCGTCTTGCCATATCCTAATTATTAGTGTCCCACACACCTATAAAGGAGATCTTAATTGGACCGTATTGGTCCGAATATAAGCCGCACCTTTTTTCCGATTTTTGAGCTTGCAAGTTACGGGTACGGCTTATATTCGCGACCGTAAAAAAATCATTGCCGATTTGCGAAGTTTGCTTGATACGTGTGCGGCTTCTTTTCACGAACTCAAAATTACTGCTGATTTGCGCAATTGCGAGTTAAGGGTGCCGATATTCATGCTTTTGACTGCGGTATTGAATAGCGATTTCCGGTTTTAGTGATTCTAACATCCTGTAAAGCTTGTAACCTGCAAAAAAAAGCTACAGTGCTAATTAGAAAGCCTGTTTCTTGCAATGGCTGATCACTTTGAGAGTCTTTTTCTCTCCAATTTTATGGGTGTGGCTTATATTTGAGTACTATCTTTTTTCTATTTTTTCCCCTTGAACTTAACGGTTGCGACTTATATGCGGGTGTGGCTTATATTCGGACCAATACTGTATATGTTTCTAGTTAGAAAGTGCAAGGTACACTTACAGACATAATTGACTCTGCATATAGACATTTCTGTGCATATTTCATGGCATTGCATCAGAACTTCAGGCATTCTGCTGCCCCCTGACAAATATGCTGCCCTAGGCCTGGTCCTTATAGGCTTAGGCTGAATCACACCCATGCCAGTATCTGTACCGAACGAAAACAAAACATTAAGTGGATGAAATATGTTGTAATGTAAAACTATAGGTAATAACAAGTATCAATTGAATTGTATTAAATTCATTTTTCTTACAGTAAAATTAAATTGAAATGTACAATTTTTGCCTCTTAATCAACCTTTTTGCTCCACCCATCAATCATAGACTAATATCTCTTTATGATTACTAGTTATTGCCCATAATTTCTATTTACACACTAGGGCTCTGGATTTATTATAAAAAACATATTAAACTGATATGACTGAGCATGTTCAGACCCCAGGCTGCAACTAGGCTAATTTGGAATCCTTCATATATTTGCTATAAAAACCCAGTGACACATAACACTCACCCCACCCACTGCAGGGATGAAAATAAATACCATCCTTAATGAGAAAGTTCTTGTCAGTAGTTTGAATGGCAGCATAATAGCTTCACCCACACACATTTGTAATATTGTTAATAAAGGCATCTTTTAAAATTACATCTGTGTAAAATATGTGTACGTACAATTCCATTATGTTTCAGATATGTAATGTAATCCCTGTATATTTAGTCGCTGAGTTATTATCTAAAGTGTATAAAAAATAATCAGTTGCTTCAACTATTGGAAAGACTAAGTAGATCATAACACCTTTATCGTCTCCTGAAGTGTATGGCTTCTACAATCACCAAACTGAGTTCTTCCCAATTTAATATATATACAAACAGCATAGTACAGAACGGCGGGGGCAATATCTAATAAAGGCCAGGCGTTGGATTGTATTATAAAGTTTAGATGGAAGGTGTACTGGCCTTCAGATCACCTTTGAATAACAGTTTGCACACATTACTCTTTGTGCCCAGGGCGTTTGTTCGGTGTCATCATGTCACATTGCGGCAAAGCCAAGGAAAGACTAATAGAACTACTGACCTGGAGTAGGAATAAAGTAAAATGTCACATAACATTTTGGAGGGGATCTTATACTAATATAAAAACATAAAGGGATTTTGTCACATTGACAACAATGCGAATTGAGTGAAAACTCACAATTGATTTTACTAGCCATTTCTCTGTACAGTATCCTGAAATATTGAGCATTGTTTGTTACTGTATATGCTACTATGTAGCTCTGTGTAAGGAGGGACAAATTTAGAGTAGGTTTTGCAGCAATAAATTAATATACTGCATCACAAGTTAGCATATAAAAGCAGCAAATTAGTATTTTGGAGTGGGACATTTGTACAAAAATTCCACACAAACTCTGGTGAATATCTCAAGAATGATTTACTAGGGATAAATGTCTAGTATTGTGGATAGTCAGTTGTTTGTACATTTTAAAAAATTATGCGATTTTGGGATGACGGGGTCTGTTCAAGTTTTTTTTTACAAATTAGTACAATTAAGACTGTTTGATAAAATATAAAATATAAAACAATGTAGGAGCTGTTACTCTGCACCTTCCAGCCGAAGGTACCAATGTGTAAGTAAGGAGTGAAAGCTGCTGCTGCAAGAACAGCCCTCACTATCAAATATGCTTAGTAGAGCATCCTATGTGCAGCTAATCTGTGCCTCTTTTATTAGTGACTCTCAAGCAACAAGAAAGTACATTTATCCGGCATCTACCAATCCCCATGGGTGCCGGATAACTGAGAGTCTACTGTAATATTGTCCTTCACAATATTCTCTTTCGACGGAAAAAGGTGAAATTTGACCATAACATCTCTAGATCCCTTATTTTGTAAATATAACGGAAGAGGGATACGGTATACTGCATCAAATTTGTTTTTCAGATTGGCAAAAGAGGGGACCAAAGAAACAAAAAATTTAGAGACATAATTTAAGTCAGAATTTTTGATTGTTTCTGGAATACCCCTAAAACGTAGATTAGAACGTCTTGATAGATCTTCCAGTTTGATAATTTGGTTATTTAGCTCTTTGACCTTTCTTCTAGTTTGTTGTTTAGTGTTGACATAGAGTGGTGATCCTGAGTTAAATTATCCAGTTTAAGTTCTAATTCTAAGGTTCTGTTGTTGACATTTCTTATTGCTTTAGCATTATCCATAATTTGCTGTTTAATGTCTGCTAGCAGATTCACTTGGAAGTCCTGTAAAATATTCCTCATTTTTAATGGGGTAAGCATTTCATCATCTTGCGGTTCCGAATCTTTGCTAGACATACTTTCTGAAAGTTTTGAAATGTTGTGAGTAAGTTTGTCTGCTTGCAAGGGAGAATCTGCAAAGGGAGGCAACTGGATCTTCTCCTTGTGTTTAGGAGAGAAAAAATCCACAGCTTCAGAGGGATGACCTTTCTTGTCCTTAGCTTTGCCTTTACTTGGCATAATTGGACTGAATAAATAACCTTGTTACAAGTTAAGTTCACCAATAATATACCAAACGGTTCTAAAGTGCAGGCATTAGATTCAGGCTCTTTGTTGGTCAAACAATTCATGCAGGGTCGCTCACCAAATGTGTTAATAGTAAACTTTGTACCGCTCAAAATATATTCTCATCCTTAAACTATTTTGCCACACCATCTCAGGCAAATAGAAAAATAAAAGGAGGTTAAAGCCGAATGACTTCACACAAATTATCAGCATAACAGCGAAGTAGTTAACAATGTGATTGTATTTCCTTACAGTGGACGTATAGGTACCAGAGTCACTTCACCACTATAGGAAAAAAAAATTAAGGTTTAAAGTTGATTCCATAGTAGAAAAAGGCTACATAAATGCAGGTGAAACACTGTTGTATTATCTTTTATATCCCTCTAAATGTAGTTAGAGTAATACCTCTCTTTTTTTATATTCTTATGGATAAGAGACGCTATGCAAGATTTCAGATTGTCCACAGGTTTTGTTTACTCACAATTACCAAAGGTAGCGACTTGCATTATGCACTGCATCTGGTATACCGGATCATAACGTCTCCTCAGTCACCGGGAGTCTCTGATCTCCCCTGCACAAACCTCAGACTTCACAGCAAAAAGCGCCGCCAACAGCGTAGCGAACACCCAACCAGTATGCCCGGGAACTCGAGTCTGCAGACTGACAGATACCCAGCTTGCTCCGGTGCCAACATGCGAACCGCGGTAAGAAGTCAGGTCTCGGTAAAGCTATATGCACCAGAGAGCCCACAGGAGTGGCGTTGTCCCCATCGGCCTAGAACCGCATCATGCGGGAATCCACTTCATTTCCGGTCAGGCCCCGAGTCTACTGTAATATTGTATAAGGTAGTAACATGCAATAACATATTAAGCAGAGTTATTACCTACATTTTTTACTCCTTCTGATTTACAACCCTGTTTAGTATGTATAATAAGTTCAGGACCAAATTTAATATTTATAATAAGTCAAGACTAAATGTGTACAAGAAGTTTAAGAACGTATTTAAAGGGCCACTATAGTTGTAAAAAAAAGTCACTACACTTTAAATATAGAGGTTGCATCCAGCATAGTGAAAGCCCATTTAGTACAATTATTATCTAGGGTTAGTGGATATTGCTGATTGCTAAATCTCTGTATACTCGCCTTTATGGAGTTCCTCCCATCTCAGATCCCTATAATGCAGCTCAAAGCACAGCCAGTGGCTTCCTATTGGAGTCTGTACCATGTGACCACATGAACCTACACTGCATACTGCAATATGTAGTTTCACAGCTTGTTGCCTGACCTTTCAAACAGTGACACACTCTGAGAGATGGGAGAAGGAAGAGAGATGAACATAACAACCTCCTAGTTCCTGTACAATATCCCTTTCTTAACCCTAAAAAATATGGATTGCTCTATTACGCCCTGTTTGAAAAAAACATCCAAATCTAATGCATTTTCAGAAATGTCCCTACTTTAAAAGAAGTTACCAAAGCATAACAGATGTGCAATCACATTTAATTTTAGTGAAATAGTAGTAAATGGATTAGTGAGTAAATGGCTTGTCCATTATGGTTTATATCTCAGAAAAGATTTGGATGGAAGCCAGCCAGTCCATGACTCTATACTAGTTGAGAACCTTGACCTAAGCAAGGCCCAGTTGGTATGTGCATATAAGAATGTATACCCCATCACCCATTGAATAAAAAATTAGACACAGACCACTTCTTGGGAGATAACTGGCCACAGCGTTTATTGGTAAACACAACATGATGTAATAACCATAACGATAAATAAATAAACATAACCCGAGGGGAGGAGCCTGGACAGAGACAGTACACCCTACGCCCTGAAGCCTCATCCAGGGCCTACCGTGTTGGAACATCCGTACCACCGTAGGGTAGGATCTCCCCCATTTCCCACTGTCCCGGCAACTCCCCTCACCACCCGCCACAGAGAAGATCGCATAATATCTTTGCGGATTCGACTCCCCCCACCAAAAAAAAACACCATGGCCAGCCACATACCCTCCTAAAACAGCACTCCACTCTCCACCTCTGCTCATGATCCATCCGCGCCGGGGCCACACCCAGCTCTGGGCTAAGACCGACAACCAAGGCCACTCGCCCGCATGGTCTGCTTTACTAATAGCCCATGTTATTTCCACCCGATACCTTCCAATTCTCAAGACCTCCTTCTCCAAAAGCCCATAGGGCTGTTACTGTAGCTGCTTCTGCACCAAGCGAGTGGGCAGCAAGTTCCATGCGGAATATGCCCAAATGCTGCTGGCAATCTCCAACGTTGTAGAATCACACATAGAGAACCAGTCCCATTTCATCAAGGGAAGGTGCAAACCAACTTTGTGATGGGCTGAACCAAAAGAGTCGTAATCCAGGAAGGGGGAGCAGTCAGCGTGCCCAACACACTGTAACTACCTCCTTTCCCCGCCTGCTCAACTTGGCTGTCGCTGCCACATGGTCACATGATCACCCTGGATCGCCAGACCAGTCACCTGAGGTCGACATACCTTGTCTGTTTACCAACCAAACTCCTGCTACCATCCGACCAGCAGAAGGAGATGGCCGCACAGAACCGCAAGGATTTAGACTTGTCACAGACCTCTTTCCATAACCGCAGAAACCAGCCATATGGTCATATGATCACCCTTTGGATCCCTAGACCAGGCACCTAAGGTTGCCCCACCTTGCCTGTATATTAACCAAACTCTCACTACCGGCACACCAGCGAAAAGGAGAGATGGCTGCACAGCCCGCAAGGCTTCGCCCTTATCACAGACTTCCTTCCCGAACAGTGGTATCTCCGGCCCTTAGGAAAAGGCTACCAGTCGCCTGCAGTCCCTTTGCCATACCTCCTGTTCGCCTTTACGATCACCCTTTGGATCCAAAGACTAGGCACCTGAGGTCGCCCTCCCTGCCTGTATACTAACCAAACTCTCACTACCCCTTGATAGCAGGGACACAGCTTACCCTCCCCTGCACACCCAGAGACAACACAGCAACCCGATATGTGGCCTGAACCAGCTCAGCAGTGTTCACATCAGTGCCCCCCAGCACTCACATAGCCTATGACAAGGAGCACTAGCAGCTCCATCCTCTTCCATGGCTAGCTAGGGGCCAATCCCTCATAAGTGCCCCCAGCACTCCACCCTGTGCTCCCTAACACTCTGGAGGCCATAAACAGGAGCTGCACCAGCAACACATCTGCTCCCATGGCTAGCTGGGGGCAAACTTGTGGAAATTGGCGGCAAAAGCCTATAATGGCTCCACCTCCCCCAGCTAGCCACCTCCTGCCCCTCCCAGGTCCTGCCAGGTCAGGTGGCCCCTCCTTCCAACCCCAGGCAAGCCTGAGGTGGCCTACGGGCCCTTCATTACAGACTTTCCAACTAGTTTGATACCCAAAACAGTGATATGATCTGGTTTATTTTGTACCTCCTGGGATTAGTATAGGTATTGCTGATGCAGTGTGACTACACCTCCCCTTTAAGAAAGTACATTTTTGGAACATGCATATTTCATTTTTTACTATTACCAGTCTAGATGGGAGTTATGCTAATTCTGCTTTTGCTACAGGTGCATCCGATTACACATTTGCAAAATTTGGGATAGGTAAAAAAGCTTCTGCAACTTGCTATTTCTATTTCAAAGAGTCATTCAATTTGCAACTTTCCTGTTTAATACCGTAGTGTTCTTTGGATTCATCTTTGCTCTGAGTGATTATTTCGCTTTGAGTGTGTTTTGTCGTATCCTATCTTTTTCTCCATTCCATTCCACATCAATACGGCGGAGCTCTGCAGCAAAGAATTGATTACATTTCTTTTTTCACAACAGTGTATTTGTTCATGTTTTACATATCATTACATTATCATGCTTTTCCATTTCGAGAAGAGCGAGTATAAATAAGCAGAGATGAACTGCTTGAGATGTGCAGAAAATCCCGCCTGCTTCTATTTTAGGTTATTGGAATTGCTTTCTTTTTGTGGAAACTTCATTTCTATGTAACATTTCAGCCAATAATCCATTGACGTTTTTATATTTTCTTTTAAAATTACCTCAGAAAATTCAAAGAAGATTGAGATTTGACAGCCTTTACTATACAGCTGTGAGTTTTTACCTCAAAATCTTGCAAAAAAGATATATTTAAAAATGACAGGAAAGTACAAGTCTGTAAATGCTGCTAATGTGTGAACCATTTCCTCAGATGTGTCTTGGAGGTCATTGCCAGATTTGCTGTAAGGTAAACTAGGCAGCTTCCTAGGAGCAGAGAGGCACCTGACTCACCATGCGGACCACTCCATCTTGTTACCTGCTGTGAACTCTTACTCAAACCTTACAAAAAGTACATATAATTATTGAAAATGATACTCCACAACCATGTTGGCTACAATATTTTCAAACCAGTGCTCCTCCCACATGCTCATTAATATGCATAACATAAAAAACAAAAATGGTTGATATAGAGGCCACCCTGTGGACACCTTAATGGACGTGATATCTTAAAATGAAGACAGTTTAAAACTTTAATTAATTGTTAATTTAATTAAATAGAAACTAAAAGCAAATAGAGCACTCAAACATGCTCAGTAACATAGCTGTTCTGACTCTCTGTAACCTTAGAGACCACGGCACACCATGTCTCAGGTTCTGCTTATGCATAAGGTTATCTTGGCTAAGATACTGGAGTGGGATGCCTGTTCCTTCTCCAGTGGCCTTGATTTGTCTGACCTCTCTACTATGACTTGCCCATGGTGGGTGACTGTACATGGTATTGTTCACAGCTTTATTAAGGTACACAAGCCCCTTCACCACAACTGAACACAACCTGTGATCTCGTCAATTGAAGACAGTTCAAAACATAAGTTTTGCATAACATTGCTAAATAAAAAATACAGTAGACTCTCAGTTATCCGACACCCACAGGGATTGGTAGATGCCAGATACATGTAGTTTCTGGTTTCTTGAGAGCTACTTTTAGCTATTAGTTACTAGATTAGCTGCACATAGGATGCTCTGCTAAGTATATTTGTCAGTGAGGGCTATTTCCAGCAGCAGCAGCTTTCACTCCTCACTTACACCCAGGTACGTTTGGGTGGATGGTGCAGTGCTGAACCCGGGGAATGAAACGCCGACACTGCGCTGGCTCAGTCACTCATGCCTGTCTGCTTCCAGGTAACATTGAATTGCAGATACATATAGTGGATGAAATCTAGGGGCCTGTAAGCATTCTGTGGCATGACAACCTGGCTCCTGGCATTTGTTGAGTCCTGTAAAATGTAATTTAATTTTAAAGTACAGTATTAAATGTTTGTTCTGGTTGCTTGAGATTTCTGGATAACCAAGAGTCTACTGTACATAAAATCTAGAAACACGCAGAACACTGATCATTGTTAGGAGTGAATGTAACTTTGAACAGAAGATCATGACAAGTTGTTTTTTTTATTTTTATTGTCTGTTTTTGGATTTTATTTTTTCAATGAAATAATTATTAAATATTATAAAGATGTGTGTGTATGCTAAATGTAATCTAAACAGATATGTAAAGCACCCTGGATGTAGCTGAATTACATTATTTTGTATTTACCCCATATAATCAATAATAGAAAATACTGAGTAGGACCCAGGCTTGAATGTCCCTTTAATTTTCATTCTGTGGCTCACACTGTGGCAGATATTATTTGTATCAGTGTGTATTACCTATGTCCATTTTTTTTAGTTTGTGTGTATATATATATTTTTTGTATTGATTTCGGGTACAGTAAGCATAATTTTCTATCCAGCAATAAATAAAAAAAAAACAAGGCAGGCATAGTACGCTCCTTAGAGTATATAATCTTTAATCTGTATGTGTAACATGCGTCAGAGCAGACCAAAGCTACACTCCAGAACATGTCATATATATTTCTGACGTGTTTTGTTGCTCAGAGATACTGAGAATTATAATTCCTCTAACCCTAAAGCGATGATTGAATTTAAAGCATTGGCACTAAACTGTAAACCAACTATAAATATAGCTTGATGGATTAATGTAATGATTTATAACCTAATTACTTTTTAAGCTTTTATAATATTGATTGCCCTGATCAGGTCAGGTCTCCTTTAATTATAGCTGACATGTCTACAAGGTTGTGAGCCAAAGTCCATGTATCAGCTACATGTCAAGATTGATCAGTGGCAACCAGAGAATATACTTTACACATTCTGCCATTTCATACTAAATCTGCTATCTACATAATGCAGAATATATATATATATATATATATATATATATATATATATATATATACACACACACACACACATATATATATATATATATATATATATATATATATATATATATATATATATATATATATATATATATATATAGGAAATTAGTGTCTATTCAGCATTTTGCAAAATGAGCTTAGTCATTCTGAAAACATGTGCATGGAAATACTCACCACTGTTTCTCTTGGGCTTACAAACAAGATTGTATACTAAATAATAGATGTTTTTTCTTTGCAAATGGACGGTATTGCCGCTTAAAATCCCCATACTTCTAATCGAAATCCTGCTCTATTACAAAATATACTTCCAACTCGCATTCCAATCTAGTAATCCACACTTCTAAATCTAGATCTTGTGTGTAACTAGAGGGTGGCTGAAGGTATACAGCATTTAGGCACCCCGACTTTTCGGGCGCACGCCAAATGCGCGCTGACCCATACACGAACCAACGAGAGCGAGCCAGAAAGCAGGGCGCACGACATGTGGGCGCAGTCCGGGCTGAACTCTTTCCCTGTCACTCTCCTCACCACCTATTCCCTGTCAGCCCTCTCCCCTGCACTTTAGTTTCATGCCCTATCCCATTTCTCCTGTACCCCAGCCTCCTGCCTTCCCCCCTGTACCCCATGCTCTCTCTAGACCCTGAGCTGTTCAGAGAGTGCTGGATGGTGGGAGTAGACTAACTGACAGCCCTTTGTGCTTCCTGCTACACACCTGGCTGCACCTGGGACATTGAATTCTGGCACATCTGGCAGCATTTAACAAGATCAATAAATCCCACCTTTCTGTCCCATATTAAAAAAAGCTTGTTTTAAACATTTGGAAAACATTTTTTTTAATGAAAACTATGTACTATAATAAGACTTTATAATTTGAAGCACCAATCTCCTTGCCTCCTTAAACAGTCCTTTAAAGAGACACAGAATGTTTATTCATTTTAGTATTAAAGTAACCTACCTAATTATATATGTATGGTTAAGCATATACTTACAAGGCATGCTTTTACTTACTGAATTGTTGCATCTATAGCTTAAAATATGTTACTGAGACAATGTCTGTGATTGGCTAGGAATCATATAGTGCAGCCTACATCACTGGGACAATGACTTTGCGGCCACTAATGGTAGAGCCAGTTAGTAATGCAACAGTTCAGTTAGTAAAAACAGGGCATTTAAGCATTACACTAATAACAGCTAAGAAAAATCTAAAAGTTTGAAGTCTGTTTACAACAACGTTTTTCTTGTCTACTGGCTGTTGCATGAGTAAAATCAGATAGCCGAGCGTGCTCTGAAGACGAAGTGATTGATAGCAATTTTCCTCCCGAGACTTAGGACTGACCAGTTAATCCATAATGTTTCCATCATTCCATGCTCTGCACTGAAATATTTGTTAAGGGTTAATTCCCTTTTTTATACTCGCAGAGCTGTAGCTGTGGGTCTGGCTGTGGGCAGTCATCAACACAAATGTTATTTTATCGGAATACTCAAAATTCAAAAAGTATTTCAACTTGCTTTTAGGAGATTGTTACTGTGATATGGTCTAATTTGTATTGAATTAAGTGGCCCAATCATTGTTGTATTTTAGGAGAATATTATCATGCTTGTGAATAACCAGCATTAGAAACTATTTAATTCAGGAGCATATGTAGAGAAAATGTTAAAATTGATAGACTTTGTTTGTCTCATGGTGGCTTCCCTCTAGGAATTAATTTAGAGGCAAGTATCATTAAGATAACACTTTCCATTGGGCTACAGACTGTTAAGCCTTTAGCCCAATGGAACATCTTATCTTACTAATACTTGCCTTTCAATTAAGTCATATTATCAAATTGGCTGATCATAATGGCATCTTTCAACATAACAGAATAGAGATGTAATTAGAATAAATGACTTCTGCCAGCTCTCTCATTTCTCTCAGCTGTCTAGTCCTGTTAGGAACAAATGTTCCTCACCATTAAATAAAAAATGAATACAATGGTTAAAAAATAAAGTCTGTTCTTATTTATGTTAAGCTTTCTGATAATAATTTGTCCATTATCAAGTCAAGTTCTTCAGAAGAGCTTTCTATAAATATGACAATTTCATTGTTCTTTGATTTAAAATTTAAAATAGACAATTACAAGCACCATAATAATATTCTAGTAGATGCACCAAATGATGAGTATATAATACTATAGTCCTGTATTAAGCCCTTCTGGAACTACTCTACCAGCATTCCTTATAACAGCAATACACACTTTGGCATCCGTGTTAATTATTTTTTAATGCAACACTGTCTATATATAGATCCATTTTCTAATTCCCACCCACCATGTTCACAAACTGCATAATGATAATTAATTTATAGCACTCAAAAATAGCAGCACGTTAATACCCGGGCATTTTAATGATCGTATTAGAGTTTTAAGGAAATTAAAATTAAATGCAAGTGAAATACGTTAATCTCAGAAACTAAGATGTCACGTTAACTCATTGAGTACATTTCGCAGGGGAAGTTTTATCCATACTTAGCAAAAATAAGATCTTGTCTGATCTTGTCTTGTACCGATTTTTTTTTTTTTAATGGTTCCCATACCCATAGAGCTGCCTACGTAGGCACCTGGTACTAACCAATAGAAACACTGCATTCAAGTATGTTTTTTAAACCTCTACTTCAAGCCAGTAGCAGCACAGTGCAGAGCAGCACTACCTGAGCTGAATCATTCATCATTCTAGTGAGGAGAGATGTATGTGTTGGGAAAACAATACTACAAATCCCATGATGCATTAGTGCAGAGACTGACTCCCTGTACTTTGCTAGAATGTTGTAGTTGCCTCTGATTGGCCACAACAGATTAAGATTTTATTCTAATTTAGCTTTAATTTTAAGGGGTATTCCTTCTCAAAATCAAATGCCAGAAAACTGAAGAAAGTTTGCAAGTGCTAGGGTAAGTTTATTAATGTTTATTTTGCATACACTTCTGATTCTCCTCTATCAGATGCATTCATAATCCATTAAACTTCTCTATACCTTTTAATAACTTGAATTCTGTTTTAATAAATGTGTGTATTTTCAGATTACTATAATTATGTAAAGTTGCTCCCTATAACAAAATATTATAACATTTAAGTCTACTGATAGATAGATAGATAGATAGATAGATAGATAGATAGATAGATAGATAGATAGACAGACATACAGACATATAGACAGACATTCAATTGCAAGGCCACAAGTTCCGGGATGTGTGCCGTATGTCTGCAGGCCCACAGCGCGCTCGCGTTACAGTGCTATTCAGTTGAACAAGCCCGCCAGTTAAGGGCCGAAAGCCGAGACTTCAAACCATGCACTCGTCCGTAGCAGTTCAGGGCGAGAACATGATCAATTATGCAAGGCCGTAACTCTTGATTTAGAAACAGCCAATAGAAAATGAGACTGTCATTATTACGGCAGTAAAACATGGAGGTTACATGTCAATCAATAAGGTTTCAGGGTCTGATATGCGATCAGACTTGCAAACCCGCATAATTGTCATGATCTGTGTGTAATTAATTCCAATGTCTTTCATCGCTTTCCCCGTTATTTACAGTGCAGTATTGATTTTTTATTTGCGGATATGTTTTTAACCCCTTCGCGGGTCCTCTCTAGCACTTGTAGGATAATCTTCTACATTTGCCGTTTACGGGTGTGAAAACATTTGCGGGCTTGGGGAATCGGAGCAATTGAAAAGCAATTTGTGATTTTTTTCGATCGTAGCTCTTGCGGCCATGAAAAATCAAAGGCTTGGACGGGCTGTAACTTGCGATGTTAACCATTGCAAGGAATCGGAGGGTCGAAGCCCCGAAAAAGCCACCAATTGAATAGCGAAATAACTTAATAAATGGGCTCTCTTAATTGAATGAGGCCCAAAGTATGTACCTTCTCAGTTTAAAAGAGATAATATCAACCTGATATCTACCAGCAGTTGTGTTCCCATTGGTTTCCACTGCTGTTACTCCATGATCTCTGGACAGGGTTCCAAAGATGCAGTAGGAAAAAGCAACCTGTCCCCATTGGCGGAGGTTGGGGTCACTTAGGTGCTCATGGTGTGGTGAGAGCCCAACACTTTAACAACAGCTATATGCTGCTACTGTGTAATACTGTTATGTTCGAAGATGCTGACAGGTTCCCGAATGCTTAGAATTCATAAAACAGTCATTATTCTTCTCACCGAGGGTTCATTTCCTCAGTCACAATGTAAGTGGATTTCTTCATTCTCAATTGAATAAAGGCTATTATTACCTGCAACAAGTAGATGATTCACTTAGTGCTTCATTTGGATTCTATTGTCTCTTTGTGCAGACCCACAATTTTATTGTCAAGTGACAATGTAGTCAAACAGTCAGATATGGCTGACTTTTATACTGCAATCCCTGGGAGAGATGTATTCTAGGAAAACACTTCTTTGTACGTGTGAAAGGATGGCGGAGGGTCAAATTGCAAAGGGGACCGGCTCTTAAAGAAACGGAACTTCTAGTAATAAAAGCTTGAGAGGTGAACAAGATTACATGGCTGAATTACTGAAGGGTCTAAGCAAAGGTTACATTAAGGATGTGTAATTTTACCTAGTGACTGATATTATGTCCAATGAATAGCTAAGGCCACAGCTGTGACCTCTCACCCTATGGAATCAATCCTTTAACCTGTCTGTAGTGACCGGTCTCCTCAGGATATTCATTGAAGTGTAGCTTATAATGAGATTTTGCCTACTGCAAGTACTCAATTGCTTTTTTTTCACATAGCTGTAATCTGTTTGTTTCTTGGGGAAAATGGGTAAATGTTTTTCGTCTTTTTTTTAAATTTAACAATAAACTCCATTTTCTTTACATCAGCACTGAGTATCTGTGACCAATGTGTACAGACTATTCTCTCTCTTATTGCTTGGGGAATCTTTATTAGATCTTTGACCCAAATGGTTTTGCCCTACCTGGTATTTATTAATAGAAGCTGATACCTATAATCAAAACTGATAAGTTCAACATTGTCTTATATATTTTTAATTACAAAATAGATATCTATTTTTCAAACATATATTAAGAATTTTGTTGTCAACTTAAAAGTATGACACAAAACAACTGTATTGTCTTTTTCTGGGGTACTCAAATCTCCATCTACAGGGAATTAAGATAGACCAAAGAGGACTAATGAGTATAAAAAAGTTCAACTTTTGCACACAGGGTAAAAAATAAGGAATGAAGGAGAAAAGTAAAAAGAAAAATATATTTTTTTTGGCACACAAATAGACAACTACTTACAAGACATCAATGTAGGAGGTCATGTTCAACCCTGACAGGTCATAGGAATGTTAGAAGAATGTTCATCAGCATCAGATTAGCATAAAACGGTGATATCCGATTCCAAGTATAGAACATTAAGATGAAAGAAATTGGTGCTCCTACACGTTTTGTCAAAATAGGACTTCCTCCGGAAATGATACAGAAATGAGCAAACAGGTAAAAAATAATTACCATTGACATCAAACCAGGTATATAAATGTAGAGTGAACCACATAGAGTATATCCAAAATATCCATTAAAAAATATGCAATAAAGTTCCAAGGTGTTTCCTATAGGAAGACTTCAGGGACACACAAAAGCAAATATAATACTGAATGGGACTCTCAAGCAACCAGCCCCTGCCTTTATTCCCTTTTTGTAAAAAAACTCTCAATTATCCGGCATTATCCGGCACAAAACTTTTTTCCGATTAGTTTTTTTTTTCTCTAAATGACTCAGTTTAGTTGCTAGAAGCTATTTAATAGGTATTTGAATGGTTTCAAGAGGTTTTAGGGTTGTTCGGGCATTTTTTTTGTGACTCACGTTTAACTGGAAACTACACTTATCCGGCAATAGGCAATCCCCGCAGGCGCTGGATAATCGAGAGTTTACTGTATGTGTATATATATATATAGTACATAAATAGTACATTTGACTATAAACAAATGTTGTGCTCCAAATTCTTTGAAACTGGGCAGGCACATGCAAATGAGTCCACAATGCATTTTCATTCTTTAATACAAATACCAGTTTATACATGGCTCCTTTTAAGCACATGCCTGTTGTATTACACAGCTTTAAAGCATTGCATAGGATGGATTGTGCACAATATATATACACTAGCAAATTGCCCGTCAAAAAATGACGGCAATGAAATTGTAAGGTAGCTAAATTAGTAAATGAATATAGTGTACCTATTTTGAAGCATTGTGATGAAGAGCTGGCAATCTGTGTTGATGTTGCTGCAGCATTAGTGGTGTGGAGCTGCTGTGTAAAGCGTGATGAATGTGTGCAGTGTAACACTGTGCGTGCGCGAGACCAAACCGTTAGCGTAGTCGTGTACTTCCGCATTGGTGTAAAATGGCGAGTAATGTGTGGTATAGGTCTGTATCGGAATATCCGTAGGTGTTTTGTGGTGTTTTGCGAGTTTAGAGTGCTGTAGCCTCGTTTTCGTTTTGTTCGGCGGCCATTTTTTCTCTCGCTTAGATTTTTTTTTAGTCTCTAAACTGTTTTATTTCGAGTAAAATCGAGGTGTAAGTTGCATTTTTGAGGTCCTGGGTGCTCCCTCTTGGTGTAGGTAAGTTTTTTATGTATGTGCTGTGTGTATGTATTGTGTTTGAAATGTTTGTATGTCGGCGTGTTGCGTCCGATGTTTGCGAGGTCGTAATGTGTGGTAACGTGTTTCGTACGTTGTTTGCGTGCCTCGTAAAATTTAGCGAGTGTCGTAATTTGTGTGTCGTGTTTTTTGAGTAGCGACGTGAATTTTGCGAGGGTTTGAGGCCCTTGCCCAGTGACCTCGCCAGCAACTGAGTCCCTCGCTTCGCGAGGGGCCTCAGTTGCTGGCATGGAGCGCCTTCGGCGCTCCATGCCAGCAACTGAGGCCCTTGCCCAGTGACCTCGCCAGCAACTGAGGCCCTCGCTTCGCGAGGGGCCTCAGTTGCGAAGGCGCTCCATGCCAGCAACTGAGGCCCGTGCCCAGTGACCTCGCCAGCAACTGAGGCCCTCGCTTCGCGAGGGGCCTCAGTTGCTGGCATGGAGCGCCTTCGGCGCTCCATGCCAGCAACTGAGGCCCTTGCCCAGTGACCTCGCTACGCGAGGGCCGCGGCTCGCTACGCGAGGGCCGCGGGCTCGCTACGCGAGCCCGCAAGCGTGAGCAACGACTCGTACGCTCACAACTATATATGTGATACTGTAGAGGTACAGGGGATATTTGACAGCCTTCTATGTAAATTGAGGACAGCTCATCTTATAGCTATCAAGCAATTTTTGCACACAAGCATCATTAATCAATCATTGCTGCAGGGTCTTAATACTTTAATTGAACAGCATAGCACTCACTTATTTGCCTAAGAAGATAAGCTGTATACTCTTGATTAGTCTGTCCTATGCTGGTATGCTCATCCTCAGAACCAGCAGTTGCAGTATTGGTGAGGAACAGGCCTCCATTCCTTTTTCTCCAGGAGTGTTGTATGAATTGCAAACTACTAGAACATAGAATGGAGAAATGGAAGATTTTCTACAGATCAAAAATGGTATTATTCAGAACTAATCAAGCTTATAGGGCCTCATTCAATTGAGAAATTGTAAGTTACTGCAGCCCGTAATGTAGGTTGTAAACTAATTTGCTATTCAATTGTCATCTTTCTGCGAGCTGCAAACAGTCTGCGCTTTTTGGTCTGAAAATCCCTGCAGTTGTTACAACCGTAACCTACACCCCCATCTAAGCCTTCGATCTTTCACGTCATCAAGAGTTACGATCGGTAAAATGGCAAATCGCTATTCAATTGGTACAATTATGCAAATGTCTGCAAATTTTTTCACACTAGTAAACGGCAAATGTAGAGGAAATAACAAATTTACGGTTTCGGCTTTCATCCTGTAACTTGCAGGCTTGAATTGAATACTTATGGGGCCTCATTCAATTGTGATTTGGCCAATTGAATAAGGCTCTAAATAAGCACAGAGCATATGTTTCTTACAGAAGTTTTTAGTTAGTGAAGACCTTGCTTTTAGATAGAAGTTCACTAACTAAAAACTTCTGTAAAAAAAATATGATTTGTGCTTATATAGAGCCCTATTCAATTGGCCAACTCTCAATTGAATGAGGCCCACGGCCTGTATACCACGTGTTGCGGCTTTGCAATAGAATGAGGCTTATAGTGTGTGCACAGAAGTACAGCTGATTTCAATTTATTTTTCCATTTCATCTCAAATCAAATTATATGGGTTATACAGAAAAATTGTTTACTTCACTGTCCCAATACTTACACCGGTCACAGCACCAAAAATAGAAACATTATGTTTAAAGGGACATTGATGTGCCATGGACCTGTAAAAGTATAAGTTGAACTAGCAAACCAATTTGGTCGATTCTAGAGGATTGCCATTTTGATCTCTCTCCCTCCCACAGAGAATGTCACTTTTGAAATGCGGCAAGCTGTGGAAGACTTGTGAATCTCCATATTGCATTATCTTATGCACACAGCACAGAGATGTTTACTATTATCTATATAGTCATGTGGTGTTAGCTCCTGCAATAGATGTTACATTACATGGCGACAAGGACAATAAGATGCTAATCATACTATGGGCCTCATTCAATTGCGATTTTGCCAATTGAATAGGGCTCTAAATAAGCACAAAGCATATTTTTTTGCAGAAGTTTTTAGTTAGTGAAGACCTTGCTTTTGGATAAAAGTTCACTAACTAAAAACTTCTGTAAAAAAAAATATGCTTTTTTGCTTATTTGGAGCCCTATTCAATTGGCCAGATCACTATGGAAAAAATATAAATATAACCTACAGATGTAGTCAGAGTTTATTCACTATCTGTCAAGCAGCCATACTTCATGTTTTCTGCGACTTATAACATGTATATGAAATCTTTAGCACAGAGCCTACCTGACCATATGGTTACTGGGCGGTTACCAAGGGAGTTGAACTTCAGGGGGTGCCAAATTAAACATGTCATGTTAAGCAATGTTACATACCAGGAAATATTAGATTGGATTTTGTGCCACAATCTTATTGCCCTGTGGACGTGCAACTTCATACATACAGTACTGATTTTGACATATGTATCTTTTAGTTTACATAATTCGTAATGTACCCAATTCCAAAAATGTAGTCAAGTTTGCAATTTTCATAATATTAATATTGGGAGCTTTAAATATTTTCATTTTTGCTTTATTATTTTCAATGAAAGCCAACTTTAGACTTTTTATGTTTCTCCATATTGTATCTGTAGATAATATTAGTCTAGAAGCAGATATTGTACTTGTCTTAAGGCAGGAATTGACCTTGGATTGGTCTTGGTTTTGCACAATAGAAAACAATATTAGATGCATAATACATCTTGTAATGAGAAATGATTTGGTTCGTTGCATGCAACAGTAACTCAGCCCATAACATATACAAGTTGATGTGTTAATTTTAGCACAGTTTAACCTAGTTCTGTCACAGGGTGCTAAGGATTAGTTTAACTCCTGTTTTGCTAAACAATGTGGATAGATAGATAGATAGATAGATAGATAGATAGATAGATAGATGGATGGATGGATGGATGGATGGATGGATGGATAGATGGATAGATAAATAGATAGAGGGACAGACAGATAGATAGATAGATACATAGATAGATAGATAAATAGATAGAGGGACAGACAGATAGATAGATACATAGATAGATAGATAGATAGATAGATAGATAGATAGATAGATAGATAGATAGATAGATAGACAGACAGATGTCTCTAGGGAGCTGCTTGCAAATTTGTCCGCGGAGATACATTATATACCATAAAAACATTTAGGTGTCAAAAGTAAAATTGTAGGCACCTGGAGCCTCATTCAATTTTGGGCTCGCATCTCGATCACAAACAGCGAAATGCCCGAGACTGAGTTGCGTGCTCCTGTTGCTCTACTTTTGTGATGCTACTCAATTGGCCCGGCCCGCAACTTAGGGGTTCATAGCGAAAATCGGAAACCATTGCCGTCGGAAGTAGCATTTGCGGGCTTGGGAGCAATCCCGTAACTCCCCATGTAGAAACAGCCAATGGAAACAGAGATCGTCATCATGACTAACCTCCAAGTCAGTAACTCGTGAGTGAAGGCCATAGGCCCGTAGGATTTTGAAAAAATGGAGGTTGGATTTTCAAAGTCCTACGGGCTTGGAGGATGAAGCCCATAGTACTTCACATTGATTGCCATGCTCGATATAACATGTAAAATTGAACATGAACTGAAGTATTGCAGAATGTTGTGCTGTTAATTCTAAGACCTAACATCACTTTCACTCTTCATAAAAGTACAGTATTTCTTTTTTATTTGCTTTGGTTAGATATTTGCCATTTGCGGGCTTGACAGAGTGGTTAGAGCGTGGAAATCGGAGCTATTGAACAGCGATTTTAGCGTTTCAGACGCTTGTGACCGTGAAAGATCAAAGGCTTGGAGGGCAATAACTTGCAATTTGACAAATCGCAATCAATCGCAGCTCGTAGCCCGTAACTCAATTGGAGCCCGCAAACGGAAGTCAATTGAATAGCATAATAACTTGCGACCTCCACTTGCGAGCCTGGATCTCTAAAACGGAGCAATTGAATGAGGGTCTTGTGTGATTTTCCCATGCAGCACATTTTATATATACAGTAAATATACAGTTCATTTTAAAAATGTAGGTGTTTACTGATTTATCCATGACAATGGTCAGTAGTTTGAATTACACACAGGGCCACCATCAGAACAGGAGCTCTGTTACTTTCTCCCCTGATGACAGACATCTCAGTACATAATGTAAATGACTGTCAACAAGGTCCCCCTTCCAGGGTGGGTCCCCCACAAAAGTACAATCTCTCCCCCTGTCAATATATCTGGGAAGCTTTTTGTCTTTCCTATTGCACCATTAATTCTGTATCTGTACAGATTTCCTAAACAATACTAATACTAAGCATATTCTGCTTTTTTATCCTATGCCATCTATCAAACATTTCTATTTCGGCTTACAGCAAAGCTTGAAAAAAGCTCCAGAAATCTCATTAAATTGTCTGTTTCACATTTGTGATTTTACTAATTACGCATTCCAGTGATTCAAATAGTCAAGTTGAAGTTACTCATGTTTTAAACCTGAAAATCTTGAAATATTTAGTTTAATCCATACCTAAGCAGTATTGCCGTAGATGTAATATTTCCCTTAGTGTGAAATGTTGCAGGATGTATCTCAGTACAGCTTTGCAGCAGTGTCACCTCAGTGTGAGACTTTGTATAATTAGAAATGAAATATAAGTTTTTTTTGTTAAATTTGCTAAACTGAACTGTACTTTATATCATTGGTAGACAATATCTTTTTATTGTTATAATATAATATGTAGAGATACTGCCAGCTCTTGGAACGGGACATTACATTGCTCTTTTAGTACGTCCTGTGCACCAACAATATCAGTATCAGTGCTAGTATTGATGTAATGCTCATTCGGTTTTATTTATTGAAATAATCTAAGAAAGAAAGACAAACAAAGCTGAAAAATACTAAAATACTTTATACGGGTGTATTGTTCTCTGCAAAAGATCTGTCATGAGAGTTAAATAAGAAAATACATTGAATATGTACAGTAAAGAACATGTTATAAGATATACATAAACTGACGCAAGATACTTGGGTGTAATTATCAAATAGAGGGGGGATAAGTATGGTCACAAAAGGGGAATTAGATATCCTCACATCCTATATTTTATATAGGGGCTGTTTATCAGAGCTTTATAAACAGGTTTCACAGAGAACATAAGGAATGAAGATATTTTAGGCTTTACCTTCACTTATCCCAACTTCTCCCTCCGTATTCTCTCTTTTCACCTTGTTTAATAAATGTACCCCCTAGGTACTGAATACAGAGGGTGAAATACTCAGAAACAATGTAAGATAATAAAGCTTTACTAAAAGTGGGGTTTCTCCCAGCTGTTTTTTTTTTAAGAACAATAACTTTTATAAGAGAACCCCTCTGTTCTTTCCAGCCACCTAAACATCCTCTCTTCAATAGTCTCACATATAGGGACAAATCCGTCTATTCTAGCCAGTCTTTATCTCTATTTCTACCCATTTTCAGTCGAAAAATGTATTCCAGGAGTATATATATATATATATATATATATATATATATATATATATATATATGTATAGAGAGAGAGAGAGAGAGAATGTAAGTTTGTGGGTTTTCAACTTCGTTAGGTGCTTTAGTGAAATCACTATGTATGTTTGACTGAAAGCTCAATAACAGGGCCCTCCATTCCTTTGCATTGTGTTAAAACTGTCTTTGACTTGTACTTAACATATGTACAGTGCTACAGAATATGTTGGCGTGTTAAAAAAAATGATAATAATTATATATACTAGACACTTGTCCGTCAATACGGCATAATATTTGCAAGCCCCGCAATGCTGTTGTTTGCCACACAATGCAAGCTTCCCGTCACAAATGACAGAATAATATATAATTCCCCCGTGTCTTTTCCCCTTCTCTCTCCCCTGTGTCTCTTCCCTCCCTCTCCCCGTGTCTCTTTCCCCCCTCTCACTCCCATGTGTCTCTTTTCCCTTCTCTCCCTCCCCTGTGTCTCTTTGCCCCGCCCTCCTTCCCCTGTCTCTCTTACCCCCACTCCCTCCCCTGTGTCTCTTTCCCTCCTCTCCCTCCCGTGTCTCTTTGGCCCCCTCCCCCCCATCATTCACCCCTGTGTCTTCCCCCTTTTCCCTCCCCTGTGTCTTTCCCCCCTCTCGCTCTCTTGTCACTCTGCTCCCCTCTCCCTACCGCGCCCATTGCGGGCCTCGCAATGAGCGGCTTTGCCGCTCATTGTGGGTCTCAGCATGCGCTATGTGCAAACCCGCAACTTTGCGGGCCTCTACCCCCTCCTGCGTCCATTGCAGGCCTCCCCTCTACCTTCTTTGCCAATTGCCTTTGCTGCTCATTGTGTGCCTTTCCTCCCCTCTACCTTCTTTGCCTATTGCCTTCGCTGCTCATTTCGTGCCTCTCCCCCCTCTACCTTCTTTGCCCATTGCCTTCAGTGCTCATTGCAGGCCTCTCCCCCCCCCCTACCTTTTTTGCCCTTTGCAGGCCTTGCAATGAGCAGCTTCGCAAACCCGCAACTTTGCAAGTGTTACATACAAACTCACAACTATATATTTGATATAATACTTCTGGAGAGTTTTTGGCACTGGGTAATGTAACAGCATCCCCATTACTTGTAGTGTCATCTTATTGTGTCTTGTGTCGTGTCCTACTAATTGCTTTTTAATCTTTCACTATGCAGTTTATTGCCACCAGCATGATTTACTAAGGCCAAACAATAGGACCCATGCGGAAGAACTAAAACAAATACTAATCATTTGTGGCCTCCTGTGCTTCAGAAACCTCTTAAGTGCTGACTTAGAAGATAATGTCCTCACTTTCAGTGACTCTCCTGGGTGCTTCACTCTCTGTGTTGGTAGACCCACTAAAATAGTTGTAGGAATAATAATATAGAGTTCAGGTCCTGTTCCTGTAACAGTAGCTTTTTGCTCCAGAGCTGTTTGTTGTATTTGTGCATAAGGCCAGGATATAATATATTTAAAAAAGGAAATCACATTGTGAAACATAATCATAAACCCTCTTTCAAATGCAAGAAATTAAAACTTTAATAAGTGTTTAAGTTATTATGTGATTGTATCATAGCACAAAACAAACAGTGCATTATCTGAGCAATCACCTACAATAACTCTTCTAACAGATATTAATAGATAAATAAAGCATGTTAAGTGTCCCCTTTGTAGTATACTCGTTTAAGAAACTAAACTTGATAGTTTGTAATTATTATAGATAGTTATAATAAATCAAGCATTTAAAATTGTAACTTTTTATGTGTTTCTCTGTACTGCCATCGTCTTGTTAGTTTAGCTGCTCTCTCAGTTGTTCAAGGCCTTGTAGATGGATGAAAATTGAGAGCTCTAGCACTAAGGAAAAAGAATAAACAATGTTTGCTACAATGACAGCATAATTGTAAATATTAATTAATACATTAAAATGTGTCTATTTGTTTTAATTTCTAAAATTAATTTGTCTGTTATCAATTTTAGTTTTTGAAAGAGAAACATATTGCTCTATTCGCTCTTGTGTGATAGAGAAGATTTACAAAGTTATATATATATAAAATATAAAAGTTGTCAAACTACGGGAAGCGAGGGGCCGCATTTGCGGAGGTGGGGGCTCTATGGCGCCTAACAAGCGGTCACAAAAAACCCACGGAAGCGGGACTTTGAAAAAATACATCTAACACGCAATGACTAAATACAGGCTTACACAAAAAAATACAAGCCGCGGGACTTAAAAAGAAAAAAATTACGGACTTACACTAAAAAAATACGAGCCGCGGGATTTAGAAAAAAAAACATTACGAACTTGCAAAATACGACCTTAATGTCCGACCCGCGTAAAGTTAAAAACATAAAAAAAAAAAAAATACACACAAAAATTACATAAAAGCCTTACCCACAGCAAGGAGGGACACCCAGGACCTCTGCAAGTGAAGTTACACCTCAATTTAAGTACAATTTACAGAGTTTAGATACTCAAAATCCCCTGGCTGCCCAAAAAAACGAAAACGAGGCTATACAACCCTAAAGCCGCAAAACACGACCAAGCACATACGGCTTTTCCAAAAAGCCGTATGAGGTACAAGATACACTTTTAGCAAGGACGCTAAATCATCCACACCCGCGTACCACATACACATTTGCGCCTTTTCACAACACTAACTTACAGAATGTGGAACTACACAGCTACACTACCGGCTTCCCCTCGCGCACGCTGCCTATTTACACTACACACTGCACACATTGCTGACACTTACACCTCAGCTCCACAACAGTGCAAACCTAAATTCTATGCTGCAGGAACATCAAAACAGATTGTCAGCTCTGCAGCGCAATGCCTCCTGCATATATTACTTACAAATAGGTAAAGTATGTTAATTTTGTTAATTTATTACTTTTTTAGTTAGCATACAAAAATACATATACACAAAAAATCGCAATAAACGCAAAAGCCATTCACTTTGCGCCTCACAACGAGCGCCAACGCTGCTCATAGCACACAAACTACCTCAGGGGACAGCCTTGCAATAAGCACAAAAAGCAGGTCAGCGCCGACTTTACAATGACAGCAAAAGCGCGACTGATAAAAAAAATACAGCAACCAAGAGGCTCGCAATGAGCTCCGAAGGATCTCAGACCACCAAAAAACAGCAAACAGCATTACCTGCCTTACAATTGTATTGCCCGTAATTTTTTTTTTTATATATATTAATCAAGTTGGTATCTATTTATTTTGGTGTTGAGCTTTTTGAGGTGATGTGAGCTGTTTGAGAGCTCAGGTTAGAACTGCAGCTGTAACCTGAATAGCTGTTGATATTTTGATACAATCAGATAACATAAAAGAGAAATCCAATAGAACAGATTTTTACTACTTAAAGTGGATCCGACTCTTTCGATTTTCAATATGAAGGCATATTTTACATAGATAGTTGACCTTCTCTAGATGTTCTCTGTAATATAAAATACACATATATTTAGGTGGAATTTGCCATTTAACTTACCATACCATACCTTGTGTGTGTCCTTATCTGGAGTTTGTAAGCCTTCCCTGAAACAAGATTGTAAGCTCTTTGGAGCAGATGCTATATAACCAATATGTATTTATGTTAAATGCTTTGTTAATATTGTGAGGGATGCCACTTCACTTTTAAAGACACAAAAATACCACATTCTGAAAAAAATTGCATAAATGCCAGATTACATCTGTAAATCTGACACAGTTGCTAATATAATGTCCCCTATTATAGTATCTTCTAGACTAGACAAATTTAATTCATATCTCAGCTGGCAACATTTCACATAGTACAAAATGAAATGACATCAATAAATTCTATTATTTTCCTTACAAGGAATGCTAATTGGTACTAAATGCAAAGAGTCATTATTTTGTGTCTTCTAACCCATATTAAATCAACAACTATATGTCCAAACATTTCCATGTATAATACGTCTATTCTAGAGTCAGATGCCAGCGCAGCTACAGATTCTGGTACTGTATTTATTTGTAGTGTCAGAAAACTTCCCATTAAATTTCCCAAAAATAATGATGCAGCAACTGAGATAAAAAAAAAACCATAAGAAATAACTGCAGAAATTAAAGATCTACGGTATGTTTGAATTCTGTATTCATTGTATCCCTGCTACAGCATATGTTGGCACTATAAATACATTTTAATAATACTAATTATAATAATATGTTGCAGTTTGTTATTTTGCATGTAAAATAATATGTTAAATAAAAGTATTTTTATGTATGAAAAATCAATGCAGAAACAACTATAAATGGTACTTTTAACGTATGAATATGCAGCTTTGCAACAATGTCAAGGTCTCATATGGCATATCATTGCAAGGCAATGAGTGAGCTGCTGAGCTCCATATAGATATTTCTAGACTTATTAAAAAAAAAATCCAATGTCTGTAAAAGGAGGTTCTGTCTCTGTTGCAAATACTGTAGGCAAAGGGAATAAAAGTAAATGTTCTAACGTTTGCAGCATTTTGTTTGCAAAAAAACAGGTTTTGAGTGTTAAAACCTCCTTTTTCAATTCCATTATCGAACATTTTTGACATTATTACACTGAAAAAACAAAATATGTATTTGAATATATATATATAAATCCAAATGTTGTATTTGCTAGTCGTAATTTAATTAAAGACTTTGATATACAGTACCAGGTGATTTACTTGAAGATTTTTCAATGAAAATATTGTATTTGTCATGCAATTATGTTTTTTCTCATTAATGTGCCTTTTTGTTAATTATTTTAATAATGGTTTTATGCAGGTTTGACTTTTGACATTGACCCCTCAGGATCTACTAACAGATATTAGAAGCATAGCGTCAGTTAATATATATATATATATATATATATATATATATATATATATATATATATATATATATATATATAAAATGAAAATGTGTGCTATCTACTAATAGATAAAATAAACATAGCTGGAGTTATAAACATAATGAGCCTTTGTATCTTTGAAACCAATACTGTGTTTATGTCATATCTGAAGACTATGTGGAAGACTGTTGAAGATTTAATGCATAAATTATTCTTGAGCCCTAATCATAGTCAGATATCAGGTTTTGCCATCTCAGACGTATTACTCATGTATTGACGGTAAGCTACTGAGGACAATTGAAATCCTCTAAGCACACTTTAAAGTCCATGTTGCGAGAAGAATGGTTTCCACAGCTGCATCCGAAAATGGGATTTTAAACAGTAAAGCAAAGAGACGATGATGTGACTTTTCCAATGCGGTGCATAGGAGGCATGCCCTCAAATCCTGTTAACAAATAACAGGATTTGCGTGCTTACTTCCCACATACCGTTTGGAAACTTTACCTCGCTTCACCCTGGGATTAGACTCAACCACCAAGAAGCACAAGATGCAAGAGCCATCGTACGGAGCAAGAATTATTGTCTTACAAACAAGGAAGGTTCTTGGTAAATAATATTTGAGTAAACATGTTTTGTTTTTGGATGCTAACATGTTGCTCATGGTTGGAAGAAGAGCCAGTAGGATCGGTGTCTGGAAGCCTACAACAGGCTCAAACAAGATGGTCTAAAACTTGTGGGATTGTAAAGGAAAGGCAACACTGGAAGTTTTCAATGGCAGTGTTGATGAAAGTTGTGGTTTACCATATATTATTTTCCATTTTGAAGCAAAAGAGTTATGTGTACAGATTATTAATGGGACACTGTAGTCTGAAATTTGTATTGCACTTTTTTAAAGAACTAGTATTGCTAATGGGCAAAAGAAAAATTAAGGCAAAAGCAATAAAAAATAAAAGCAACATGTAAATGTTCTACCTATTTATGCAGTTATATTTTGTCCTGTCGTTGCATTTTGTATCTTGTAACATCTCCCCTATCTGTGAGTATATGTATGTTATTAAGTAGGTGGAGACCTTGGAAGCTCATATCAGCTCACTGGCACTCAAATAATTGCTATTTACACTTTTATAACAGACAGTTCATTTTGTTTATATCCTCTTCAAACAGGAAAGAGACTTGGAATTTGAGAAAAACAGATAGGGAAGATTTTAGCAAGAGAACTATGAATATGGCTACACATATAGCAAGGCTACAGCCATATAATGGATGGTAAACTAATAACCATTCTTTTTTTAAGCTTTTCAAAAACATTTGCTCATTATTTTTTTCTATTTGTTTAACTTGAACGCCAAAGATATGGTACCATTGTGTCCATTTAATAGTAAATATATATAATTATGGCTAACAGTAGCTTCAGAATTAATTTTTTAGTAGGATGGGTCAGCTTCTTTTTACCATTTATAGAACAGTTGCAATTCCTTGAGTTCTATAGAATTGTGTTGCAAGTTATAGGGCCTGCGGGTTTTTAGCAATTGTCCTTCTTTATCTCAAAATGGAGCCATCCTTAGTAATGATAGTAAACAAGCATGTATATATAGCAAGAGGAGCCAGAATGCAACATCATGTGTAAATATTCTTAAAGGGAATTGTGTTAAAAATTATGAGTTTATTATTTAATATTCTTTTCCGATGGTGCTTGCGTTATTTTTTAGCACCCCGAGTAAAGGAATTCATTCAAGCATTCCTAGTATACGCCAAGGCCCTCATTCAATTGCGATTTGGCCAATTGAATAGGGCTCTAAATAAGCACATAACATATATTTTTTAAGTAAGTTTTTAGTTAGTGAAAACCTTGCTTTTAGATAGATGTTTACTAAGTAAAAACTTCTTTAAAAAAATATGTTATGTGCTTATTTAGACCCCTATTCAATTGGCCAAATTGCAATTGAATGAGGGCCTTGGCGTATACTAGGAATGCTTGAATGAATTCCTTTACTCGGGGTATTCCTTTACTCAGTCTTTTAGATAGATACAGTGGGAAGACTAGATAGGCTCATCTGCTATTAAATGTACCTGGAATAAGCAAAAGCTTGGCTAATAACTCCACTTTCTAGTCTACTTATAGCATGTGAAAATATTATGTCTGTCTTTGAAAATCTAGAAAGTATAGTGACTATGTTTGCTTTTTTCTACCTCATTTTATACATATAACCCAAGTGCTTGTATAGGAGATGAGGTCAGAAGTGGTGTGGCTGACTTCATGTTGGTGATATACAGGATTGTTTCATAAAGAACTATGAAATAAAAACATTAAAAAATATTATAATGAAAAAAAGTGAATTATACTACAGGATGTCATGAATCATTATTGTATATGTATTCATGGAATATTCTAGAACCGTGACATTGGCGACAAGTAACTTTTCAGTGGCAGTGCCCCAAAGAAGTGTTTCCCAAACCATGTTCCACAGAGCCTTGATCTCCTTAAAGCAAGTTAAACCTCATGAAAAGCATTATAGTACCCCTGAGAGTGTCCCAAAGAGCCATTATGAGAATTGTGGTAATTTTAATACACTGTTGCCACTGTTTGTGTTAATGGAAAGAAGTTGTGGGCCTTGAAGTTCACGTTGGGAGACTGAGAAATTGTCGATTTATTGTTGTTCTAACAATATTCTTTTAGCTGAATTCTAGAAATCTCTTTCTAAACTACACACCACTGACATTATGTATATATTAGGATAATGTACCATGTCTTTTCTTTTGGGTAATCCACAGCGGTACATAACGTCAATACATTTTGCTGTTTTGACTAATTACACTTCTGCAATATTTTTTATCATTTAATCTAAATAAGACATTCTTCATGCAACATCTCATTAGCTCAAAAGTGCAACCTTCCATCCATTCTTATTATAATTACTAATTCGGTATCATTTCAAGCAACGATTTTTCTGATGTGTTTATAAGTGGATGTAAACCCCAAACTAGAAGTGTATTTTAGTGCAGGTAGAATTTTTCTTTGTAATAACGTCTAGTCTAGTTTCTTGGTGCAGCTACAGCGCTCTCTGCACCATTGGTTCCAGCAGCAAGGTTTTTAAGTGAATTGTAATAATTTAATAATACACACAAATGTACATTTTTAAATGTTGTATCAGAGTGCTTTCCTTCCAAATAGCACAATACACGTGTATTTGCCGGTGTATGGGATGGGATGCAATAGGCCTTATTAGATAGGCTCTGTTTGAAATGATCCCCCTGGTAATCACCTTGCTAGTAGGCAGCTGCCTACTGAGTGAAGGATATCCCAGTGGTATTGTGAGAGCCAGCTCTACCTGGTCTTTGTTTATCTCACAGAGATAACAAAAGAAAGTACAAAGCCATACTTCTGTAGGAGATAATATGAAGTACAGAGTTAATACAGGAATTATCCCAGGTGGTCTGGTGCTCTAATAGCCGAGATACAATACTGTTCATTTACCTCCTGGTATGGCTGGCTCACACCTGTCAGCGAGCACTGGGGGCCCTGCGCTAAAACAGCCACCGCCGTGTAAATGTGGCATCTATAGGAAATTTCTGACTGCAATCTATGTTAATGAAGCACTGATGAGTACTGTCTTGATCTTCACTATGTCCTAGTGGTGTCTCTTAATTCGTGTGCTAGAATATGGAAGATGTGGTTTCCATCAGATGCCTCAGCCCTGAAAAAGGTAAGAAGATCAGATACACATCACAGATTCTATGCTGGCAGACTGTGCTCATAAGACCTGCGTGATCATAGTACAGGGTGAGATGTGCTATGAAAGGATGCAGGTATACCTGGATAAATTGGCTCCACAATACTCTGTAGTTTGAGATAACAGGAGACTGAGTACAAATGAGCCCGTAGAATAGACAGCTTTCTATTTTCAGATAAGAGCGGAACAATGTGGTACGGATGAAGTAAAGTTAGGTCATATATTTTGTAACAGGTTCACAGCTACTGGACAGATGAGGAATTTGTTCCTTTCACTGCTGGATTTTTGAATTGCCCATCTGTTACTTTTAAAATAATGTCCAGTATGTTTTGTTTTTTTCTGGGAAAACAGCAATGGAAATTTGACAGAAGGCACACATCTATCTATCTATCTATCTATCTATCTATCTATCCGCCAACCCATCTATCTATCTATCTATATATCAATCTATATCCATATCTATATATCCATCTATTCGCAACCCACCTATCTATCTATCTATCTATCTATCTATCTATCTATCTATCTATCTATCTATCTATCTATCTGCCAACCCATCTATCTATCTATCTATCTATCTATCTATCTATCTATCTATCTATCCATATATCTATATATCAATCTATATCCATATCTATATATCCATCTATTCGCAACCCACCTATCTATCTATCTATCTATCCGCCAACCCACTTATCTATCTATCTATCTATCTATCTATCTATCTATCTATCTATCCGCCAACCCATCTATCTATATATCAATCTATATCCATATCTATATATCCATCTATTCGCAACCCACCTATCTATCTATCTATCTATCTATATGTCCCTCTATCTATCTATCTATCTATCTATCTATCTATCTATCTATCTATCTATCTATCTGTCTATCTATCGATCTATCTATATATCTATATATCTATCTATATGTCCCTCTATCTATCTATCTATCTATCTATCTATCTATCTATATGTCCCTCTATCTATCTATCTATCTATCTATCAAACCCCCTGCTTCAACACAAACTAATGACATGGTCAAATGTCTTTGGATAAATCTATCAATAGGTTTAACTAATGGAAATTGTTTAACTATAGGGTAAGCCTGTTAATAAATATACTGTATCTAGCGAAATTTAATTTTAAGTATCTTAATGTTTGTAGTTTAATTGGCGTTGACTGAAGTTCCCCAAGTTGAAAAAAAGCCTTGATATTAACTGTGGTTTATGGCAATTGTTCTGCCAACTTTTAATTTGGAGGTCCACTGAAAGGATATCTTTCAGTATTCAATGATAGATAATTGAATCCATTACCTAAAACAGTTTGATAAATGACCTAAGCAGTTGTAAAATATCAAATAAATTAATGCACCTCAACTTTTTTACCTGCTACAAATTGTAGTTTTTGACATGTATGATCTTATATTGCCCAATCTACATTAGTGTATATATATTTATCACACACACAAAGATAAATAGATATGTTTATCTTTGGCCCAATTTTTAGCATTAAGCTAGACTTTATATTGTCTTTCAGTGTCCATTTGAAATACCACTAAATACCACCATATGTGCTCTGCACCATAAAATATAGGGCAAAAAAAAACATGCGTTAAAATGTTTTTGCCTTTTTAAAATTGATGCTGAGTTATGGTCAATAGAAGTCAAGGGATTTCAGTGCATTGCCTGAATGAGTAATAAGCTTCAAACCACCTATTTGTATTGAGTATTAGTTAGAATCAGGTGTAGTGCCGTTGAATCAGACAGTGGCTATTTCATATGTAACTACTTCATTAAATTGAAGCACCTAATGAAACAACTTAACAGGTAGCAGTCTCTTTCAAATTCTCATAGAGTCTATTTTTTGTTATATGTTATAATTCAAATAATGAAGACTTGAAATCGGGGCAATCACTTCCATATACTACAACTTAATTTAATTATATATATAAATTATTTAAACAAAAAAGTTGAAGGCATGGAATTTGAACCAATGACTTATCAATGAAAAAAACATCTTTGACACAGTTACAGACTTTAACTATATTATATGTGCAGATTCTTAGGAGAGGGTTTCAAGGGCTATACAATAATAACTAAATTGGCAATATCTAAGCCAATTCTTAATTAATTAAAAAAATGTAAACACCTTTGCCACACAATTCTCCACTCTATAGCTGATGATGCAGAGCACAAATGGTGGCTTTAGTGGTCCTTTAAGATAAATTCATTTATTTTGTAAGTAACCTTGAAAAAAAAAACATCAGTCTTGCTGAAAGATAAATTAGCAATTGAATTGCATTTGTGTAATACATTGTACTAATGTAATTCATATTTTAACTGAGCTGTGGATTTGCACAGCATATAAATAGCCTGCATTTGACAGCAGTGGAAATAAGAGTCCTTTGGGTACCCACTGTACAGGTACAGCAAGGAAGCAGCAATGCACTCCGTCATCACACTGAAGGACTGTCTCACCTACAGTTTAGATGCTCCATCCTCATAGTTATTATAAGCATTGGCCAATATTCTACTTTTATATGCTGCAACAAAGAACAGTGTCAGAGATCCACTATTGATGATGCTAAAATGGCCGGCAGTCCATTATAGTTGTAACATATTAGCAAATACCATGGGCAAGCCTGACTGTCTCTTACTCTTTGCCCTTGGCAGCCTCTCATCCTTTCCCAGCCTTTCTTTTCCCTTCCTGTCCTTAAAGGTATATATAAGTTTCCTGGGTTTCAAATATTTGGTAAGAAACAGGCAGTGATTATCAGAAAAATATGAGTTATATAGATAGGTTCAGTGTACTGACAAAGTTAAATGCAGGAAAGTAAAATTCAGTTTTCCCACCCACAGGGAGTTTACATAACCAAGTATGCATAGGAAAGCAGCCAGGTACAGATTTTGACATTTCTGGTAGAGACCACATGAAGTACTGCTGCTGCAGAATGGAATCACATGGTTGAGTGGAGTCTGAGCTCACAGCTGAATTGGAGCACAAGGAGAGAGAGAGAGAAAGACTACATATCCCAGGCTGCTTTGGAGCATAAGGAGAGAGAGAGAGACTACATATCCCAGGCTGCTTTTCAACACAGGACGACCAGAGTTTAATACAAATATTTCAGCTAAAAAGGTTTAGCAAACATCAGAGTGAGTTTGTCGATGTTTATTTTAGTATTTTTTCATGCAAAAAAAAATGTTTGATGCACTACTGACTCTACTCTATGAGGTGCATTCATAATCCAGGAAACTTACATATGCTTTTAAGGGCTCGTCCCTTTCCTTGATGTGTCTTTCTCCCCAGACATTGGCATTGATGGTTTAAAATTTGCTCTGTGTGTGAAAGGTAACCGTGTTGATTTGAGATAAATGAAATAATAAATTGTTTGCTTAATGCAAACAACCTAATATGAAACCTGCAGGATGCGGAGAGCAAAATGTAACCCATCTATGAATAGGTAGACATAATTACATAAATCGACGAAAAATAAAAACAGGTAAGGATATCTATGTATGCATGTATATATGTTCTCAGTGCATGAGTAGTAACACATGCTCATAACCAAATAAAATATACTAAGCTATGTGATCTGACCTCATTTTAACACAGGGACCTCACAGTACATTTCACTTCTGGCTACATACTTGTACATCTCACTGCCCACATAAAAGATTAATGGTAACACACCACTTCTTAGTTTTCTAGTTAAAGATTTAAACATATTGATGGATCGCTCACTGTTATCTAGAATTCAGACTAACTGTGATTTTTACAAAAAAAGTTAAAATGTGTTTAAGCCTGGGTTAGCAGATGAAAATTATGCCTAGCAAGCAATTTTGCATCTGTTGTAGTAAATTTCCTAATGATATTTCCCTTGTTCACGGACTTGACTCTGCAAAAACATTTTTCAGAAAATTTAATTGTTTTATTACTTTATCTTGTTGGATTCCCCAAGGCATTGTTTGCTGCCTATATATTATTTTACACAATGTCTGTCATAGAAGGATGCTTCTAAAACCTTACTTTTAATAATCTAATAATGTTGGCAATTATAAAAAACATTTTTGTGGGAAAATCCCTAGAACTGCAACTGGTATTTTAATTATTTATTGTGTCAAGTTGGGATACATAGCATGCTTGCTGCTTTAAGGGGAGAAGGGTACTTGGATTTTTCTTGTAGGGAGCACAATATCTTATATGTTATATATGTCTTGAAAGGGTCTAAGATGTATGTGTGTGTTGGGGATGTCACTCTATCTGCTCTTCAGGATGTGAAAGAACACAAGATTGTATGTTAAGATTGAATATTTTTCTTAAATTACACTAATAAAAGCAAAAAAAAATCTAAAGTTTTAAGTCTGTTTACAAACATAGTGTATCCTGCCTACTGACTTTTGCATGATTAATAACAGATACCTGGGGTGCCCAGTAAAGACAGTGATTCATAGCAGTTTTTCCCCCTGAACTCAGAAATGCACTAACAAGTTAACCCATAACTGACCTGTTTAGGTGATTCCAGCATCCCATGCTCTGCACAGATTGATCTGGTAACGGTTATCTCTATTTTTTCTTTTGCTTACTATATGGAGCTGCAGCTGTGGGTCTGTGGTGGGGCAGTCAGTGCCACATATAAACTCATACTATACTTTATTGATTTATCAATGAAAAATGCACCTATTTCAAACATTCAAAAAGTATTTCAACATGCTTTTCAGAGATCTTTACTGTTATGTGATCTAAAATGTTTTGTGAGGGGATAATGCTAAGCCATTGACAAGGTGATGACACAGGAAACTCCAATAATAAAACTAGCATTAGCATTGATGTATTTATAAAGTAAAAACATTAAAAAGTGTTTAAAAAACATTTTTCTAATTATGACGTCTAGGTCTTCAAAAGAGCACATAAGACAAAGAAGTGGTGTTCGGTGGCACTGGGTATAAAGCAACTGAACTGTTTGGTTCAAAACTGTAGAGGTGGCAACCCCATTTTGATGTCATGGCAGTTGCGTGGCATTGACACAGTAGACCAAGATGGTCAAATAACTGGGCCACACATGACACATGGGGTTGCAGACCTTTTTATGATTATTTTGCATAATGTGCAGGTGACAATGAAAAATGTATGACTGTCTCATAGATTGTTTGGGACTTGTCAGGGCTGCTGCTTTGTATTGGATGGCTGGAGAGATCACAGAGAGAAGATATATTAATATTTGAACAACTGCCGGTGTAAGAAAGTTCAGTTGAACTGTTCATAAAATATTGAATTCTTTTCAAACATTCAGGACATATTTTAGGAACTGAATTTTACATTTGTAGTTTCAAGAGAGGAGGAGAAATGCTGAATGCTAAATTGAACAATAAACAAATAAAAATAATGTAATCATTTTAATGACATATTTAATATGTACACCACATTTAATTAAAGTGCTACTTCTGTGAAAATACTATAATATTGGGTAAACTGCTGTTTATAGCTGACACTACATGTGCCTGGAGATTTCCATGTTTGTATCCTCCACACTTCCTGCTGGATTGAAGTCTAATGGGTGTGGTCTACTTTTTGTATTATTTATTTTGGAGTGGAAGAATGTTGAGGGGAGGAGTGAGGTTACTTGTTAGCTCATTGGTTGTTTAACATAATCTTTTACTCTTTGATGTCAAGTCCCTCCCCTGCATAGAGAGGAACTTACAAGTAAACTTGTAAGCCCTGCTCTGTGCCCACCATCATGCCTTGAAAAGGAAGTACTACGCTCATGTCATAATACAATACAAGTAAAGCTTTCCCTAATCCACATAATTGGAAAAAAATATATATTATATATATATATATATATATATATATATATATATATATATATATATATATATATATATAAAATAAAAAAAACAACAGAACACATTTGTGCAAAAGGCTGTACTAGTTTTAAAGGAACATGGAATTATTCATGCCACTCTCCATCATCAACTTTTTTAATTTTTCCCCTTGATTCATATCTAAATGTTTTTCTTTAACCCAGTTAATCATCTCTCTCTGGTGACTGGTGCTTAATTTTCTTTGTAGGTTCTGAAAAGACCAAATCACAAGTTCTGTGCAAATGCCAGCAGTCTGCTTACAACATTAAAAGCTTTTCCCTTTTCAGACATACTAATGGAAAACTTATCAAACTGATATTTATTATTGTAGTGAAGAAAGTTTTTACATATTTAGATGGAGTTTATAAATTACATGAGCTAGTCCACATATACTCAATATACCCGGTATATGCTAATGACGCGGCGCGCATGTGACGTCACATGCGCGCCGGGTCACGGAGCGGAGGCCGGAGCACAAGCAGGTAAGTGAGGGGAGAAGGCGGAGGTATTTAGGGGGGTTTAAGTGGAGGAGGGGGGTTGAGGGGGGTTTATGCTGAAGAGGGGGGTTTAAGTTGAGGAGGGGGGAGGGAAAGAGACACGGGGGGGTAGAGAGACACACGGGGGGATAGAGACACACAGGGGGGTTAGAGACACACAGGGGGGGTTAGAGACACACAGGGGGGTTAGAGACACACTGGGGGGTTAGAGACACACGGGGGGGGGTAGAGAGACACGGTCGGGGAATGACTCGAGTATAAGCCGAGGGGGGCCTTTTTTGCCTTAAAAAAAGGGCTGAAAAACTTGGCTTATGCTCGAGTATATACGGTAATCTCTTTTATACTATATAAAAGATTTTGGGCTTGCTTCATTTATTTTGCCTCTCATATTTCTTAGTATAGGAGCTGCCATTTTGCATCTCAAATCCTCCCTCACTGATATCCACCATCTTGTTTAGCTTGTGCTTGCAACTGTATATGCAAAGATGATGTCACTGTGTATGGATATACACATCTAGGGAGGATCCACTTACAACATGATAGAAGGATCCTCTCTACAGTGAGTTTTTTTGTGTGATTCCCACTAGTCGGAAGGAACACATTTTAAACAAAATATAATACGTATTACAATACTGCACACTAAACTTTCATTAATAAACATTAATTATACTTACATAATGTATACACATACATATAAATAACAGCTACATATACTTTATATATATTGTATACATTTTTGAAACCATCCATCTACATTTATTTGCATAATGTAAGCATAAACACAAACTAATCAAGATGGAGGTGAATAATGTGAGTGGCAATATGTCAGCCCTTATATTGAGTATATGAATAGCATAATAAAACAAGTAAACTCAATATTTTTCATATATTACACTAAATTGTTTATAAAAATATACATAGATTAATACTGAGTGTATTTTTTTCCAGAGTTCAATGGTAGTGTAAATTGCAGTTGTTTTGTTTTTTTGGGGTCATAGGTTAAACATATGATTGGAATTTAGAATTGCTGCTATTTTGGTCATCCATGAATAATGATGCTGCTTTGTCTTAGAGAGGCACCTTTTTGTTATGGATCTGAGTTTCTTGATTCTTTCTGCCAGCGGGTGTCATTGTAAGCCAGGGAAGCATCATGGCACTCACTCAATGGCTATTACAGTTTCGCCGTTACATCATATAAAATGTATGCTTGCATTACAGCACTAAGTTAGATGCTTCGGTTTCATTTAAAATGTGTATTATATCTGGATTCTGCAACAATACACAAAAAAGCAAAATAAACTTGCAGAATATAGTTGAAGATGTTATACTTGAGAAATATATGATGATAAATATATGATGATAATACTCATATGTTCGTATTGTGAATTACTGAGCTGATGCTAAAATATGTAAGGGATTGGTTTATAGGCAGTTCCTGAGAATGATTTTATGTCGCATTTGTTTGTAACTCAGATCCCTGAATAATAATAATAATAACAACAACAATACTATGATGGCTCATATATGGTAATAATAATACAGTATAATACTGTAATAATGATAATAATACCCCTGTACTGTAATATTAAGTTACAGAAACTATTGTGCTCTCTCTTTTAATGCAAACAAACAGAACATAAAACCAAACTCATACAAAAAGCCTTGGGAGCCCGTTCTTAAGTATGGAACGCTGTAAATAGGGCCGTCTTTGACCCAAGGCCCTCCTGTATTGTGTTAGGTGGGGAAAGAGTGAAAGAGACAGTCAGCCTGAGGGATAAGTATGGAGAATTTGCTTCACAGCTGGATATAAACAGACTTTTTGATTCATATAAATTCAATATACTGTATTGAGAAAGCATGCAATATTTATGTCCATGCAAATAATGTTTTTGTCAGTTCTGCTGTGCTATATAGATTTGGATCTGAGAATGTATATAACAGAGAATTATGTATAATGTAAAACTACTACATATTTTATTTATGCCACATACAGGACTAATTGGAAATGTTGTCTGCATATCAGATACTTGTGCTGGTGCATCAGGGTTTTCAAACTCCAGTGCTCAAACGTCAGAATTTCAGCACATTCATGTTTGCATTGGTTAGTAAATCAAATTAATGGAGCCAATGATTGACCTATATTTATTGGAACAATTTACATTGTTCACTTGGTACGGACTCTCTAGGTAACCATGATTGGGACAAGATTATATTAGTCTTGAATAGACTAGGAAAACAAATGTCCAATCCACCTATTGAAAACATTTGGACATTTTAGACAAATCAGTGGCAGGCAACAGATGGCCCAAGGTTGCATGTGGTCCTCAGATGATTCAAATGCAGCCAATGGGACTTTTTAAAGTTCATGTTGGTCCACTGTAGTTCATGCTGTATGTAACAAACTAAGAACATTACCAGTTGTGTAAGTCTTGAGCATAAATGCAATAAAATGATTTTATTCTCATGGCTTTGATACCTGCTAATGTTTGTTACATACTTCAGGAAGCCAATGGCCATTTAAACTAAGCGACCATGTCCAACTCAAGCAGTATACTTTCTATTTATTCCTCCAAAACTAGCAGATCATTGCCACTTGCACTATAAAACACTGCCCTTCACTATCTATACATGTATTCTGCATAAATAGCATCTCTACATCTGTGATATAGCAAGGTTTGTGCAGTGTACAACAAAAGGTTCGACTTTTGTGTGGCCCTTAAAGAGCTGTCTACTGTTGATCTAAAGGATACAATCGTTTTGCTATGGTCAGTTATGCAAATACAATTCTGATTACAGTTGAAAAGTAAGGAGTCCCCCGGTGGTAAAATCTCCTTGGACTCACACAGGGTTTGTTTCAAGTACTCTGTCAGACCAGGGAATTGATGTACTTTATTTGTAAAATATCTTACGTAGCTATACCATTCCATTGACCCTGTTAAAATATTGTGAAAACACTATAGATACATTAATAACTACCACAATATTGCTATATATTAAAGAACCTTACACTTGACTGGAATACATAGCAAGAAGAGGTTGTATTCAAATGGATGGTGGAAAGGCTTTTTTTCTTTACAGTCATAGAAAGATCATGTTTGTTAATAGGAGGATTTTTGCATATACTTGATTAAACTGCTTGATATTGTACCTTTCATTTGTTTTATACTGTTGCATGGTTCCCCAACTTTCTCCTCTCTGTCTCCCTAATCTCATGATTTATTCAGCCAATCACAGTTGAGATTGAGAAAAGTAGTGGCACCGTGGGAAAAACATCCCAGGATGTTTTCTCTGATTGAGTTGATTGGCTGACGTGTGATTAGGGGAAAAATCAGGGAAGACACGACCAGGCTAAGAAAACTGTAAAAGTAAGTTTTTTTCTAATGCAATTATCTTTCATTTTGAAATATTATATTTATATGACTGTAAAGAAAACAAACATTTACAGTGGCCCTTTAAGATAAACTTTATACTGGTGTCAACTTTCCTTTATGCAGTTACAGGTTTTCAATAATAATAAGCTCATGTCCATAATCATTACTAAGATGAATCTTTTTTCCAGGCTTTGTAAATATTTGAGAATTCCTCTTACGTTGGTTGAAAACTGAATAGACACAAGATATTTTGAACCTGCGGTATTCAGGTCAGCGGTTTAACAGGCAGGTGCTTTAAAAAGCGAAAACATCTTTCCAGCTCATTACACACTAAATGTAAACTTAGAAAAGGAAACCAAAAGATGAAGCTCCACTGTAACAAAAGGTGTAACCTTTATTTTAAATAACGGGTCCTTTACCCAGAGATGCTTGAAATGTAGAAGCGGGCTACGGAATACATTCATTAAATTCAAAGAACATTGTATGGTAACTGCAAGAGCATGTCTGAAATAAAAGATAGCACCGAGACGGAACATTTGAACAAAAGCACACAGTTCTGCTACCTATTCAAATGGGAAAAAATATTTACTGTTATCGTTTATTGTATATATTTTTCCCATTGCACCAAGCTAACAAGAATACAATGGAATATTATCAGCTGTGATACATAACTTCCATGCTGTTAAGTTATGAAAAATATAAAAGTTGTAATATGTGACTATTTGTAATATTCAGCTGCAAAAACTTTGATAGGGTCCAGGAACTGGAGAGAAATGTTATAATACAAGTATGTATTCTGAAATAAGCACAATAACCAGCGCTAGTCTATTGTAAAGTGTGACAAATAATTTATATAAAAATATATATTTAATTTGTTTTAGTGGTTGGAGGGTGGGATTTAATGATAAATATGTAATAGGCACTTCAGTACTCGGTAATACATTTTTTATGTGGATAAACAATTCATTATTTAGGACAAACTTCCTGTAGGTCCCTCGGTCAATCAGTGTTGACTTTCAAAATCTTTTGAGAAAAATATATAAGAATATTGAAAAATATGCAAGAGGTAGAATAAAGAATATAGAAGAGCCAGAGATACATGGGATCTACATAAACAGAATAATCAGTAGATAATGGAGCAATGTCAAAATTGCCCAATATAATATTAATAAAGAAGTATATTTGGCTATGAGGAGACTCAGCAGAAGGATGGAGAGTGAGATTAAGGACTAATTGCATGTTAAAAGGCATCAGGCTGGAGTAATACCATAGGGTAATATGTTGATATTGCAAAAATCTTCTTATGCAGTAAAATTTCTGCTTGGAAGTATTGCCTAATAGAGGTAAGTACACTTAGATCTAGGCCCAGGCCTGGGTAAACAAATGTAAAATGGGAATAATTAAACATTATCAGCAAAAAGCTCATTTTTGTAAAAGTAAGTCATAAACTAACAACATCAGCAGCTGTGTAATCCATAAACCTAAATCTCTTTTTGGAAAAGATTTCAATATCTGAAGACTTTTCTCATGTATATATATTGTTTCTATCTTATCTGACAAGTACTATCTGATAGCTTGGAAACTTGGGAATATACATATATAGTAAACTGTCCTCTTCCTCCACACATGTTCCTAAGCAGGAGGCTTGCAAATATAAGTGCAAATCCAAATCAGCAGCTCGGCAATGATCAGCTCGACGCGTTTTGCCTTCTACACAGAATATTCTGTTCAAGAGCTTATTTAGGTGTGCTATGGTGTTATTTTACTATTTACATGCATGAGTGAATTTCATGTTCTTTATAGTGGAAATGATAATTTAGTGGGTAGTGGTCTTGTAAACCTAAATAAGCCCTTGATGTGGTGTAAACAGTGAAGATAAATAAGAGAAGAAGTGTTAGTGCCAAAGATAAATATTCTGAAGGTGCAGTTCGCCATGTATGGTCATTAAAGGGTTGTGTTATAAAAGAGTCGACAACAGGCAATAAAAGACATGGATCAATAATGCTGAAGGCAGAAGAAAGCATTAGGATAGTGTCACATAGCTATAAATCAAGCATTGGTCATTGTCTCTTTACAATTTTCGTGCTGGGAATTCAGTTTGTAATAAACAAACTATAGAATTGGAGGAGAAAAAACTAATATGGTGGCACAAAGTGTAGAATGGTTTGAATATTAATTAAAGTGAATTGATGTTTTATTTAAAAAAAATGGTTTTATAAGATGTTTTTGAAAGAAAGTAAACATTCTATAATGAGTGATTTGAAGAGATAGAAGAAGATAACAGAATGTCAAGAGATCTATTCAAGAAAATTGGGGATCTAAAAGGAACCTTTTATGCCAAAGTGGGAGTGATCAAACATTATAGGGTCTTAACAGAAGGAGATCAGATAAAGAAGGGGTGGGAAGAATATCCAGAAGATCTATATAGGAAGGGTAGTAACAGTACTGATAACCTCAATAGTTTGTCCAATGAGCTGCAGCCAGATATCTTGGAGAGTGCAGTGAGATGGGCCCTAGGAACCCTTGCTGATATCAAGACTGCAGGAGTTGATGGAATTCCAGCTGAACTATTCAAAATCCTTCAAGTGATGCTGTGAAAGTGTTTCTTACATTATGCCAACAGTGGCTAGTGGGCTTGAAAAAGTAAATCTACATTACAATCCCAAAAAGGCAGAGCCAAAGAGCTTAAGTCCTGCAAGCTCGGCTCCTGCAATATATGGACAAAGGCAGAGGCACAAGAGATAAAATTGCCAATATCCTCTGGATAATAGAGAAAGCAAAAGAGTTCCAGAAAAAATAAACATATACCTCTGCTTCATAGACTATTCCAAAGCATTTAACTGTGTGAATCACAACAATATGTGGCATGTTCTTAAAGGGATTTGGGCACAGACTGCCTCCAGAGAAATCAAATTGTATACCAAGGAGCCATAGACAGAACTGAATATCGAACAACAGATGGTTCAAGATCACGGCAAATAGCAATATCAGTTCTTGACAAGTAGATGGGGAAGAAGTGGAGGCAGTGACAGATTTTATTTTCCCTGGCTCTAAGATCTCTTGATATGGTGACTGCAGCCATGAAATTAAAAGACGTTTGCGGCTGGGAAGGAAAGCTATGGCAAGTCTAGACAAGCTATTAAAAAGTAAAGATATTACACTCCCAACAAAGGTCAGCATTGTTAGAACTATGGTATTTCCAGCAGTAACATACGGGTGTGACAGCTGGATCACAAAAAAATTCTGAGCTCCATACAATTGACACGTATGAATTGTGGTGTTGGAGAAAACGACCCTTGTACTGCAAGAAGATCCAATCAATCAGTAATCAAGGCAAACTGTTCACTGGAAGGTTTGACCAGGAGGCCAAAGCTCAAATATTTTGTCCATGTCATGAGAAGGCAGGATTCCCTTGAAACGACTCTGATGCTAGCAAAGATTGCAATTGTTTAGTTAGGGCATGTGTTCACTGTAGGGATTGGTTGTGAGACATAAAGTAGAGGCTAACTGGAGGACGAGTAGGTGCTTTTTAGCATGTAATGTGTGCCAAAGGCATAATTCATTTTTTTTAGAACATGTTCCAATAATGGATTGTTTTTACCTAGCAGTTATTCCGCAAGAGCGTAGTGGTATCAACTGGGTATTCGACTTTACCTGTCTGTCAGTGCTCTCCTGTATTTTTAGTATAGGGGCCAACTGGAATCTTGACTGAGAGACATATCTCTAACAAGTACTAGGAGGGAGAGGTTTTAACTTGATAAGAAGTGTTACTGTTTTACTGGTATGGCAGAGTTTGAAAACAGTGATTTCGGAATGAAGAGAAATACTTAAAAATACAATAAAGAAAAAGGACAGATAGATAAAACATTAACGACATAATTTAAAGGTAGGCATACTTTTTAGTTCTACATATTCAATTGTACCCACGTAAGAAGGGTAGCCTTGAGTTTATTTAGGTGTGATTAAAGCCTTTAGAAATAGTTTGCACAGGCGTAACCAAAGTGATTCCAAGTCTGTGTTTCTTGCAAGAGAAAATATTTGAATCAACATCAAGCAAACCTAAAATAGCCAGAAAAGTCTTGCTTTGGGAATTTTATGTTAAACCCTCTCGGGAAGGTTCTTTGTTCAGAAAATCCAGATAGCAAACAAAAAGCCTGCAACTGTTGTTGACTGACTGCATTAATAATAAAGTATTTGCCTTGGGTATTTGTGAAATGGATTGTTTAAAATATTTGAGTAAAAAGAATATATACTGATAAGCTCAACATGTGAATTCATTGTCTAAAATGCTTCATAGATACAGTACATTAATATAATTTGGAAACATATGTTTTGTTATTCTAATTTAAAGTCACAGCACCATGGCTTGCTATTATTTCATCAAACCACAATAGCACTGAGCAAAGAATTATATAGAAATACCCAATGTTTTTAAAAGAGAGAATCTATGTGGTTGTTTTTTTTTTGGAATGAGTCCCTCTGGGATTCATTATCCACTGTTTACCTTGGCACTAACACCAGTTTTAAACCAGGTCTGGTTCAGTGAGGCATCTGGGGTAAAATAAAATATGTTTGTTACCAATTTCGAAATATATCTACAAATATCGGAGTCCTAAATTTCTACTTATTAGTGAGTGGTACAACTCTTGTTGCCTCTACTTTTGAATGTTGGCAGCTAGACTCAACACCATTAAATACTTTATTACATTTAGTTACCAACGTAAAGAAGTTAATAATAGATGCAAAGCAGAATTTTTTTGCACAGTATATAATTATTTTGGTGCTAATTAAAACATGTACATTTTAAGTTATAGTCATGGCCACCATCTGGGGAATATAGGATGTACTGGGCCCTGAGGACTCCTGATGTGTTTCAGATGTACGTAACTAATTGCAAACTTGCATGCAGAGTTTAGTTAAATGCACCTATTGAGTTTGGTTACAAAAAGTGGTTATATGCATAAACTGATAGCTCCCCTTTCCATGATGAACCTGTGTTAGGCAAAGGACCAAGATCAGGGTTCCAAAAAAAGCTTCCACCTTTTCCATGGGAAAGGACTCTGTAGACTTGAAGACTCTGAAGGCATATTAAATAATCTATATAAAAAAATCTGACTTTTATATACAGTGGTATCTTGGTACTCACCATTAGTTGGTTCCAGAAGGCAAGACAAGTGGCAAAAACGATAAGTAGTTCCCATAATGAGTAATGTATATTGACTCATACAGGTATTTGCAAGTGCGACGAGTGCCAAGCGTTGCGTGCTGAAGCATTTTTTCCTTGTCAAAATGCGTCAAATACCAAATTAAATGAGTTTTGAAGCCAACCAGTGGCGAGGTACCACTGTATACAATCATCAGCGCATTGGACTGTTAATGTACGTTTGGTTTTCTTTTGCAATATGCAAGGATTTGATATTTATTTATGCTTTTGTTTTTGGGGGCCAGAATACATGTAACAACCAGAGCTCTTACAAAGACACGTCTGGCTCGCCCCAAGTTTCCAAGTTTTCTATTGACCACCTTGGTCATAGTTGATCCTTTAGTAATAGTCACTCTCTGTACTGACATTTTTTGTATATGATAAACTCTTGTTTTTGTAGATGACTTCATTATTCACAGTGATGTCACAAAAAATCAAGAATCCAATTTTTTAGCTTTTTTTTGTGTATCAACAAATGTTAATGCCATATTTTGATATTAATTTATTTTGAGCCACAGTAAAATCTAGGGTCTGAGCAACTCTTTAATTAACTACACTAAAATAAGTCAAAGCATGGCTCATCATATTTTCTTATTAAAGAGAAGCTATCCTATGGAATTAAAATATCGCTAATGCAAAATAACAAATTAAACCCATTTGTTGCTGCAATATTTATTCACACTAAATGATCATTTGTTCATTGATTTCTGTACAGTTTAAGTGTTAGATTATATAGTAATAAATAGTTGCTGCTTTTCAGTTTTCAAATATATTTGCTCGTGTGATTTAGATTTAAAGGGCCATTCACCTCATGGTGTGAAAGAACACAAGATTATATGTAAAAAGTATCTATATTTTAATAACACTGATAACAGCAAAATAATCTAAAGTTTTAAGTCTGTTTACATAGTAAAGTGAATCCTGCCTACTGCCTGTTGCATGAGTAAAAACAGATGCCGAGCTGTGTGGTGATTGACAGCAGTTTGTCTCTGCACTCAAGAATGCACTGAAAAGTTAACCCATAACTAACCTGTTTAGGTGATTCCTGCATTCCATACTCTGCACAGATAGATTTGTTAACTGTTAACCTTTTGTTTTCTTTTGCTCCCTTCACGGATCTGTAGCTGTGGTTCTGGCAGAGGGCAGTCAGTGACACATGTAAACACAGATATAATTTATTTGATTTCTCAGTGAAAAATGCACACATTTCAAAAATGTAAAAACGATTTCAACATGCATTTAAGAGTTATTTACTGTGATGTGGTCCAAATTGTGCTGAATTAAGTGGCCCTTTAAATATACAGAAAAACTAGAAAATAAAAATGCATGTGTAACTAGATTTAAATCAAGAAATTAAACTGGCCAGTTCCCTCTATTCCCTGACAAAGTTTTAATCCCTCTGTCAACTGCTTTTGCAGCACTAATGTGTAAAGCAACATTTTTCAGCATCCTTCTTTAAAAACATTCTATGAAACTAGCAGGAAATGCCTCTGTGTACAAAGAACATACAGCTGTATGATGATCTCAGTGGCAGAGGCTTTGCTGAGGGACAAGTTCCCAAGAGCAATTACACACTGAAAGTAGTTTATTCTGCTCAAAAAAACGTTCATTTAATTAAAGAATCACGCTGGGGAAAATTAGTAAAAAGTCACTTTTATTCTAAAAAAGTTTTTCAGTCTTTGTAACAATTACAGTCAGCTTTTACTTGTTATGTTTCTTGAAGAACTCTTTTTGTATTCAATTTTAGATCCAAAAAGCAATTTGTGAGCAGCTGCCTTGATCCTGAATGTCATGTATTAATCTTCTGTATTTATTTAGTGGCATAATATAAAGCAGGATACATTTTGCATAACATATATTGTCTCAAGTACGGCAGTTATTTTTGGGTCATCCAACTTACATTGATCTTTATCCTATTAGGAAAGAATATTAGGAGAGAAGGTATTTTGTATCTTTCTTTCAATTCAATCTCCGATTCTGTTTTGCAATAGCAAGTTTGGACTAAAACTAAATTACTTTTGAATGAAAAAGCAAGATCCAATTAAAATGACACATCTAAATTTCACTCAAACATTAATCCATTAGCTTCTGGAAATAATAATCTGTACATAAAGATGTGGATGTATACTTATGTTATTAAAATAGGATTTGAGCAAAATAATTATAACGTGAGGGACTTAGTGAAATGTGTGGCTTGATAATGAGCAAACTTTTTTGTAAAACAAATTCTCTACTTTTTCTCTGCATATGCAAGTATTCTTTACAGCAAGTTTCAGTTTACTTTATGAGCTTGTTCTTGCAGCTTCTTTCTCAGGAAAGTGTGTAAAGGGTAAACAGTGTTGCATGAGTCTTAATTAAAGCTGTATGGAAGTTTCCATGTTTTAATTTTTTCTAATCTAGCAGACGCTGCTTATATCAGAAACACACATTACATTAAGTCATTCTATACACACACACATTTATTTTATTTAAAAAAAAATGTTTTCCACACCCCCAGAAGTGCTTACATAATCACCTGGTACCTACCAATAAAAATACTGCATTTGGATATGTTTAATCCTATACTAACCATCCAGTTAACCCTATACTAATCTTCCAGCAAGTAGCAACACCGTTCATAGATCTAGAGCATTAGCATTATTCAAGAGAGGAGAGATAGTTATGGTATTGCAAAAAAATACTAAAATCCCATGATTCTTTGCTGCAGAGAATGAATTTCCCATACTGCTATAATGTTGAAGCTGCCTCTGATTGGCTAGAACAAGTTGTGAATGTTATGCTCATTTAGCTTGGATTCCAGGGGCATTCCTTCTCAAAATAAGATGCCAGTAAAGTAATGGAATTATACAATTTTGTTAAGTTAAGTTTGTTAATTTTTATTTTAGGATTTTTTTCATGCAAAAAAAATATTTGCATAAACCACTGATTCAGCCTCTATCAGATGCAGTCATAATCCACAACAATTCTATATCCCTTTAAAGCACTGGCATTTCAACTGCCTAATTCCCATTCTACAGGTAATAAATAGTTTAAAGGCTGTGTTACTTTTTATACAATTTTGACCTATTTTCAAGTGTGGTTCTTCAAACAGGTATGTATTAAATATTTACCTACAGTGGTCATTCAATCTAGAGGTCACTAAAGAACAAAATGCTCTTTTTCTCCTTGTTATAGTGTTGTAATTTGAGGTTTGTACAGCAGTAACTATTTTGACAATAAAAGAATAGGTTTAATTTTGTACCTTATTATCGTCAGACAAAATAATAATTTCATGACTTTCGTTATATAAATGTATTATTAGGCAAGATATCAGTAGCCGTGGTATTGGAAAGCCAGTCATTTCTCCAACATTACCAAACACATTAGATTGAGCCTTTGCAATGAATGTAAACCCAATATTATCTTGGCACCAGTCCTACCACTGGATGCATAATGAGTGTTCTCTGCGCTAATCCCTAATTACAGTTTTACCATATGGCTGCTTGAACTCATTCATGTTTGACCAAAAATAATATAGCAAAGCATCCATCCCGCAAGGTCAAGATCCACAGGCTTTATGTTTACTTTTCTTCTGCAAACATATGGCACAAACTGGAAAGTGAGTGAAAGTGTGAAGTCTACTTTCTCATTAACCCTAACGCATCATATATACAGTACATGTAAATTATTAATTATCTCATATTGCCGATATTTATATGTATATCACATATAAATATCAACAATAACCCAGCCAGAATAGAGTAACCATGTGTTTCTCGTAAAGTGGTGATGTTGTTTTCTCTTTGCATAGAATTTCAAGTCACAGCCATAGCAACAGAGAACTAAAAACTGCCATTTTCACTTCAAGCTTTCCTACCTGGATACTTGTAAATTTGTTCATAAATACTCATCTAAGATTAAGCATCTCTGTTGTTGCAGTTATGGCTTGAAGTTATGCAAAATGTAAAGAAAAACAAATAAGTGGTCAAAAAATCAGAAAAATGCCAGATATCTAAATGCTGTAAAAAATGAAAAATTCTACCTATTTGATTTCAGATACTTTCAGAAATGTGAATCTTTTGGGGGAAAAACTGAGGAAAAAAAAAACGGAGAGTAGGGGCATATTCTTATGCTGCCCTAGACCCAGATTTTAAGGGCATAGGGCCTCATTCTATTATCGGCCGTAAATCGGCCGTAAGGCTGCGATTACTTGCGGGGGTTCAGTTAACTCGCGATTCTATTATACGGCCCCACAAGGATCTCCTTTTGCGGCCGGCCGCATATCTTGGAACCGGCCGTAAGCTGTGAAATATAAAAACGCAAAAATAAATTCAAGCCTGCACTGTACAGCTCTGTAAATGCTAGGGATCATATTGGGGGACATGAGGATTAAAAGTAACCCACTCCCAAGCTTGCACATCAGCCCAAACCCGAGTTCAAATTAACTGTTTATTTTCCGGCTGCGGCGTGGGTGTGTCTGAGGTGCTCCAAGCACTCGGGACTTTTTACATGGATATTTTACGGATATTAAAAATGAAATATTTTACGGATTTGAGTACAGGATAATTATGTGCTATTTTTTCTAACGCCTAAAATCCCTTTATAGTCTTCTCAAAGTGCAGGAGGGCTTTATTTGAGCTATTTTATGTGCTTAATTGGTGCTAGCGGGACCTCTTTCCTGCAAGTAAGCTGCGGCTCGCTTTTAGCCTTGCAGAGAGGTTTCCCGGAGCAATTGAATTGCAAATCTCTTGCGGCCGTTTTAGATCAAAGGCTTTCCTCCGGCGCGAGCGGCCGCAAGAGATAGCAAGGCACCGGCCGCAAGCCTGCCGGAATCCCCGGCCGTAAGGGAATAGAATAGCAGAATAGCTTGCGGCCGGTCTTTGCGGCCCCGCAACGGCTGCGGCCGATAATAGAATGAGGCCCATACTCTATATCCACATCCTGATATTACCATACACACATATATAAAAGCATAAGTGCATTAATGTCTATGAAAATATACCATATATCCGAAAGTGTCATGTATGACAGACATGCCACTACATGCCATAGACATGTATGCTCATACAGCATGTACACATTATTCCATTGCACTGCATATACTACTCCATTGAAAATGTGGTACCCTAGGCCTGGGCTTTATTAGCCTTGGCAGCAATACCCCACTGTATAAGAAGACTTCCTTGATTAAGAAATAATACAGTATTTTTCCATCAATACCTTTGGACACACAGTGGCTAGAGATAGCCGCTCTTTGGGATGAATGTCGGACATATTCTGTAACAATTTGAGGTCTGACCCTGGGGAGTATTATAATTAGAGGTAGCTATCTGGCATGCTTCATACCGTTCATATGAGCAGCCCACCACCTGCCCATGCATTCAGCTCTGTATTATAGATTTACTGCAGTTTCAGAGAAACCTAAATCAGGAACATGACACACAGCATTGTATCAAAAGGATTTAACCAGCAGGGTAACAAATTCACAGCGTGCTCGCTAATATTTAATGGTCTAGGACAGGTTGTAAGCAATCAAAGATAAGAATGTGACAACACATGACTGAATGTATTAAACTGAAACATAAAGGTATGCATCAGTAGGAGAAGACTAAATAATGATTCTGAAAGACATTGTTTAACTCCATTAATTGAGCCGATGTGTCTGGGATTTGATTTTTATAGAGATTTGGTACAGCTCAGAATTACTGGTGCTCCAGACATACAGTACATTTCCACTAAGTGCTGTTTGGGAAATCAAGTTCAACAGTACAAATCAAAAATATGAAATAAAATAGATAAAGAACACTTTCTACTTTATGTATTAATAGTATCAATGTAAATGTAATGTTATTTAAGTATAAGTTGCATTGTAACCATTTACATAAAATGACTCATTGGGCATATTTTTCTGTTGATATAAATGTTCTAATGAGGTTATCTAATTAAGCGTATCTTCTTGTAATGTTCATATAATATTAATAATTCACTTTAAAGAAGCCAACATGCTAACAGCCTGTCAGCTTCTACAATCACCCCTTTCTCGCAGTATGCTGCCATATGTGCTACCATCCTTGACCCAGCATTATGGGAGCTTTTCTAAACTGAAGTGGATAAGGCACATTTTCAGCTAGCTAGCTATCTACATGATATGTACCCATTCCTTGGTTTTCTACAAGATCAGTCACAGAGTTTCCATCCCAACACCATCTTCAAAGATGCAACCTGTGAATGGGAGATGTGCACAGCGGCTCCTGTATCTCTGAAAATGATCTGACCAGCAGACAGATCAAGTCAAGTGGACGGTGACTTCCTGGTCAGTGAAATGAAGCTGTAGGAATGTACTCTTATTATTCCATCCCTTTAACCCAGTACTAAACATTGTCAACAATAAGCGACATTGCCTAAAAACCCAAGAAAGTCGTATTGACATCTTCCTGGCAGGGCCCCAGGCTTTTGGTACCCATCTAATTTTTTTATTTTATTACAAAGAATTGATTTATCGTTACTCTTGTCCTTTAAACCCCTCAAACAACTTTAAACACAGCTTTCTATACTATGGATTTATCCAGTTAAACAATATAAAATATCACATTTACCTTTTAGAAGCCATATTGATTTCCCCACCCGGTTTTCCTAGGAGCATGATACAGTGTAAATGCATAGTCACAAAGGGTTACTTATCCCAAGTTTAGTGCACATAGAATATAAGTACAGTCGATTCTCAGTTATCTGGCACCCATGGGGATTGATAGATGCCGGATAAATTCCTGGTTGCTTGAGAGTTACTATTAAGAGCAGTCTAGATTAGCTGCACATAGGATGCTCTGCTAAGTATATTTGCCAGTGAGGGCTATTCTAGCAGCAGCAGCTTTCACTCTTCACCTACACACAGGTACAATCGTCTGGAGGGTGCGGTGCTGAACCCAGGGAATGTAACACCAACACTGCGCTGCCTCAGTCACTCATGCCTGTCTGCTTCCAGGTAACAGGTTTAGAGACATATAGTGGATGCAATCTAGGTGCCTGTAAGCATTTTGTGGCATGACAATCTGGCTCCTGGTATTTGTTGAGCCCTGTACAGTATTCATTTTTTCTGGTTGCTTGAGAGTTCTGGTTGCTTGAGGTCAGGTTAACTGATAATCTTCTGATATAGAAACAGTGATGTGAAACTGTTCTATACCATCCATAGTGTAGTTAAATCACAATACTGTGAAACTGTGTCATTTGCTGTAACACAAGCACACCTGATACCTGGACAGTAAATGGAACTGATGTCTGTGACAGAACCCACTGGAGGTTAATTAATGTGAGGAATCCAGGAGCGCAGATACCTATGAAATGGCTTATTAACATAGTGGCTATTGCCCTGATGTGAGTGTCAGAGATGATTAATGGGAACACTAGGGTTCTTTCTGAGCTGAATTTGGAAACAAGGTCTTACTGTATTTAGAGTAGCTGGAAGAATATATAGAAGAGGATTTGGACCGATAACTGCCTTTGCATTAACATTTCATGAATTTTGGGAACACTGAAATATAGCTTTGCTATTATTAGAATGTATTACATTTATACAGTTCTACACATGGGTTGTGTCACATCCATACCCACTGTATTATTTAAAAGTTATGAAGTCATATTTATTTATTTATTCAGCAAATATTTATATGCAGCTAAATTAATGTGTCTACCAAAAAATATGAGAGGAAAATGCAACGTTAAGGCAGCTGTACTGTGTCAGCCAGAGAAGAACAATACTTTTAAATAAAGTTCAGCAAAAAAATAAGTTTATTTGCAAGTTATTAAAATAATTGGTACTGCCTATTTTTGGACAATATAATGATAAAAATGCCATGCTTTGTTGATCTGATTATATAAAGTTATAAATTACTACTTTTTTAATTTCCCTCGCCTCTAGCGGGTTGCCATGTTGTCCTCTCCCACATGTCCAATCCGTCACCGCGTGATGTGGGAGGCGGCAAGCTTTGAATTTCCATAATGAACTTGTAATGTGCATACTAAATCACGTAATTGATTCAGTTGAGGTGATATGAAAAAAATCCCTTAGATTGTAAGTTTGCGAGTTTTCAATTGTGTGTCAGTGTCTTGGAAACAAGCACTATGTGCATTTGATTATATGCTCAAAAACAGGGCCCTCCATTCTTTATAAGGTGTTAAGTTTGTTTTTTGCCGTGTACAATACCACTGTACAGCGCTACGGAATATGTTGGCGCGATATAAATAAAGACAATAATAATAATAATAAAATTAACACTTGTTACCATGCTGGAAATTTGTTAATAAAAAAAGGACTATAGCTTAGCTCCATTGGCAAGTAATCTAGTTGCCATTAATATGTGTCTGAAAAGTATTATGTTGTAGTATTATCTAATTCCCAAAGTGTATTGCGAATAAACAAGTGGAAGAGCTCTTCGGATTAAATGTAAATATGTATATTGCTCAACGTAACTATTAGAAAGCTTTGCAATTTATTTATTTAGGTCGATCACAGTCTCTTGTCATGTAATGATAAAGTAATATCTCATGGGTAAAATACATGAAGGCAGCCATTTATCATACAGAATGTAGGCCACACATGAATGATGATCCTAATGTGAGCAGACACTAATCATATATATCATAAATATATATATCATAATAGATGAAGTGTACGATATCTTCAACATTAGCATATATTCAATTAAAAAAATCATTTTTTTCTAATTAGAGTATCTATTGTAATTAAAGAATACTAACGTTCAGTGTCCATATATAATGTGGTATATAATTTGCATGTTGGAGTAGGAAGGATATTGGCCTCACAAAGTTGTCCAGTATGATTTAAAAAAAGCATATTTTAAATATTAAAATATATTTATTGCTTTGCCTGACAAATTAGGTCACTCTTACTTTAAAATCAAGATTATTTTTTTGTAAAGTTATTCTTTTTGTTGAAATATCTTTTTTTATTGAAAGAGACAATATTATTACATGGAATGCAACTTTATTACAATAGTTTTGAGATGCTATCTGGTATCATCAAATACAGATTTCATCTGATAAACCATTTATAACCAATAAAATTCCAATTTTTACTTTGATTCCACACCGTGGTCTCATTTTTTGTTTTTTCGTACAAATTTGGCTATACCTGTCATTAGCAATTTTTTCTCTAAAGTAAATCATTTTATAATATTTAGTATTGTTTGTCATGCATTATTATGCAAATTAGTAAGTCTGCTTATTTTTTCTATTGTGACAAAGACAAGGTTCTCCAATGTTATCATGCGGTTAGATCGTCTACCCCACACTTATCAAATACTCTGATTTACAAATTAGCAAAAATAAGATGCACATTAATATAAAGGTTGCACAAATGATGCTGAACATCTCACATAGGGAAAATGTCAGATGATCTTGCTATATTTAAACCCCTATTCTTCCGACTAGATCTATCCCATGCCAGACGTGTCTTTTAATTGGGCTTCATCTGTTGATAAATTCATAATTAAATACCCTGAGACTTACAATGTAACTGACCCACAGTCCCAACACATTTCTCTAAATCTAAACCTGAATTTAATTAATCAGATAGATTTACTTTTTTTTCTCAAACTAATAACTAGAAGTATGTTTTTTTGTTAAAGGGAATCTTACACCTCCACCTGGTTTTGTACCATAGCTAATTTGGTCAGGTACAATAATCAGTATAGTCCTTCTCCAGAGGACCTTTCAATTGGCTGCTCTAAGAGTGCTGTCCTTGATGATCCTAAATCTTAAGGTAGAGTCTTTTTTAAGTGTATTATTTTGAAGAACTAAACTTAAACAAATGCAACATGTCTTTTGAATGCAAAGTCTCTAGTTTATTATATTTTATATGTAATTATGCTGCAGTGGAATCTACCATTTTGGCTTCAGCAGATCAACTTCCTTAAGCGAGAGGAGACTTTGAATACAAAATGTCTGCACAGTAGGAATGTGGAAGTTACATCTACCAATGCTTTTAGCAGGATTAAAGAGAAGCTCATTCGTTTGCATGGACATACCCACCTGGGAAATTAACAGGCAACCCAAGAGAAGAAAACAAAATGGAGCCACACAGTAAAGAATAATATCATAAAAGTCGTAAAATATAAAACTCCGACAGCTAGCACAACAGTGACATTATTATTGGAGCTAAGCTGGGACTCCTCAGTAGATGCCGGTTCTAATTCCAAATTAAACCAAATCAGTTTTTTATGTATCAGGGACATGAAGGTTAGAATCAACCCTTATTGCCTTCTACAATTTCTGCTGCAACAGGGAAAATTAGTACTTTCGATTACTTTTTAAAGAAAAGCTGACAGCATAGTATTTTGCTTGTACTATATACATATATATCATTAAAAACATCAATTTTGTCTAATTTCAGTGAATACCTTTAATCAATCGGTTTTGCTTTGCCTCACTGCAGAATTACATTTCCAACAATGCATTGGTTTCAGTTGATATTTAACAAAATCCAGGCTAAATAACATCAACGTTATTATAAAAGTAATCATATCACAGTGAAACCTATTCAGACACCAGATAAAAGGACTATAAAACGCATTTATATTCTAATCTAGTTTGAATATATGAGTGGGACTTGTCTCTAGCAGCCAATGAGCAGTAATATAGCTGTATACTTGTTTGCCAATAAAGCCTAAAGGAGCTAGCTGAACATTAGTATGCACATGGAGGTATTTACTGTTGGTTTAAAAAGTATTAACGATTTCCAGACCAAGAGAAAATATAAAAAATATATATATATTTGCTGGCTTTAGCTGCACATTAGGAAATAATCATTTTTTTTTTTTTTATCTTTTTTTAAAGGGCAAACAATATTACTTTTGACTTAATTATTCATTATTTTTTCCAGCTGTCTCTTATGTCTCTTTCTGTATTTCGTTATATATATATATATATATATATATATATATATATATATATATATATATATATATATATACACATTTATTAGAGTGTGGTGGTTTTTTCTTTTGTACAATGTCAATACGCTGACCCTATTATAATTAAAATTATACATATACAGTAAATAAATGTCATTTGTGTTTGCTAGACACAGGGAAAAAAAAGGCGCATTAGAGATATGCAAAGCTATGTTAATTAAAAATAAATTTAGATTTTTTTATAATACCAATTTCAATCCTTGCACCACATTTGGTTTCATAATTTACACATTGCTGAGACAAACATACAACATTTACATTTGTATAGCAATCAATATATGTGCACTATATAACTGCCGGCCATTTAATTAGCTGCCAGAAATTGGGAGAGTGCTGCAAAGTGTTTTGACAATAATCGCCAGTCTAGACGCATAACACACAATCCAATCATCCCTCAGTCAGGTCTAGCAGAGTGGATGCTCTCAGTCTGATGTAATTTTTTTATTATAGGGCATGTAATAGAAATCTCAGACAGGCATCTCAGGTATATCTCAATTTAAATGTCCTTTTTTTAGCCTCCTGCCTGTCTCAAGTTAATGAAAACGTGCAACCTGTTTTTCTTTACCTACATGCTTATTTCAGACATAATTGAACAAAAATGTAATTTTTGCTCCTTGCTTTGGATAATTAACAGGGGCAAAAAGCCCCAAGTTTAACTAATACATTTTCCGGACTTGACTTTGTGCATTGACAGTTGTGATATCTTCCCAGGAAATGATTTATGGAGAGTAATTACAGTATGTTCATCAGATAGATGCCGCTAACTATCCTTCAGCTTCTAATACCTTACATAGGCTCATGTGTGTCAAGAAAAAAACGGTGTCACTTAAAACTGGATTCAGTGTTCACTTAAAGCAAAATAAAAGGGATTCTATCAACTCCAACAATATGTTTGCTTAATTTAAAAGAGCACTGCCTATACATTTTACTATAAAGTACGACCTGAGATGTTGTACTTTGTTGTGCTGATGTGTTGCTCCATATGCTTATTTGTATCTCAGAGTGCTTAATGAGTGATGGGTGGGAGGCTAAATGCGTGATCATTTGGGAGCATATTGTATTTGTCCCCACAAAAACAAACAGCACATCAAACAACTAATTAGTGCGTATAAGCCTGGCATTTGCATAACAATGCCATACAAACAATGCTAAATATCTCAGGAATTATTTATCTTACAAGAAATGGTTAGTAGACTGTAAAGATTTTCAAGCTCTTAAATTTAATAAAGCTATATTTTGGATGTTTTATCAGAGTTGGTGGTAGATACATGCAGCCTTATTAAATTTAAGTTTTATGCTGTCCTGGGCCGTGCAACACCCAAACCTCTGTTACTACTCATTTCCCCTTGCTATGCTTACCACAATCATATGTATAAAAGTTTAGGTGTATGTATATGTTATTTTAAAAATATGTAGACAAATGGTTTAAAATAAAATAAATAAGATACAGACTAAAAATCACAAGGCAAGCCGCTTATTCCTGTACAATGACAATATATGACAAACAGTGAACAATAAATAAGTATAGTTTATTGCTGTGTTTGTGTGCACAAATCAGTTTGCCATTTATGTGTGTTATTTACTGTAGCTTTTCACAGTTTTGTATAAATCTTTTATGTGATTCAGACGGGAAATTCTTAAGATTTAATAAACTGCTTAGTATTAATTTTCCAGTATTCAGAACATTCATTTTACTAAAACCTTTGTAATAACTAAAACATTATTTTATAAATGTGCAATCGAAAATCTGTGTTTTCTCTCTTTTAAAGCTTGACATTTTTATGTAGATACGTGAATGGGCTTGTTATATGGGCTTATTGATTCTTATCTAAAGTCAAAATCTATGGACAAAATTTGCTACGCTTCACAAGGAATACAAAGTGCTTTGCTTAGGTTGCAATGACTACTACCCTGTGTCACACATCCATTGCAATTTCAACAACTGCCAGCTGATTTCTATTTTAATATCCGTTTCAATTAAAAATATTAAATTCAAATAGAAAATCAGCTACATATTTTATGATATTTTGGATGAAGAAGTGGGATAGATGATTCTCATTAGGTTTAGAAGAGGAAAAAAAAATCGTCATAACGACATGGGGATAACATTGTGATTATATAAAACATGTCTGGAACATGCCACAAAGCTTATTGTATTTTTCTGTGAATGGAAATAAACTAGTAGGGTGATCAACTTATGGGTAATAGGTATCACATAGTCCAGAATATTTAAAAAAATAAAAAAACTTACAGATATTTGAAAGAATCTTTAAGTGTTAAAATAAATCATTCTGAAATCTTCTCACTTTAATGATATTTTTGTTACAAAGTAAATCCTATCACGTCAGATCCTGGAGGACTAATCATTAATACTAACTTTATACAATTTCTAAGCGTAAATAATATTCACAGTAACATTCTTTTAGGTTTTCTTCCCATCTCTACTGTTATATTGACTAATGATTTCTCCATAATAACAGTGGTGGCTTTCAGTATTGACAACGAATTTTGACACAAAATTGGAAGCTAGAGTCTTGCCCTGAGCAGTTGTTATCCATAGAAGAATATAATCAAAAAACAAAGAGCTAAAACCTATGATTTAGATTGTCTGAGCCTGACTAATATATAGTCTATTATATCAATATGTACTGTTCCCTGCAGCATATATTAAAATGGCATCTCACTCACAGGAATTTATATTCCTATTGTAAGATGATGGGTGTGCTATTGATCTTAGTATTGGTCACACAGAGCATTGCTGGTTATTGTACATGATAAAAAGCCTTCATGTGCCTCATATTAATCAGTAATCTAAGTGCTGTAAAACTAAGATTGACTAAGATTTGCTGAGAAGAGCCTTAGTTGATATCTGCTTACCGTTTATTTTTATGGCGGTAATCAATACGATTATTTTATTCTAATGATGTAGCAACTCTTCACCTATTATCACACTAAGACACTGTAGTGATTGCAAATACCCATGCTGTTTATTGCTGATAAAGAGTATTTATTAATGTGTGGTCTTTAGATTAGCTGCGAGTTATAATAAACATTTTTATAAACATATTTAATACTGTGTTATATTTTTCATTTGACACCTGATTTCTATTTTAATATTAAATTAAAATAGAACATCAGCTAGCAAGCAGTTGAATACATTTTTCTGAATATTTCAGATGGAGAAGTGGGATAGATGCTTCTCATTAGGTTCAGAAGAAAAAAATCTTAATAAATACTGTGATGGTGATTACTGTGTTTTAAATAACAAGCGACTTGCCTGTCAAAAAATGATGGCAATAAAATTGTAAGGCAGGTAATGCTGTTTGCCACATAATGTAAGGCTTTTAGTCCTCTGAGTACCTTCGGCGCTCATTGTGAGCCTCTCCCCTCGTGTACTTTTACTCCTCTGAGCACCCTCGGCGCTCATTGTGAGCCCCGCCTGAGCCTCTTCCCTGCTCTTTTTTTTAAATATAAATATATTTTTTATAATAATTCATTAATTAAATAGTAAATGAATATACTTTACCTATTTGTAATTAATATATCCAGCAATCAATATGCTGAAGAGCTAACAATCGCTTTTGTTTTTCCTGCAGCATACAATGTACATTTGGACTGTTGGTGACCTGAGGTGTAAGTGTCAACAATGTGGCAAGTGTGCAGTGTAAATAGGCTGCGTGCGCGAGGCAAAACCGTTTGTTTAATTGTGTAAAGAGGCATTTTAGAATGGTAATGTTATTAGTTTTAAGTTAGTGTTGTAAAATTGTGGCAATTGTCTATGTGTTACGCGGGTCTGGAGCATTTTCTGTTCTTCCTAATAGTGTATTTTGTACCTCGTACGTTCCTGGATAAAAGTTGTATGTGCCTGTGTTTTGCGTGCTTAGGGGTCGTGTAGCCTTGTTTTCGTTTTTTAGGTGTCCATTTTTTTGTTTCTAGGTGATTTTTGAGTGCCGTAACTGTGAAAATTCGACTTACATTTGCGTGCAACCTCACTCCCAGATGTCCTGGCTGTCCCCCTGTGCTGTGTGTGATGTTTTTTGTATGTTTTTTTTGTGTGTATTTTTTGTGTTTTTTGATGTGCGCGGTTCGGCCGTTAACTTTGTATTTTTGGCGGGTCGTATTTTTTTTTTCCTCTAAGTGGCGGTTCCCTTTTCATAGTGTTACGGCCCGTAACTTTTCAATCGATTTTTTCAAAGTGCTACGGGTCTCGCACTGTGAATTGTGTATTTGAGTTTTCTGTTGATCTGTAGTCCCGCTTGTCGTGCGGGGTCGTACGGATGAGCACCTATGGCGCTGATCTCCACCAGCGCAGTGAGCCCATTTGGCACTCTCTGCCTAAATCGTACGGGGTCGTAGGGATGAGCACCTATGGCGCTCATCTCCACCACCGCAACCGTGGCCCTAACATTGCGTTACCAACGGATTTTGGCGAGCCCGCGCTGCTGAGAACTATATATATGATATCAAACATGCAACACAAAAACACCTCAATGGCCTTTAATCGGCTGAGATGTTATCAGAAAATATAGGCCAAGCACTGTGAAGGCCACAAATGGCTTGAGAAAGGTAGGAACTGAAAGAGCAAAAGACTTAAGCAGAGTTTTCAGAAGGACTTTCCTTTCGTAATTCCAGGAAATCTATATGTTGTTATTTACTCATATTCTCCAAATCAACAGTTCTGGTGATAGTGTCCAGGTAAAATCGGTCTTGTTAAAGGCACTTGAGGACTGAGATAAGAACCAGTGCAGAAGATACATCTTGTTCTACAGAAACATAACAAATAATATAGTTCAGATTTCTATTAGCACATAAGAGCTAGCAAAGTGCAGATTTCTCCAAGGTTGAGATACATAAAAAATCATTGTGAGAGCTCTTGATGGATTTTTCAAAACCTAATGAGTGTTAAGGGCTCTCAGAACTGTAATGCTGGGTTACCTGCTTATTATCGAAAAGTCAAGAGATACATATTAAAAGCACTCATGTTCATTTAGATTTTACAAAAATACTTATGATGCAAAACTTTTACAAAACAGCGTGGCCAATAAGTGGACTGAAAGCATAGAAACAAATGTACAGGCTATCCATAAATTGTAAACATAATACATGTCAAAATAGTAATAAAAAGTTCTATTCACTGCAGAGTATGACAGTTTAAGTTAAATCACAACACAGTTGTTAGTTTAAAGCAGTGATGGGCAACCTATTTTACTTGAAGGGCGTGATATGAAAGAACTGCTTGGTAATAGAGGTATATATATTAATATACTGTATATATATATATATATATATATATATATATATATATATATATATATATATAAGCTCTCGCATGCCTAGGCCATCTGTTGCCCACTGGATCAGGGATCAAAACATAATTATCCAACACTGGATAATGTAGATAATGATGTCAGGCGAGGGGGTGCATGAATTTCAGTTCAAGAGCCACTTATTTACATATAAATGCAGTATAAGCAATACTAGATTCATTAGACAAATACATTGTATAGCCATTTTTTTGCTCTTTAATAATTATCTAAAAAAATCATTTAATATAGAAGCCTTATGTTTGGTGATAAGATGCTTTTCTACCAATAACTAGGAATTGTGCCTATGAGTCGTAATAAGGACTGACCCCCAATGCCCTTGTAAAACTACAGAAGGGAACTTGTGTATTGAAATATTCTCTCCCAGCACTTTTTGAAGTCTCGCCATTGAATCCTCTACCAGGTATACAAAGAAATAACACAGACCCCGTTTGAGATGATTCGACTCACAGATCTTTAAAGGAAATGATGAAATATTAAAAAAGCTGCTCGATGTGAGCGGCCAATAGTGCAAACAACATCAATACTTTGAATAATTAGATAGAAAAATATCTGTTTAGACTGCAGGCATATGCCAGTCATACTGAATGCTTTGTTAATTGATCTGAGTTATAGTTTCATGGTATATTTACATAAAAATGTGAATACAGTTGAAAATCGTGCGACTCAAAGGAACTATCAAAAGAAAATGCTATTCAGAATAATCATGTAATACTTTACTGAGATATGCAGATATATTGATGCCACGTCTCAGCAATCTCTTTTTCCACTTGCTGGATGGAGAATCCATGCATAATGACATAACACAAACAGACATTACAATATTGTCTAAATAATACAAAATAATGAGTGTGGATTTTAAGTTTAATAATGGCTGACAGATTAAACACTTTTCTACCACTGTTGATTCATGCTGACCAGGTGGGGTTCATCCCAGGGTGGCAAGCTCCAGTTAACATTATCAATATTTTGGACATAATACACTTATCAAAGAAAATAGATATACTTTCATGCTCACTCTCATTAGATATAGAGAAGGCATTCAACTCCCTGGGGTGGACTTACTTATTCAAAACTGTAAAACACATTGGTTTTGAATTTACCTTTCTTCAAGCCATTACAATATTATATACAAATCTTAAAGGCATATCCAAGTTTCATGTATTAATACATAAGCAGCTTATGTGTATGCAGCACATCTCAAATTTGTTTGTATTTTTATTAATATCTATAAATCCCTCTAATGATTATGTTGACACCTCCAGGGGGTGTCTACACAGGCATCTGACCCCCCCTCCAATCAGCATGCAGCATCAGGGGATCAATATTAACCCACTATTTACCTGCTGTTGCTTAGCTTATCTTGCAGCTTCCTGTCTCTACATAGCATATATCAGTGATACACTACATATCCCAGGCTGCTTTACAGCCCAAATAGGAACCCCAGAGTTTAAATCAAATGTTTCAGCTAACCTGAATGGTTTGCTGACTTCAATGTAAGTGTTTAAATGTTAATTTTGTGATTTTTTTCATGCTAATTTTTTTTGCATACACTACTAATTCTCTCAGATTCATAATCCAGCTCACTTAGATATACATTTAAGACTTCCCTAAGTCTCCCAAGCCCACAATCAGATACCATTCATATACAAAGACAAACAGGCCAGGGCTGCTCCCTATCACCAGTACTATTCTCACTTGCCATCGAACCACTGGTAGCGATAATACTAGTTGGAAACAAATTGCTCAACAAGAATTTAAGATTTAGCTTATTTGCTGATGATGTCATTTTGACAATTACCAAATCTCTTACAATGCTGCGTAATCTTTTTGCAACACTGGAACAATTTGCAAACAAACATCTCATGCCTCAAAAATAAATACTGAAAAGTCTGAAGCTCTAAATATTAACTACCTACACCAACAGTAAAGGTATTACTAAATACATTTTGATTTTAAGTGGCAAAAGAAAAACAAAAATTAGATCACAACACAGATTCAATTTTGAAATTGGATTTTTGATATATGTATATTGTATCTGTCTTGATATGCTATGTTATGTTATATAATAATTGTGTCTTTTTCAATAAAAAATGTATTTGGAATATTATTAAAAAAATAGTATTTTCTTAAAGGCTTTCTAATCCACCCACAAATCATAGCTTGTTATCTTTCTTTTTAGATATTATTGGCAATATTTGCAAATTTCCCCTTTCATGTATGTCTGCAGTGTCTTTATTGTTTTCATGCTAAATCCATATGAAACTGACAAAAATTAGTATATGCAGAAGCCGGGGATTAATTAGGCTGATTAGGCTAACTGCTCTTTGGATCTGCACATGCTCATTCTTTTCAGTTTCATATACATTTTCAACTCTATGTTTTGACCATAACAAAAAAAAAATGTGCATGACAAATAAATGATAAGGATTCTAGCCAAGAGACAAGGGGCTAGATGGCAAGAAAGGTGAAGTGGCAGTGTGCAAATATTGGAAAGTTTACTGCATACTGATATTTTCTTATTATACTATCAATATATTTGTGCTATAATAATGTCTTCTAGAGCCGTTACCGGCTACCTATTTCATTTAAAGGGCCTTATATGCTGCCCCTGGGCCTCACATTACTTTAAACCTTTTTATCTTATCCCCAACGGTAAAATTGCTGTGAGTAATGAATTGTTTATATAGGTACAGATACCCTGTTTAGGTCTGTTCTCTTTAGCTCATGCATCTCATGAATACACAGACTGTGAAGTGCAGCGTTTCAAAGAAGCCAATCTCGACCTCTCTCAAATAGCATGTTGCCGAATGTTGCCACTGATTGGTTACTATGAGACACTGTCTATGAGTACACTGTCTTCACTAGCTGCAGAGGGGAGAACCCAGTTAGGAACTATGTGTAAGATTTAGGCAGAAACAAACACAACTTTTAAGCACTTCTTCATAAAATAAAATAAACAAAAGTAAAGCGACGCATATGTGTATTATATTCCTATGTACATCCAGAAACTTCCCATGTCCGTTGAAATTGGGGTGTCTGTTTCTATTTCATTCTCCAGTTGTATAATGATTAAACTAGTCATTTTATCATTGCTTTTACTGATGTATGTTCTTTTGAAGATATTCACAACTGTATACAGTATGTCTAGAAACTATAGTGTGCACATTATTGTGTCTTAAAGATAGTTTTTTGGGCAATTTGATATAGACATACTGATCTGAACACGGGGCAGCATTTCATTGGGTGCTACAACAGGGAATTATTTTATTATTTCTCTAGAGCTAGACATACCTGGGATAATGACAAATGTATTCATATTTTCATTGTTATTGTATTGGTTTCCTTTTACCTGAAGTAAAAAATATCTCTTGATTAATTAATATTTTGTATAAAACTGTTTAACTAAATGAAATGAAAGATCCTTGTCTGTGTAGAACGATTGAGCCCGCAGTCCACACAAACCCTCTTGAATTGCGACAGTTAATTAAAGATTACTGTGTCCCAGATGGGGGATTTAATCTGGTGAGTTTTATTTCAGCTCAGATTTAAATTAAAAAGACACAAATCAGGAGAGCATTTCTTAGCAGCAGCCTTAGCCTTTGTGTGGACAGCAGAGAATAACTTGAGTTTACACAGTAACCAGAATATTCACTAGCAGAGATTCTATTTTATAGCCTTATATTTAAATTTGTTCTCTTATCAACAGCGAAATATATCATTCCAGCAGAATAGCATAGATTACCAATGTTATACATTCTGCACTGCAACCATGAATGCTATTACCTGCTACCATAGCTTTTCAGATTATTTTATATATTTTTTTACCTTATATCTATTTATTTGTTTTTATTTTACTACAAAAATAGACATATTGAATATATAGATAACTTTAATAGACATATTAAATATATAGATAACTTTAGTTGAACCATATTTATAGATAATGTGTTGGTAATGGTTCTATTATTTATTATACAAATTAAAAGTTATACATGGAAAGTTTATGCAGTTTTTTATGGGGTACAGTGCAATATTTATTTATTTGCATGGCTACTTTTTAAAAGGACATTGAAAGTATATTAAAATCAGTATAAAAACTCAAAACCTGAACCCAAGACATGTTCGGTGCATTATTTGTGTTAGGAAGCATTAGGTTTAGTGATAACAGATCTAAATATTTAATCACATTTGTATATAGAGTCATTATCCTACGCACTTTGGTACATCATTGTTTTGGAGCTTAAATGAGTACATTTACTGAACAAACATAATAGACAGCATAAAATGAGGTTGTGGTTTGTTGCTGAAATTGTGTTGAGGTAAGGCCGGGGTCATGGGCTTAGTAGGTAAAGCTAAGAGATGGGGAAAGGTTGGGAGAAACAATTAAAGATGTAGCAGGAATGGAACGAGAAGTGAAGCAGGTCACCAGGAAGATGCAGAATGTGTACAGATTTGGAGACTTTCTAATGTGTAGTGGGAATGTATTCCTGCATGGAGAAAGCAGGAAAGTAGACCTGGACATATGTTGGAATTGGGGTGTAGAGGAATTTGGATTGCATAGAGCATTGTGGGACGTAAGGGGAGATTAGCTGGGCAAGGTCATGTAAGGATTTGTAGACAATAGTTAGAAGCGTGAAAAGCCAACAACTGTAGAGTCAATGCCACTGGAGCTTGACTAGGAGGGTGGTGGTGTGGTTTGCATGGGGAAGACTCAATATTAAACTTGCAGAGGAATTTTGGATTTGTAGGAGTAGGGGGATTTCATGGGCTTGGAGATTCAAAGGAGTTAGTTGCAGTCCATTTCTATAAATGATGATTTGCTAGATATGGGGGAAGGAGATTTCACCATTCTCATAATATGCTTTTTTATAGCAGATGATGAGATAGTTAGAAGGGCAGCAATGTTCACATTATTGGCTGTCATGCTTATGATTAGGAGCAGCCATCATTATTAGTGACTTCCCTCTAAACTAGGGGTCTGCAACCTTTTTTCTCTAAACATACAAATATAGTCAACTTCAAACAAGACCAGCAAAGATACCAGAGAGATACTTTGCTGATTTAAAAATGCATTGAACAATTTCAATAATATACAGTAATTGAATAAACCTATATACAAATGATAGAACTTACCTATTTTGGTTTGCTCAAAAATCTTTGTTTTAGAGGACACAGAATGATGTGAATTGTAGAAAGCACAGGACAATTATGAATCAAAATTAATATCCAGCTATGAACCAGTAATTGGTTGGACATATACAAAGAAAATAAACTCTTTGTTAAGATCCATGTCTCCTAATCCATTTTTGACTCTGTATCCTACCACTTTTAATTATGAAAACAAGAATTATATGTTTATCTGGAAAGAGACACACTTGAAGCTAATGCCATTGGTCACTAACCTCTGATCTAGGCTTTCACATCCATTATACACATTACATGATTATATTGAGGTTTTCATATTTGTAGCATATTTGTACAAAAACTGTTGCTATGTGTTTTTTGGATCTCTAAAATATGGCTGTATTGTAACTTTTTCTAAATACCTAATATACTCAACTCTATTATTTTTGTTTCTTTTTTTATTTTAAAATTAATTAAAAGAAGATATAGATAACTCATGTATGAATTCCTGAAGGTTTAACATTTAATGAACATTGATTTTGGTACATGATTTCACAAATCTTCATTATATGCCTGCAGAGGAATAATCGATCATCACAGATCAATAGTTTTTAATAAATATCATAAATGTGACTTCAGTACTTAAATATTCTCTTTATTGTTCTCATCATTTATTTATTATCTTCATATTAAACACAGTGAAAGACTGGCAGGGACAGTGATTAAATGTTACAAACAAATACATTGGATCCAACCTGGTGGAACATAATTTTCTTTTGTCAGCTCAACAAGATCAATTTTTGACTTCTTACACCTACAACTGGAGAGATGTTTTTCTTTGTCCAGTGAATATGTGGCGTTTTCCTTTACTCCACGTAATTGTAACAAAACAAGGGGCTGTTAACTGAAAGGGTGCTTAAAACATCCCATAAGGGTTTTTATAAAGGGGTCCAAAGAATAGTTAAGTAGGGCTTGATGAGAAATAAAACTGTTATTATTATTTTACTGTGCATTTACACAGTTACTTATTATTTTTCAACAATCCCCCAGCCTATACAAGCTCCAGATCTCTCCATCCCTTGAATGAATTATTGTGGCTGGAGTGGACCCATTCGGGGCGGGGGGGGGGGGGGCGATTCCAGAGTTAAAAACATTCTCTGAAACAAGCATTAGTACCAGAACCGCAAGTTTTGTGCAAACACATTTTTGAGTCACCATCCACTATCTTACTGCTGTTGTGGTATGCCTCACTGGGTGGCTCCACTCCAGACACAATAATTCATTCAGGGGGTGTAAAGATCTGGAGCTTATATAGCCTGGGGGTGTGATTGAAAAATATGTAAATTTTTAATAGTGGGTTTGTTCCTATCAAGCCCTACCTAACTTTTCTATAGAGAGCCCTTTATAAGATCACTAAAGTGTGTTTTTTTTATATATTAAGTTTAATTTTATATAGAAAGAATTAAAAGATTAAGGGCAAATTATATTGGAAGAATGACAAGATTCAAGGTAAAGAGGCAAAATATATACATTTTTAATTAATGTATACACCTTAATACACTATTTAAATTTAGCAGCTTGTTAGCTACAGGTAGCTGTCTGAATGCTCCTCAGTAACCCACTTTTCAGTAGTTGCAAATTTATAAAGGTGACATGACCCAATCAAGTTAAGGTGCATGGGTTTATTCTGTTACAATCCTAGTGTTGGTTAATTATCTAAATGTCATAAAGAAGCCTTATACACCATAGTGAGGTAATATCTGCAGACTATCCTAAGAGTTTTTCATCACAAGTTTCATCTATCAAATATATGTATGTTTTAGTAACTTGAGATAATTGTCATTGATCAGAAAAAGCTCTCATTAAATAAATGGTTGGAGACACCTACGTTTGTGAGTTTACCAATCTAGTCAATAAAATCAACCAAAATATAATTGTTAGAAAGCAGGATTTACTCCACTGCTAGGAATAAAACAGACCCCAGGATCAACACCTATTATCCACCTTCCTCTCTCTGTCTCTCCCTTCTTTGGCACAGGACCTGGGAGACACAAATGATAGCACAGACACAAGGTAGGCTTTATCATGTATGTCTCAATTTTATTGCTATTAAGGATGAGTTTATATAGGAATAAGCCATCAGTTCAATACAATGCTAAATGTAGTTATAATTCGAAACGTCTTTTCTATAACAGAATGTTTTTCACTACATACGTTACATGTGGTTACACAGTTAGGCAAAACGGAACCTACAAAGTTCCTGCACAGACAAAAAATAAGGAAGTAACAGCAATTATTGGAAAAAAAAGTTGCATAGGCCTTCCTAAAAACTTAGTGTAAACATCTTCAGTGTCACCTACTTAATAACACAAAAAAATCAAAGGAAGCTGTGAGTTTAAGATATTTCTGCATTAAAGCCTCCTACATACTCTAAAAATAATGTGGTGTAAGGGTAACTCAGGTAGTTACCGTAGTCACACATTTACATAATTTGAGTAAAAGAAAATAACAAAATTACTGCATTTAAAAATATTTACAATTTAAAAAAGAAAGAGAGGGAGGAAGAATGGCTACATGACTACTAACTTATTGCTTAAGCACACCTTACATCTAGGTACACAGTTTCAGTTCTAGCATTACTGTATTTTGGGAACAACTAACAACACTGGCAGTTATGCATGCCATAACCATATGTTGTCTTGCTTTGATTTGATGGGCAAAATAATCCTGCTATGAGTTGCTACTCTATTAAATCCTATTGTCAAGTGGCTATTCACCTAATCTTGCTAGGATCAAAACCAAACCACCAAAACAAACAAAATTGGTCACAATAGCTAAAAAATGAAAGGCTGTATTTACTGCCCATTATGGATAAGAGGATATATTCTGCCCACAACTGGTCTCCAGTTCTACCATACTTAGGGCCTCATTCTATTATCGGCCGCAGCCGTTGCGGGGCCGCAAGGACCGGCCGCAAGCTATTCTGCTATTCTATTCCCTTACGGCCGGGGATTCCGGCAGGCTTGCGGCCGGTGCCTTGCTATCTCTTGCGGCCGCTCGCGCCGGAGGAAAGCCTTTGATCTTAAACGGCCGCAAGAGATTTGCAATTCAATTGCTCCGGGAAACCTCTCTGCAAGGCTAAAAGCGAGCCGCAGTTACTTGCAGGAAAAAGGTCTCGCTAGCACCAATTAAGCACATAAAATAGCTCAAATAAAGCCATCCTGCACTTTGAGAAGACTATAAAGGGATTTTAGGTGTTAGAAAAAATAGCACATAATTATCCTGTACTCAAATCCGTAAAATATTTAATTTTTAATATCCGTAAAATATCCATGTAAAAAGTCCAGAGTGCTTGGAGCATTTCAGACACACCCACGCCGCAGCCGGCAAATAAACAGTTAATTTGAACTCGGGTTTGGGCAGATGTGCAAGCTTGAGAGTGGGTTCCTTTTAATCCTCATGTCCCCCAATATGATCCCTAGCATTTACAGAGCTGTACAGTGCAGGCTTGAATTTATTTTTCAGTTTTTATATTTCACAGATTACGGCCGGTTCCAAGATATGCGGCCGGCCGTAAAAGGAGATCCTTGCGGGGCCGTATAATAGAATCGCGAGTTAACAGAACCCCCGCAAGAAATCGCAGCCTTACGGCCGATTTACGGCCGATAATAGAATGAGGCCCTTATATTGTATCTATATCCTGCCTGAGCAACACTTCTGATCCTTCAATCCACCCTGTCGCACTGAAAGCAAAGACGTCTAGCTTGTACCACCTCTGACAGAGAAAAGCAGGTCTAATAGATAAATAACTAACGTGTTCATATTTAGTGGAATCCAGAATATGTATCACAACTGAAAAGCTTACATTTATTGTGCAACATAATGGTCATAAAACTTAGAGAAGGGAACTGATTGTAATCATATCTTGCCTACTATGCCGTGTCAATAAATGGAATATTTACATGATAATGTAATAAAGTGTTTTTATATTTGCTCTCAGAGACCTTGAGCTGTCATGTCAGCTTTGATACCGTATTACAGGAAAGGTCAGAGTGAAGACACATTGTGACAAGATAGTAAATCAGAATATGATGGGACATTGACTGATAGCATAATGTAAAGTAGTAATATGTCAATGCATAGCACGCTGGGAGGTCAAAGTAAGACATCATGACTAAGGCAAAGAAAAGGTTACAGTAAATGTCAAAGATGGTTCTTCTAATGTTAGTACAATGCAGAAATGGAGGAGTGGTGATGTATCCAATTCATGTAATGGTTTACTGAGTCACCCAAGGTCCATTCTTCACATTAAAGTTTACATAGCAGAAAATGTCAGCAGCACTATTAAAACAACACTATATTGTATAATAACATTTGGCTATAAAAAAAATGGGGTCCATAAATGCTAAAGTGACCAGACTTCCCCTTTAAGAGGAAGGCCTATGGAATATACAGTCTGCAGTGCTGCAATATGCTCAGTGAGAATATTCTGTTTTAAAGCAACCCTGTATTTTCATGAGCTTCCCCAGTTATAGGGAAGGCCTCGCCACCTTAATATAGGCAAATATGTATATGTGGGTAACACTCCTTTCTTGACTATTTGTCTGCTTTGAAATATTATATTCCATATGTACTAATGGGTGAACTATTGGAAAGCTCTTGGAGACATCTAATTTAGTAAATATGCACCATAAGGTAATACAGAAATTGGAAAGCTCACCAGGACTTCACCTTTTAGTACATCTTGCTCCATGTGAATGCTTTTCTCTTATGTGAAGCACTAAATAACTTAATTATCACACTTGTTGCTCTATTAATATTATTACAATAATGACACAGGATAAACTACTCATGTCTTCTTATTGACTATTCTATTAATATGAAGGGAGAGAAGTGTAAAAACATAGCCGAGCTAGTGTTCAGAGCATAAAGATTTGAAATATGAAAAAGAATGTAATTAATTTTGTTCTTAAATGAAATACAGAACAATTAATCATTCCAAACAAATTATCTTTTTGGCTGCTGATTAAGCACACATCATTACTGCCCCAAAGTGACCTGTCCATAGCACATCCATGACCATTACTTAGCAGGTGGACCCATAATTCTTCAGATGCTTTTTGAATGCATGAACATAAAAAGTACTTTATTCCATAAAATAAATGCATAGTAAAATGCAGCTAAAACATTATAGTGACATTATATTAAAGAACACCTCCTCAATTTATATTACAAATTTGTATCTTTTTTTTATACAGTTTTAAGAACTGCAAATTGGGAATAGCAGATATCTCCAAGTGTTTTGTTCTGCCCTTTAAATTCTGCCCAGACAGCTATAATTTAATTTCTGTAAAGGTCTGGAGCTTAAATCAAATGTCAAGGAAATACCTGTTGGACATATCCTTTGTACATGAAATTGTTTCCTGTTTCTTTTAATTGGACAAAATTTCACAAGCTCATATATATAGAAGTACTTGTGTTCTGTATTGGAGATAAGTGAATATTAACATACTGCATGAATTTATTGAAAGGACAACTGTATGATGAAATGATGAATGTATATATATATATATACGTACAGTGCCTTGCAAAAGTATTCACTCCCCTTGGCATTTTTTGTGTTATGTTGCCTCACAACCTAGAATTAACATGGATTGTTTGAGGATTTGCATCATTTAATTTACAGAACATGCTTACAACTTTGAAGATGTTTTTTTTTTATTGTGAAGCAAACAACAAATAGGACAAAATAACAGAAAAACTCAATGTGCATAACTATTCGACCCCCTAAAGTCAATACTTTGTAGAGCCACCTTTTGCAGCAATCACAGCTCCAAGTCGCTCTGTGAGGATGGTGTTCTTTGGGTGATGTGATGTGTTGGGTTTGCACCAGACATAGCGTTTTCTTTGATGCCCGAAAAGTTCAAGTTTAGTCTCACCAGACCAGAGTACCTTTCTCCATACATTTTGGTAGTCTTCCACGTTCCTTTTCGCAAACTCAAACCATGCCATTTTGTTTTTTGCTGAAAGTAATGGCTTTCTTCTGGCCACTCTGCCATAAAGCCCAACAATATGGAGCGTACGGCTTATTGTCTTCCTATGTACAGATACTCCAGTCAGCTGTGGAACTCTGCAGCTCCTCCAGGGTTAACTTAGGTCTCTGTGCTGCCTCTGATTAATGCCCTCCTTGCCCAGTCCGTGAGTTTTGGTGGGTGGCCGTCTCTTGGCAGGTTTGCTGTTGTGCCGTGTTCTATCCATTTGGTTATGATAGATTTGATGGTGCTCTTGGGGATCATCAAAGATTTGGATATTTTTTTATAACCTAACCCTGACTTGTACTTCTCAACAACATTGTCCCATACTTGTTTGGCGAGTTCCTTGGTCTTCATGGCAGTGTTTGGTCAGTGGTGCCTCTTGCTTAGTTGTTGCAGCCTCTGGGGCCTTTTAAAAAAGGTGTGTGTATGTAATGACAGATCATGTGACACTTAGATTGCACACAGTTGGACATCATTTCACTAATTATGTGACTTCTGAAGGTAATTGGTTGCACCAGAGCTTTTTATGGGCTTCATAACAAGGGGGTGAATACATACGCACATGCCATGCTTATGATAGCCAGTAAGCTTGAAACAGCTGTACATGGATTGGATACTCAGCCTGTGTTTATTCCAACCTTGGCTTTGCATTAAAGCTGTGTAATACAGCATGCATAAGCTTAAAGGAAGCCATGATTGATAATGGCTACGGAATGAAGAGCGAGGCATTTGTGGCCATATTTGTGTGTCCCGGCTCAACTTCCCAGAATGCAGTGTAATAACTGTTTTTCTCGGAACTCTGAGCTGGAAGCAGGTTTTTTTCACTTGCTTTAGACATTCAGGTGTGAACGCAGATGTACTTTTTATTTACTGTACTACTGTACGGTGGAGGGCTTTTATCGCTCTTTTGCCCACCATATTATAAATTATATATATATATATATATATATATATATATATATATATATACTCCTACTCCTACACATTACTACTGGACTAGTAGACTTCTTCCATGGACTTGTACGTGAAACATATAATCTTAGAAGGTGAAGATCCAATGAATAATAATCCTCTGAATCTGAATCACTAGCCATAGTTGGAAGAATTATATCTTGGTTCATATGGAATCTGGACACTACTTTACGGAAAAATGCAAGAACAGGACGAAGAATTACTCTGTCATTGAAGAAGGATAAATAAAGTTCTTCCCCAGAAAGAGCAGCAACTCTGACGCTCCTCTTGCAAAGTAATGACCACTAGAAAGACAACCTTTAAAATCAATAGATAATATGAGCACATTTCCAGGTAAACAATAGGAAATCCCGAAAAGAAAGGAGTAGAAAACAGGCCCCAAGACCCATGGGGCCACAATAGGTCTTCTAGGAGGGTTGATCTTCATGGTAGCCTTGATGAACTGGATGATGAGATCGTGAAGAGCCCAATGAGCTCCTGTCAGGGCTGAAATAGCTGTAATCTTCACCCTTAAAGTGTAATAGCAGAGGCCCATAGCGACTCCATCCTCTAGGAAATAGTAAAATTGTAGATTCAGAATGCTTTAGAAAAGCCAGCATAATTCACACAATTTGGACCATATCACTGTGATTATCTCATAAAATCATTTTGAAATACTTTTTTGAAATACATGCATTTTTCACTGAGAAATCAAATGAAATATGTATTTACATGTATCACTGACTGCCCACTGTCAGATCCACCTCTGCTACATTAAAGCAACCGGTCATGTTGCATTGGGCCCCCCCCCATTCAAATCAATGATAATGTTTTGTCGGACTGTTTAAATATCAAGTTTGAAGAGAACAGAACTTCTAATGGGACTTTTCTTCTCTTACTGTAGAAAATTCATGTTACTGCTCTCTTGCATTTTTGGAATTTGAGCAATGCGGGGGGGGGGGGCAGTGTTCTGTGCTTAGTGCTCGGTCCTTGCAGTTATCCTAGCAAACAAAAATGTAACTTTTACCACATCTATCTGTGCAGGCATGGAATGCTGGACTCACCTAAAGATGAAAGCTATGGGTTAACTGGTCAGTGCAGTGTATTCCGAGTCCAGGGGATGCTATGCAATTCATCATAGTCTTGTGCACTACAGTCCGCAATCTGTTATTACTCATGCAAAAGCCAGGATACACTCTGTATGTAAACAGAGGCTTAAACTTTATAATTGTATCTATTATTAGTGTCATAAAAAAAAAAATAGATCATCAACATACAATATTGTGTTCTTTCACATCATGAAGAGCACTTAGTGAGGTAAATGGCCATTTCATTTGAGTATATATGTCTGCTAAAGAAACAATTAACCGGAAAAAAAAGTTATTTAAAAAGCTGACCTATTGTAGATAATATAAAATAGAGATTACCAGCCTGTGTGCAGTAGCACCCTGGGATGCACTGTTTTTTATCCATTCATATGGACTATTTTCTCTTGACTATATTAAAAAATAATAATAATAATTTATGAAAAAAAGGACTTGTCTAAATGCACATGAGCGGAGGATTAACTGTAAATCTGTCAGACAGAGTCTTAATGGATAAACCCAAATATAGGTTGAACTAGTCCTGCTTAGTGCCTTCTAGGAAGAAATCCCATATGACAACTGTTGATTAAAAATGAAGATGAGTTCTTAGACTATATAGAGCACCAAATCTGTGTACATTAATGTGATATTTGGTAAGTGCTAGACTGGGGCATGAATGGGTCATCAGAGATGTATATGGAAGAACCTACTTACAGATGATCACAATACAATAAGTGCAGTTATTGTATAACACGGATTCACAAACCGTATATAGATATATATATATACATACATACAGGTAGAAAAATGTATGTTGTTTGTGAAACAATGTATACAATTAACTAGACAGGGAAGAGGATAGATAGAGAACATGAAAATATGGAGAAATTATTAAAAAAATTGATAGATTTTAGAAGAGAGGCCAACAGCAGTTGGAAGAGGGAGGGGTTCAATATAGGAATACTAAGGAAATTAAAAAGCTTTATGATAGAGAGTGGTTAAGCACATAAAGAGGATGTAGACAGATGTTTGGGTAGGTATCAAGTGACCCGGGATCATATAATGGCTAGTACAGAGTGTATGGGGAGTAGCAAATAACAAAAATACACGTTAAAAATGTCACCATTGTCCTAAGGGAGGTGGCTTTTTAACTTACTAAGATTTCAACAGGGATATTTTAGGACTGACATGGCAAATAATAAACAATACCACATACAAATTAAAAATATATATTTAAAATTACAGACTTTCATACATATATTGAACTGGAAAGTCCAGATTGGAGTTTATGGTAATAAAATTAAAGAAGTTTTCAAATCTTTGTATTATATTCCACCTTTCATTTTATTAGCTATTTTACTTTCCTCAAAAATTATTTGATGTTGTATACGTTTATTTTATTTTATTTTTCCCACTGTGAAATGGAGAAAATACTGATAACATAGGTACAGTTAAGAACAGGTGGATATAATTCAGCAAACATTTCTTCAGTGTGTGTCAAAAATTATTATTTAGAATACCATTTTAATTAGTAGCCTGAGGTCTATATACCGTATGTATATTAATATGTATATATTGAAGTTTCTCTTTCATCTGCTCAGAGCAGACAACACTTCTTCCTGTGCATGTGCCACCATTGCCCCCTGGTGTATTGGAGGCTACAATGAGTAGCATACATTTTTGCATATGTGCCTCTACCTGCCGACTGCTGTTTCAGGGTTGATGTAATTAATCTAAATTAACACACCAAATGCTGTTGTCTTTACATCCTGTGTCAGCAAGTCTTCCATCTAAAAGAAGGCACCAGCAAGGAAAGAAGAGCAAGATATCCTGTGTATATATGCACAAGACATGTCAAGGAATTACCTTTTGTGTTTTTGACATATGTACACTTTTTAATGAATAAGCTATAAATAAATAATATGTTTCTAGTTGGATCACTGTATGTCCCTTAAAGACATCTTAAAGAGTAACTCAAATGTGGCACAAATTGCTCAAACTCTTAGACAGGAGAATATCTGTTTCCATGTCTTTCCAGGTGTATAGTAGGTGGATACATGAAACATTTACATGATAATGTAATGAAGTTTTCTATATGCACTAAAAGATGCCACGTTAGACCTTGAGGTATTAGGCTTGATACAATATAAAGCCAGATCTACAATAAAATACTGGTTGTATCAGAGTTTGAGTGATGAGAATATGTGAGTAAGGAGATGGTATCTGAGTGTAAGCATACTGCCATATATTCCCTGCATCGGTGTTCTTGCATACTGCATTTCTTGTCTTTTCTATATTCTTTTCTTTATTTAGATTATGCACTAAACAAGATATAGCTGCTAATGAAAATAACATGAATGTATTAGGTTGAAGCATCCTCTGCTTTCACTATGCTGCTCACACACACATCCAAAGCTGGGAGGACTTTTTGAATGGCTCTGTTAGATGAAGGGGACAACGAAGACTGGTGTGCCATTAGTATTCTCTCCAATACCCAGGCAGACCAGTCTGAATTCAGAAAACAAGTTTCATATTCTCATGTCAAACATCACTAAGCAAAAAGATAGAGAGTTTGACAGTGACTAAGAACTGCATGAGCCATATATTGTCCCCAAAAGTACTTTTAACACCAATACAGAACAATCAACCATCTGCTGATAAATTATACATTCAGCCGAGGACAAATATTTTATTACTTTGTGCCAGTAATGTTACATGTATATTGTAGTGGAGTGAAAACATTGTCAAGAATAAGAAAAATGCAAGAATTATTTTTCTAAGTGAACTGTATATTTAAAAAGTACATTGCAAATTTGTATATAGTGTTGTTGTAATTTAGTCGTCGAGTCCGACTCTGAGACTGCAGCACACCAGGCACATCTTGTGCCAGGTTTTGCTTTCCATATGGTTTTCATGGCAAATATACTGGAGTGGGTTGCCAATTCCTTCTCCAGTGGATCGCAATTTGTATGACTTGCCTGCTATGACCTGCCCATCTTGGGTGACCCTACATGATAGAGCTCACATCTACATTGAGGTACACAAGCCCTGCATTACAAGGTAGCTATCCAGATGGGGATAGTGTTGTAGACTTACTATATATGCTAGTATTGCATAATATTATTATAGTAGCCCACACAATAGACATATTAACAACATGCAGTCAGTTGCCTAATGGTTAATTAAGCATCATACATATATATTATCTATTTTCTAGTTGTAAGGTGCTTTTTCTTAGAAATTATATATTTCGGAATTAAGCATAACTAGTGCCTTGCTGGCTTCCCATTTATTAATTCCACTGCCCACTGCTTTCTTTACTGATGAGGTCTTTAAAAACACATTCTTGGCACTTGGTCTGCTGAAACACGGTAATTGTTTTCTGTTTAAGTGAATACACATGAAACGTACAAGGCAGCTCTATTTCATATCTATTTCACTTTGATCACTCTGTCTCGTGGACCGTAAAACCGTCTGAGAAACTTTAAGGTAACATCTTTGTTATTTTAGTGGGTGACAGGTATGTGCAGATTCTTTTTAATCAAAAGCTTTGTTTTGGTGCCGTTGTAATCCTATCGCGTACTTTGACAAGTTATTGGGGAAGTTGCAATGTACCTGAGCTTGTCATCTTATTGAAAAAGAAGTGGGACAGACAAGACATTCTAATTGCTTTTCAACAGTTTGAAAGTTGTGATATTGCCACAGTTATAATGTATTAAAAGGCTTTCCAAATTCAAAATTGTCAACGTGTAACTTTCATCTAGTTCCTGCTATCTTCCTCACAGAGAACAATTACATTAGTTAGACTTGACTTCTTCCTAATATAACAACACTGGCAGTAATTTACAATATTATACTCAAATATCAGGTCCCCTACTGCTTAGTATTCCTTGAGGTATTATTTATCATCCTTGATTCACCCAGTTGATTATTTGTTTTACAATTCAGAAATTAAATGTAAGCTGAACTAAAAATGAGTATCACTACATTTGGTATTGATAGGCTCACCTAGAAGAGAGGTCATTGGGTTTAATTATGGGTATGCATGGAATGGACATTGCAAATAGCTCTATAGGGGATGCAACTCCAAAATATACTTATAATTAGAACAATTTATCATATAGTCATGAGCCAAGTACCAAAACACAGTGCTTCTGCTTTAACACTAACATAAAACTTAACTTTTATTAGAGTATATAAGATTCATATGAAGGAATTAAAATATTAAGACACAATTGGGAAAGAGAGTGTGTTAAATTGTGAATATCAGGGTGTACTATAAAAAGTATGGTACAAGGAGATTAAGACCAGAACTTTCCAAGCACACACAAAGTTCTTGGTTTTCAATATTGTAAACTAGTAACTTACCCGTCATAAATGACAGTTTTATATGTTGTGTTCAATGGTCTGCGCTGTCTCTCTGTGCGCCCTATCTCTCTCTCTGTGAGCCCTCTGTCTCTGTGTGAGCCCTCTATCTCTGTGTGCGTTGTCTCTCTCTCTCTCTGTGCACCCTCTCTGCCTCCCTCGGTCCCCCCCCCCTCAGCGACACAATGCATGATACCATGGCCGAGCCACACATACTCGATAACTCAGAGTGCACTGGCAAGCAGCATGTGAGTAACACCCGCACAGTACATATCCCGTAGGCGTTAATCACATGCTGCTAACTGCTATAGTGGATCCCTCACATCAATCTTATATACTCTAATAAAAGTTAAGTTTTATGTTTGTGCTTAATCAGAGGCTGTGGAAAATAAAGTACTTGTGTTCATAAGGAGGTACCATCTTTTGGTGCTTAGCTCATGACTATATAATAGAATGGACATTGCAAAGCAGAATGATGAAACCTTGAATGGTTATAGTATAAGGGACAGGTGGCAGCTGCCACTCTCGTCCATGTTGAGTGTGGGGAGCAGGTGGGTGAGGCTGATTTAGTAAGGAACGCTGTTAGCTTACAGGTTTGCAATTGATGTGTTCTGGGCAACCTTTATCTGTCAAATGAGTATTTAGATCAGGCTATCATGCTACTAATTAGTGCCATTGGCTGTGCTAAACTGAGAAGATAAGTTTCCACAAATCTGGCTCAACGTGAGAGAATGAAAGCTATTAATGTACATAAACTGTAGAGGTTGCCATGGTGCCAGGGAACGTGCCAATGTATATCTGGCTTATACAAATCACATGGTTTCTTTGGGGCATAATAAACCCTATCTCCTGCTAAAAATAAACAGTCACACCTGTACAGTGCAATAACCTCACGTCCTAGATAATGTGTGTAGTGGTTTGGAACAGGACTATAATAATGGCACAAAGGGAACCGATATATTTATATCATTTTCCTTCCTTGACTAATTTATTCCCAATGCATTCAACAAAAGTCTAAAAAACTAAGCAGGGAAAACCTTAACACATATTAAAAGAGTTGCTAAGCACTAGATTATAAATATCATTTTGTTTTCCCCAAATAGGCTATTATAATAGCATCAGGAAAGAATAACACTACTGTTTGCTGTTTATCCATTCATTGCAAATTTAAATGTGTGCTCTTTTGGGCATTTGCAAGTGGGCATTTTATCTCTGAACACAGGGTTTATTAGAAATCGTACATTATTATTCAGAGGTACAGTGCTCGGCCCAGAAGAACTGCTCGCCTAAATTAGGTTGCAAATGCAACGTCAGGGGGTTTATGAGATATATGAAGTGAAAAGAAATTAATCCCATGCAAATTTACAGTTTAAGCATAGTCTAAAATTATTTCTGAGTATATATATATATATATATATATATATATATATATATATATATATATTTATAAATATATATATATATATATATATATATATATATATATATATATATTTATTATATATTTATATTTATTTATATACACACACACACTAACAATGGCATTGAATACTTAATCTCATTCTTCTGCCCTGCCCAGGGAAGTTGAATTACATTTTGCATTTCTAAAACCCACAAACCAAGAGAACTGATTAATAAGAGAAGAAAAAAGCTTTCCTTAAATAGGTTATATAAAAACGTTTGAGTCTAGCTTGATAGCAAAGGGATGAACCTAGTTATTAGGAACCAAGTTATTTGTACATTCAATAAATAAAAAACGCAGCCTTAGATATTTAAGCATTATATGCAATTATTTTTTACTGTACACTAGCATTTTTGAGCAGCTTCTTTCAATATGGATTGTCCTTATTATGAGATCTGCATTATTTCCACTGAAAGCACTGGCATATTGGGTTGCCACAGCTTTTATTTGTAGCAGATAGAAGATGAATTTGCATTCAAAGTCTCCTTTAACCAGCAGAAGCAAATCATTATAGTTCCATATTTACAATACAATAGATTTGATTATGGGCAAAATGTTTATCCTTTGCTACCTTGTCATGGTGAAGGGGCTTGTGTACCTCAATGAAGCTGTGAGCTATGCCATGTAGGGTCACCCAAGATGGACAGATCATAGCAGAGAGGTCAGACAAATTGCGGTCCACTGGAGAAGGAACTTGCAACCACTCCAGTACCTTTGCCATGAAAACCATATGGATAAGCACATCCGGAAACACACAGTTGTGCCTGGCATGCTGCGTCCATATGGTCACGAGAATTGGACACGACAGGGACAAAACAACAACAAAATGATTATAGAAATGAATAAATGAATGTAGTTACTATTACATACATTAACACTGCTGTGGAAACTATCATTTTGGTTTTATCTCAGCTGATAACCATTATAAGCATCTACTATATGCAACGGGAACTACTAATGCCTTCTGCTGATCTGCTTCTACATATGGGAGTAGATCTTTAATACAGAGAAACACTATAGCGATTCCTGGTGCCAAAACATAACTAATCAAGATCTGATCTAAGTTCAAGCTCGAACAAGACAATAGCTATGATTGTTACTTTCTAGCAACATTTTGACTATTTGAAAACAGGGTTCTTAAATAGGGCATAGAGTAATACTGCAGCTTCCTTTAAGGAGGCACATGCCAATCAACCAACCTATTTTAATAGAGCCTCCTAATAGATATAATTTTTTTAAATGTGTTACCTGTTAGATGTAGTTATGCTACAGTGTGAGACACTATTTTTGTTTCTGCTTATCTGTTTTTACGCTTCTGCTATAAAGAAAATGTGGCTACTCAAAGTGCCAGTGCTTTCAGTAGGACTAAAGCATATTGTTATATATTGCTAATGTGCTAATTTGAAGATACCATGCTTCCAGGATAATTATTTTTAATCAGCACTCGCAAAAGCCATCAGTCTCAAAGTGATTTAACACACAGTAAATGTAGGCCGGAGTTCAACATCTTCTGCAGACCGTGGCAGCCCCGGGCACACAGCGGCTCCTATGCCGAGAGTTTCAATGTACAGATACAAGAGTACCAGGAAATGGGCCAGGCAGGCTGGGATGATAAAACAGCTTGATAACATTGGCAGCTCACTTTATTTTTACTACTGCAGTAATGTTGGCAATTACATCATATAAATGAGTGAAACTGATAGCCAGGATTGACTAAGACCAAACAGCCCGTGGCAGATGTTACTTCGGCATTTCACAATGGAGTCAAAATATTGTTCAAATTTAATGCACAAAAAAAATAATGTGTGGGCATAAACAGCTTTATGCAGAGGACAGGTTCCTAGTTATGATTATTCCCATACCTTGCCAAACAACGTTGTGTATGGGGGTAGGTCAAAAGGTAAAAAATTAGTGGAAAGTTAATATTCTGCAACATATCAAAAATAAAACATTTATTTCTGGGAGTGAACAATCCAGCCATATTTTCTTCAAGAACATACCAGGCTAATGGGACACTTATTACAATTTCTACTGGCATTGTGTGTTTAGTTGTTCAGTAGTGTCCAAATCTTAATGACCCTAAGGACCGCAGCACTCCAGGCTCATCCTGTGTCTGGTTGTGCTTATCCAAATGTTTTCATGTCAAAAATACTGGAGTTGACATTTCATTCTCCCGTGGATGACAATTTGTCTGACTTCTCTGCCATGACCTGCCCATCTTGGGTGACCCTACATGGTATAGCTCACAGCTTCATTGAAGTGCACAAGCCCATTTACACAACAAGGTAGCGATCCAGAAGGTTACTGGGATTACTTGCATACATTTACAGGTAACTTTGATAACTTGCTTCTAACTCCAATCCAGATACTTATGAGACATGGAAACAAATTGAGATATTAAATCTTAGTACATATGAGGATGTCAAATCTTAGTAAAGATGCCCCATAAATTAACACTGAAATGGATACGTTCTCCACCTGTTCATCAAATTTAGGCCAACATCTAGTCCAGAATAATAAAATGTTAAAAATGCAACAATGTTGCAGAATGAAAGCTGAGCAGTGGATGGTGACATTACACTCCTCATGCAAAGTGAATTGCGTGTAGAACCACTGTAGCACCACCTACTGACTGCTGCATACCCCTGCTGATGGGCACAGAACAGGAAAGGTCCCCCAAATTTTCTATTATGTCATTTAAAATAGTAGGGGAGATTCAGAAAGTCTGCCACAGAAGCTGTGAAGATCTTTTTTTTTTTTACAAATAATGACAATTTTCCTCAAAGGAGAGCATCTACATGACAGCTTAGAGAAGCCCCTGCAATGCTTAGTGAATCTGCCAAAGTATACTTTAAACATTGCACTATTTTCCCATGAATAAATGAATAAGCTAAAATTTAGACTCTGTACTCCTGTTGCAGTAAGTGTTACAGTGGTGGGACGTCTTGGGAAATTCATTTTATGTAGCTGTATTCCCTTTTTTTTCAATGCTCAGCTCTCCAAGCAAATCCTCCTAAATAGAATAACAACTATCTGACCAGGTTTTCTCTCAACCAGCGGAAGATAAGTGTGGAGCACACATTCATCTGAAGATACATTTGTGTTAATTTAATATTATTTTTTAATTAAGTTTAATAAACCACCTTTATGCAGAAAAAAAAAAAATGCAATGTTCATACTCTTTGAGCCCAGAAAAAAGTTAAACTAATAAAATGGTATATTGATGGGGTATTTAATAGGGGGACCTGCACCAGATCATTACAATATTTTCTGCATATCCCTCCAAAAGTCTCCATTCTCTTATATAAGTTATTAGTTTAGTTCCTGCCAGCAGTGGCATGCAGCAGCCAGTAGGTGGCGTGATGAGACCGTGTTCAATCTTAGAGTGAGGGCTAGAGTTAGGGTTCAGGGTTAGGGTAGTCGCATATGATAAGCTTTACATAGTAAAATAGTGGCACCACTACTTTGCTATGTAAAGCTTGGGTCTATCCCACTTTAAATTTGGCACCACTGACAGCTGCAGTGGCGGCCAGTGGCTGCTAGATGGTGCTGCGGATATTTTGTAGCTCTGCCCATATTTTACATAAGTTGTAACCTTGGAAGGTTACCCTAACCCTCACCGTAACCCTAAAAGTTTACCAAACCCTACCTCTATGGTATGGGCACTGAAAATCAGCAGCGCCATCTAGCGGTTGGTGCCGTCAATGCTGGCAAATTTGGGGCAAATTTCAAAAGGTAAAAGACCTAAAACTTATAACCTGCTACTACCCTAATCCTGAACGCTAACAACGAATTGAACAAAGTCTTGGCGTGCTGCCATTGCACCACCTCCTGGCCGCTGCATGTCACTGCTAGTGGGAACAAAACAGGAAAGGTCCGTAGGATATCCTTTCGGTCCTATCCTGTTTTATGTGTGCCGCTGTTTGCGATCCGCCCCGTGCACGCGCTTTCCCTGTTGAGGAGAGAATAGTTATTTTGCTATACTGCGCCAGCGCGCTTGAACTGCGGTGCACATAAAAGATCCATCCTTTCTCTTGATATCACTATCTATGCAGTTTCCTTCCTGTGCACTTTTAATGTCATTATCTTAAAATATTTCTATGTGTATAAGTAAAAAAAAAAATGGGCTCCAGACCATGACTTAGTTCTTACAAATATATTTGGGGCCCTGTGGATTTTTTTTAAATTGATTGACTGCTACTAAGTCTTCATTGTATTAGAGATATAAAACCCTGCACATACTACCCTATTTTAGCCAAATGTAGGAGGATTCTATAATGTAACGCTCTGCAAATTATCTAAACAAAAAATAAAGACGTCTTGCTCTCTTAGTAGTTCCATTGGTACAAAATAATGAGTAAGACTGGGTTAAACCTTTCAGATCTATCCTATTATGTTGTCGGGACAGGTCCGCCGCTGCAGTGCGGCCTCCAACCGCTAGATGGAGCTGCCAATATGTGAGAGAAGTTCTAAGCTTATGATGTTAGCTTAACTGTTGATCTAACCCTCACCCTAACCGTAACAGTTTACTTAAGCCTTGACTGTATGGCACCGGAATATCGGCAGCGACATCTAGAGGATGCTCAACGCCACTGCTGCTGCCTTGTCCTGCGCTAGCATAACAGGAAAGGACCAACCTTTCTTCTTTTCCGATAAAATACTTTAAAAAAATATAACCAGTTTCTTGGATTTACTACTTTTTCACCTCAAAATCAGGCTTCAATTAAGAGAAATCATGTGTGTTACCAGTTGATGTCACTGTTTCTTTAAGAACTTCCTGTTTGGGGATAGCATTGGTGGAATTACCAGCTGTACCAGAAAAATGGTGATTGGTGGAAAATGGATTTGGATTTCAAAATCTTTGCTTACAGAAGAAAATGGTCCAATATACTGGTTATTTGGGACTCTGGAGAGTTAAAAAACACCACTACCACGGTAAGAACGCTAAAACTTGATTAGATGCTTAGTTTGGCCGTTTAATGTACATTTTACACCAAATAGAGAAATGGTTCATTTTATAGGCTAAGGCTTTTCCCTTAAATTATCTCACATTATGTTTTATGCAATGATTTTATTACATTGATAAATTCCATCTGAGAATTTGGATTAAGTTACTTTTCCTGTGCAATATATCGCTAGTGTATATTGAAAATTAATTTAAAAAAAAAGAAGATTCACTAGGAAAAAAAAAGTGCATTTTAGATCTTTGTTTTTAGCAGATCGTTGCAAAAATATGTTCTTTAAAGACTGGCTAATCTGGTAGCTTTGATGCCTTTTCAGGAAATTCAAACAAGATTGTGCGTTCTTAAAAAAAGCTTTGATTAAAAAAAATGTAAATATACTTCTCATTAGATGTCATTTTATTCTGATTCAGAATTTAATTGGAATTTCATTGTAGCAATGTTTGTAACTCTCCAATGAGAGCAGCCCTATGACTATAATCCATGATTAATTGTGTCTGCGGCATAATAATTCCACTTTATTCATGTATACCAGGGAAATCCTACATTGTTGATTCATTTGAGCCAAAATCTTTAATAAAAAATAAATAAATGTCAGTTTAAAGTGTAACTTTTACTGCACTGCTGTGAAATTGGTCATCATTTCACGCCATGCTGTAATCTGTAATTATTTGCCAAAAATACCCGGATAAATGTACTTGGAAGTACAGAAACAGCTACTTCATAATGAAACCACTTTGCATACAGGGATAAGATTTCCAGGCTTTTTGCCACAGCAGCAAAATAACCTGATATTGGGGGGGGGGGGGGGGGGGGGGGTAACATTAAAAACTATTATAATATTAGTACATAAAAAATGTACAGATGCATGAATTTGACATGATGGTGAAACATAACGTTTGATAATTACTATAATAAACCTATCCTGTTTTGTGTTCGCCACTGTTGAAGTGCGCCGCCGCTGACTTTTGGAACGCGGGGGCGCTCACTTTGCCATCTATTGGTGAAAATTAGGTAGTACACCCGCACCATCTGGTAATTTGCTCCTGTAGTGTAAAAACACATCCAAATGAACCCTAACTCCTTACATTAACAGGTGGCGCAGACGTAGTAGTTCATTTACACCACTAGATGGTGATGCAGGCATTCCAAGAGTAGGCGGCAGCGCCCAACACCGGCAAACAGAAAATAGGAGAGGACCGCTATAATATTTAGACATATTAAAATTCAAATCCCTGCTGTTGCATACAAATGGAAACTTGAATTTAAGAACATTTGTAATTTTAAGGTAAAATGCACATAATCAGCCTTGGTTTCTTTAACACTTCGTGTTAGATGTATTGGTCCTTTCCCTCTTCACCATCGCAAACTCTGACAGCTGCAGTTCCACCGCTGGCCAACGGATGGCGCTGACTATTTTAGCATATAAGGTGCGCCAACAGAAAAGACCTTGAGCTATGAGAGGCGCGCTCGAGGCCCTGGGGGGCCGAGTGCTCGCACCGAACATAGCAATGGCCTTGCAGTCGATTCAGCTCTGTCGAGTTGCGCCACCTCGGAGGGGAGAATAGTTCTTTGCCTTCCCTGGAACTTGACGGCACCCGAAAACTCACAGCGCCCTCTGGCGGATGGCACCTGTAACTGCAGCTGTCAGTTCTGCAAAAGAAATTTGCAGGCAAAGAGGGATAGATCCGATGTACATGGTAGCACTAAATATATGACATATTATGGATCTATCCCATTTAAAATTCACCAGCTACAGTGTCAAGTGGCTGCTAGATGGTGCGGTGGACATTTTGCAGCCATTCTGATATTTCAGACAAGTCGTAACCTTAGACGGTAACCCTAACAATTTAACTAACCCTAACTTTATGTTATAAGCAGTGAAAATCGGCGGCGCTATCTAGCGGTTGGTTGCAGCCACTGCTGGCGAATTTGAAAAGGGAAAGGACCAATATTAGTATATCCCAATGACCTTTTTCTGTTACCTGCACGCTCCCATACCGCCACACACCGTGAACTTTAGGTTAAAGTAATGGCAGATAACAGGTTCTACATAGCAAAAGAGTGGTGTATGCAGTGGCCAGCAGATGGCGCACCAGCATGTGGCAGGCAAATTACAGGAAAGACCCTATCCTTGTCTTTGCATCTCTCTTGTTATCTGCCTGCCACTACCCCAACCATAACAACAAAGTGGCGGGCAGATAACATAAAATATTTCACAATTACCAATACTCTGCCACCCTTTACCTTCACAACATAGTACAATATCTATTTGCAGCTAATTTCCCCAAAATATCTATTCCTGGAAAAATGAGCGTATTTTTCATGATGATGAACTGATTTTGCATTGCTGACTTCTTGGAGTGAAAATGTAAACAGGTGATTACCATAAATGTAAGCATTTAACATAAATCTAATGGTAATACATTTACATGTCACTGATTACTAGCACATAGTGTCTCTATTCTCATACAAAAATGAACCCATTTAGGGTTAATGCCTCTGTTCTGCCAGGTGCGCTCCACTGTGGGTAAAGCATTTTATAACTTCAGTCTTAAGGCTTAATTTTTTTTAATGTGCTGGTGGTTTAGATTTGAACAAATTCTTATATTATGCAAAGGAATCATAAGTCTGAATAGGATCAAAATTCAAGTGAGGGTTTTCTTTTTCTTTTAAGATTTTCCCTATCAAAGAAGCTTACTGTTAAGCCTTTATAGTATTTGAGCAAGAAGATTTGATTATGAGCATGGGCGTAAGAGCCCCCAAAAATCACAGGGGTATGATTCAACCTTTACTCCCAAGACACCTTATTGTGTTTGTGTACATATATAATGTCAAAGCTTTCATGGGAATGACATACTTCTTCTCCGTATTAATGTATGATTAAGTTTAATTTTAATATTTTTTTGTGTTCCCTAATCATTTAATCTGGGGGGATTTGTCTCCCCCTAGTTCCTATGCCCCTGATTATGAGCAAAATCGTATTACAAAAAATACACATAAAAGCATAACTTTTGTATTGGTTTACTTTAGAATATTTTTTTTTTACTCTGTGGCTCCATTATCCTTTCCCAGCAGACTCTGATTTCTGGTGTGTCCTTGTAAACAAATTACATTTCCATTAGCCCTGTAGAAAGCAGCAGCAGTTTTAGATGCCACATTGCCATTGTGCTGATTGGTAGGTCCACAGCAGCATAATTGCATACAAAAGTTAATAAATTCAGCAGTATAAAAAAAAAGCTTTTCTTAAAAGCTCAGTGTGTGCTAATCCAAGGGGTTTGTGATCTGGAAGAGAAGTCTGTTTAATCTCCAAAAGAGTTATTAATATGATTTAATATTTATGTACTGGTAATGACCCAATGATCGCACAGCGATACCCACAGATTATAGTTATTTGTCCAGTTGCCAGGAACCATGCGCGGTCTTTAGACTGCCATTCTTAAATGCTGCGCTTAACTGTTCATTATTTAAAAACATGTTTATTTTATTTTTTTATTATACAGAGAAGACTTGTCTGTGTGTGTGTGTATATATACCGGTGTATGTGTGTGTGTGTATATATATATATATATATATATATATATATATATATATATATATATATATATATATATATACATACATACATACATACATACATACATACTATGATCAGACTGAAACTTTGTCAAAGATAAGCAGGAGAGCTATGTTTGCATCCTTCTGAGCCAGTGGGAGGGGTGTGGTGTCAGTTTCCATCTTATCTAGTTATCAAACAAAGGATTGGTTCTTCTGCCTCTTCCCTCCTCCCAACCTTTTGCTTCACTGATTAATACAAACACAACCCTCCCTCATCCAGCTTTCAGGAAGTGATGTAGCAGATGTAAGACTAAATGGGTTCCTGTACTCCTAAACCGAGACTTACAAAAATTCAGACTTTCCCCCCAAATGTATTATGTCCATGACTCGCACGGCTGCTAATATTGTTTGTTTGGTACATAAGTGAAAACAAGTTTTCTTTCTTTAACTGCAGTGGTCCTTTAAGTAAAACTTGATCATTTGTAGACAAGTAGAGGGTTCCCTGGTGGTCCAGTAGTTAGGATTTGGTGCTTTCACCGCTAAGACCTGGGGTCGATTCCAGTCAGGGAACCAAGAGGTCAAACCACCTTGCAGCTATGCAGGTTGGTCTGGTCCGTACTTGGATGTGAGACTACCTAAGAATACCAGGAGCTGTATGCTGTGGCCACTGGAGAAGGAACTGGTAACCCACTCCAGTATCTCTGCCATGAATACCAAGTGGATCAGCATGGTGTGTTGCGGTCCATGATGTCATGGAGAGTCAGACACGACTAAACGGCACAAACGCATGACTCCTACAGCTATATTACTACTCCCCGGTTGAAGAAAAAACATTCTAACTCTCCCTTACCCACCAAAAAAACAGACAAGATAAAATCTTCTATATGTAGTCTTCAAAAATTCTTCAGATGTGCAGTTTTGCTTGAACTACAATTATCTTTTAATTATATGGTCAGTACCCCATTAACTACATAGTAGCCTTCTTCCATTTTGTTTCTAGGGAACATTGTCTTTGCTGTGCATATTTGTAACATTCTTGGTCTCCTCAGCAGTGGGCCTTCAAGTGACCTACTTCTGACTGCGTGATGGACCAGTAGTTGTAATCTCTCTCTGAACCTTGGAGGACTTGTTTGTCTTACAAAGCGAGACTTCAGTCTGAGCTCTTAATGGAGAATTAAATGGAGTGGCTTTGAAAGATTTAAGAACTTTTTGATACAAGCAGTGTTATTATTTACTCAAGTACGCTGCAGTATCACATCTATATACATTGATAAATGTATTTGCCACTGAGCCACTCTGCAGGATAAGAATGTTATTTCTATTCATATAGCCAATTTATTTCCCTGTGCCAGTCCAATTTTAGATCTGAAGCCCATAAATAAGACTTTAAATCCCTTAATGCCAAAAATACATACTGCAGGTTTGATATATTGTGTGTTATTGACCCATATATACTTTGTTGTAAGCCCTTAAGATATGAACCCCTACCAAATTTAATAGGGCTCCGATAAAATCTTTATTTATTCTGAGTTTGTTTTCTAGAAGAAATTGTTTTAAAATATAGCTTATCCGTATATCCTAATTATTATAATTCTATGTTCTATTCAGGATGATGAAAGCCTAAGAATTTTATTTTTTATTCTCCCTCCCATCAAATTATCACTAACCGAATTCCAACAGATCGTAAAAAGTCATCGTCGGAATTTGTGTTTTCAGTTGGAATTATTTTTGTATTTTTTATGACTAACACACAAGTTTACCATATGAAGCCATCTCTAATGTCGATTGCTTTTTACATTTGGTCAATGTTAGTAGTTTTTATTATTGCTTTGAAAGCCCCCAAAGCTCCTCCCTCCCCCAAAAAGTGCAAAGCAAATGATAATGGGGTGCATTACTGTCGCTCTCATTACATCTTCACTTTATTGATTTCTGTACTCATTTGTTTTGGACGCTGTGTGATAAGAGTAATTGCTTTTTAAGAGGTTCTACGTTATGTCTACAGCGAATTCAGGGGTGGATTCATGCACTATCAAACCATTAACTACAAAAAACTGAACTTTGTCAATTTAGCAGTTTAGAAAAGGAAAACACTTTTCCGCATGCTTTTCAGCCATCTAATTGATGGTGCAGAGCACATCTGGTGAATTCAGTGGTTGTTTTCATCACTTTTGTAGATGCAGACTTATTTTTGATATTTAGCTAAAAGGATCTATAAATAGTAAAATGTTATATCCTTGGGTTTCATGCATTATATGCTTGGTAGGCATTTGATATCTGTGGGGTCATTTAAGGTGCTAGGAAATAGCTTCCACAGAAGCCTTGTCGTGGACCAATAAGGTCTCACTTTTGATTAAAGTAATGACTGCCAATGGTTAATTTGTCTGTTTTTTAATTGGGGGAAACTATTGTATTCAAACCATCTTAAACACAGACATTTGTAGCACACTGGCTTGTTTTATCACATTCTTATTTTGGCTATTGAAATTGATCCAATTAGTACATCTCATATTTAGAGAGATGCCATTGCTTATTACAGTGCCCATAATAAATGCCCAGATGTAGTCATTACCTGGAGGTGCTGCAATCTTCTGTACACTTGAGACGTGAAAAAATAGGTTTTGTATCCATTCACTTGTTCCTGAAATAGAGGTAAACACTAATCATACTCCTTCCTTTTTATGACTGCATTTTCTCAATTGTCTGCACAATATTACAGAGCTGCCTTTTTAATATAGTTTTCTAATGAGTATAATACACAGGACTCTAGAATGCTTGATTCACTTCAGCTAGAGCATCAAGAGGGGGGACCCAATGTCTTAAAGGTACACTAAAACTGCACCAGAAGGAGGCCAGGTCCAAGTGCATCCTCCGCGATCCTTGGAAAATAATTCTGCTTGATGAGTGATTCTTTAAAGGGAAACCGTCAGGGTGTGGAGCAAGCTTATGAACCAATGTCTTTGTGAAAGATCTTACGTTTGCATTGATAATATCTTAAAAAGCAGTTTTATGATGTTGAATAAACTGGCTGCTCTCATTTTAGATGATTTGCTGATTCCATGGAGGAAAAAAAAATCATAAAGGCACTTTTATGGAAATTCTTGCACTTCTTTTTCATTATATTGAAACACTGCATACATTTATGAAATTATGAACATTTCTTGGTCCTTTTCTATTGAGAAGCCACACAGATTCAGAACCGTGGGATTGAGCTCTGCGCCACAGCACCACGTGGTGGTGTAAAAAATGTACTGCAAGCAAAGAACTATTCCATCCTCCGATCTGGCTCATAAGGTGCGCCAAATATAGCCATGGCCTCAGCGCCGTTCAAATTGTGCCACGTTGGAGGATGGAACAGTTCTTTGCCTGCAGTAAATGTTTTACACCACCCGGTGGTGCTGTGGCGCAGAGCTCAAACCCAGTCTTCTGGATTTGTGTGGCTTCCAAATAGACTAGATCCCATTTCTGATTACTAAGTATCACTATGTTACTATTTCTCTGATTTGATATTTTAGTAACAGTGTTTTTTTTTTTTTTTTTTGCTGGTTTGTCACTCTCTATGAGTATAAAGATTTTATAGACCGGAGTATCAATTTCTGCAGCTTGGGTTAGTGTTTTCCATGGATCCCTCCAGTTTTATTTTGACCAAGGGTTCCATGATACAATTACTAGATAATGAATTTGTGGGTAGGATTTTTTTATTTGGTGGGATCGGTTTTAGATTTTTGGGAGAAGTTTGGCATATAGGGTGCCTTTTTGGTGTACTGAACAGTTTTTGGAGTTCTGTTGTTCCATTAATACTTCTACAGACAAAGAGGGTTTCCCTACTGATATCTCTCAATTCACAATGAATAATTTTACAATGCTTGCACTTTAATCTATGTAGTATCGTGTCTTTATGTGAAAGCCACGTGGCTGTGAGCGATTGAAGTCATCCATTTCATAGGAGACCAAACATTGTGAAGACCCAGGTGCTGAGCTTGCTATCCAAGCTGAACAGCCTCCCTAAAGCTACTTCATTTTGTGCCCGACTTGTGAGCATACTGGACATAATCCAATAGTGAGACCTGTGTATATTCAGAGTCATTATGAAGTCATAGTTTTCGTGTGCCCTATACACATTAATAAAACACAAACACACATATCTCAAGATGTCTCTTGTGTTTTTAGAAGAACCTGAAAAGCAGTAAATGAGGGAAATATTTCTGGCTCTTAAGTAAAAGGTTAACCTGCAGTCAAAAAATACATCCTTTACAGATAATTGGGTTGGGCATTGCTTCTTTATCATTGGCTGTTTAATGTGACTTTGTCCTTTCGACTACAACATCAAAATCAACATTCTGTTTAGTCATACATCTTTACTCCTTTTTTTACTATCATTCCAGCCGTTCCCCCCCCCCCCCTATTTTTTTTTTTAAAGTTTGACTTAAATTCATTATAAAATAGTGTATTTTATAATTACAAAAGTCACCATAGACATACGGTATGTCCTGGGTAACTGTTTTTTTTTGTTTGTTTTTTTTCAAAATTTTCTCTTGATTATATGCAATTTAGAGCATAGCAGATATATGTATAAAATGGTTATTTAAATTCACTGAATTAGGAAATACAGATCTAACGGTAGATTAGATCTAAGAGGCCCAGCTAGTTTTTCCATTCTACCCAAAAAGTTTGATTTTATTAATTCCCAGAATGGCTTTGTTTTTCCCCAGACATGCTTGAATACCTTTTTTTTTTTTTTTTTTTTTTTTCTGGGTTTGTCCTTGTCACATTACACTTATCTCTTACCCTTTCTGTAAAGTAGTATGTAACTTATTCCAATAGATAACCATGTTCTCTCAATAATGAGACATTCTTTCAGCTCTGCCTGCCAGTGGTTCAGGTATATGCATGTTCACATTTTCAGGTCAGTGAGTCAGACTGGAGACCAGATGTCACTTTGTTACGGGAAGATATTTCCCATTGTGGACTTTCTGAAATCATTTAAATTATTTGAATATTGGTACACTGTTAATTAATGATATGCATAGGATGCAGAGCACCAATACTTTTTTCTTTGTTTCTACCTTTTCTTTTACATACTTAAATCTCAAGTTTTCTCTGCAACTTTTTTTTTATAACAAATGTCAATCTATCTGACCAAAATTCCATAGATCACAATAAATTGCATTCTACTTCTAAGCGCTCAGCACTCCCACAGTAAGCTTTCATATTCACTGATATTCATTGTAGGTTCCATGACATTTTTGATCAGGCTTCTACATTGTAATCTTTCATATCCTTATGGTATTTCATCCGAACAGAACACCCAATCCTCTAGTCTTATGGAATCAAATATGGATAGTGGTCTATCACTGCAGATTTGGAGAGAAAATCCCAAGTGTTTTATGAAGTCTGAATATTCTGAACTGAAAACCTGATTTAATTTCAGAAACCTATTACTAAGTGAGATAACTGTGTCACAGAATGTGATTGATATGTACAATTTCTCTAGGGTCACCATAACCGTGTGATTTTTATGGTTCCCTTTGCTAACCATATTAAAATAATTTATTTTAAAAATAGTAAAACTTACTATACATTTTTTTTTTGTATTTGGTGACTTTATTGTAGTATTTTTTTTAAATTGCCACATTATATTTCTCAGTTTTAGAATTTTGCTTCTGACAGTTTGGTGAGACCAGCCTTAAATCGAGTCTGTGCCATCCAAATCACAGAGATATTCTGTAATGGTAGAAATATATTAATGGTCATTGACAAGCCATATCCTCTAGAACCAGCCAGGTGGCAAGGGGAACATTTTGGAAAAGAGCTACTGCCAGAAAAGGCCATAAACCAGTAAATGACTAATAAATATAAATATGCCTACCTATTTTGTGTGTATATATATATATATATATATATATATATATATATATATATATATATATATATATATATATATATATATATATATACACAGGGAGTGCAGAATTATTAGGCAAAGGAGTATTTTGACCACATCATCCTCTTTATGCATGTTGTCTTACTCCAAGCTGTATAGGCTCGAAAGCCTACTACCAATTAACCATATTAGGTGATGTGCATCTCTGTAATGAGAAGGGGTGTGGTCTAATGACATCAACACCCTATATCAGGTGTGCATAATTATTAGGCAACTTCCTTTCCTTTGGCAAAATGGGTCAAAAGAAGGACTTGACAGGCTCAAAAAAGTCAAAAATAGTGAGATATCTTGCAGAGGGATGCAGCACTCTTAAAATTGCAAAGCTTCTGAAGCGTGATCATCGAACAATCAAGCGTTTCATTCAAAATAGTCAACAGGGTCGCAAGAAGCGTGTGGAAAAACCAAGGCGCAAAATAACTGCCCATGAACTGAGAAAAGTCAAGCGTGCAGCTGCCACGATGCCACTTGCCACCAGTTTGGCCATATTTCAGAGCTGCAACATCACTGGAGTGCCCAAAAGCACAAGGTGTGCAATACTTAGAGACATGGCCAAGGTAAGAAAGGCTGAAAGACGACCACCACTGAACAAGACACACAAGCTGAAACGTCAAGACTGGGCCAAGAAATATCTCAAGACTGATTTTTCTCAGGTTTTATGGACTGATGAAATGAGAGCGAGTCTTGATGGGCCAGATGGATGGGCCCATGGCTGGATTGGTAAAGGGCAGAGAGCTCCAGTCCGACTCAGACGCCAGCAAGGTGGAGGTGGAGTACTGGTTTGGGCTGGTATCATCAAAGATGAGCTTGTGGGGCCTTTTCGTGTTGAGGATGGAGTCAAGCTCAACTCCCAGTCCTACTGCCAGTTCCTGGAAGACACCTTCTTCAAGCAGTGGAACAGGAAGGAGTCTGCATCCTTCAAGAAAAACATGATTTTCATGCAAGACCATGCTCCATCACACGCGTCCAAGTACTCCACAGCGTGGCTGGCAAGTAAGGGTATAAAAGAAGAAAATCTAATGACATGGCCTCCTTGTTCACCTGATCTGAACCCCATTGAGAACCTGTGGTCCATCATCAAATGTGAGATTTACAAGGAGGGAAAACAGTACACCTCTCTGAACAGTGTCTGGGAGGCTGTGGTTGCTGCTGCACGCAATGTTGATGGTGAACAGATCAAAACACTGACAGAATCCATGGATGGCAGGCTTTTGAGTGTCCTTGCAAAGAAAGGTGGCTATATTGGTCACTGATTTGTTTTTGTTTTGTTTTTGAATGTCAGAAATGTATATTTGTGAATGTTGAGATATTATATTGGTTTCACTGGTAAAAATAAATAATTGAAATGGGTATATATTTGTTTTTTGTTAAGTTGCCTAATAATTATGCACAGTAATAGTCACCTGCACACACAGATATCCCCCTAAAATAGCTAAAACTAAAAACAAACTAAAAACGACTTTCAAAAATATTCAGCTTTGATATTAATTAGTTTTTTGGGTTCATTGAGAACATGGTTGTTGTTCAATAATAAAATTAATCCTCAAAAATACAACTTGCCTAATAATTCTGCACTCCCTGTGTGTGTGTGTGTGTATATATATTATATTTAATTACACACACTAAGTAGATGGGTAGAGTTATTACATATATAATGTGTGACTATGAATTAAGTAACATACTGTGTGGCTGAGTTTGGCATATTTTTATATACAACAGTTTCCATCACTTACTGTGGTAATGCAATGGTGTATATCACCAATATTTCAGTACTAGCGACTTGCCCGTCAAAAATGACGGGGCAATAAAATTTGAAGCCATGGTAATGCTGTTTGAGACGTAATTGAAACTGTTTTGTACTGTGAGGACCTTTGGCGCTCATTGCGAGGCTCAGGACCTTTGGCGCTCGTTGCGAGCCTCTCCTGTCGTGTACTTTTGGTCCTCTGAGAGAGATATATATGTAGTGAAGTAATAATTAATGATTTATTCAATAAATTAATATACTTATTTATAATTGATATATGCAGCGAGCAATAGGCTGAAGAGCTTGTATTTTGCATCTGCATAGAATATACATTGTGAGTGTTTGAAGTGTGCATTCTAAATAGGCTGCGTGCGCGATGTAAAGCGGTTGGTTTATTGTGTAAAGTGGCATTGTATAGTCGTAATGTTAATAATGTGGTACGCGTCTCGTGAGCATTTTACGGCTTTTGTAATAGTGTATCTTGTAGGTCGTAGTGTGATGTGTAAAGTGCTACGCGTTTTGCGCGGTCCGTGGTCGTGTAGCCTCGTTTTCATTTTTTTCGCCGGACATTTTTTTCCTCGCCTAGGCCATTTTCGCGTGGCGAAAATCATCTAAATCGAGTTAAATTTGCGTTCCACCTCACTCACAGACATCCTGGCTGTTGCCCCGTGCTGTCTGTGATGTTTTTGGGGTATTTAGTGTGTTTTCTGGGGTTTTTGTTTGGCCGCTAATCTCGTAAATTTTTGCGTCTCGTATCTTTTTTTTCTAATCTAAGTCCTATGGACCTTGCAAAGCGTGACGGCGTCTCGCAGTTTGACAACTATTATATGTGATTTACTAGTAACACTTTACAATACAGTTTGGAGTGCAGATGTTCTGTTGCATGTTTCTACATACATAGAGCCTCATTCAATTGCGAGTTGGCCAATTGAATAGGGCTCTATATAAGCACATAACATATTTTTTATACAGAACTTTTTAGTTACTGAACTTCTATCCAAAATCAAGGTCTTCACGAACTAAAAACTTCGGTCAAAAAATATGTTATGTGCTTATATAGAGCCCTCTTCAATTGGCAAAATTGCAATTGAATGAGGACCATAGTGTTATATTTACAGAGGTGAAAAATATAAAATATCAGCACAATAGCATAGAAATTACATCTATTCATTTAATGAATGCAACCACTCATACTATTCCTACTTATTGTCCACAACTGCAAGTGTTAGATAATCCTCTCAGATAAAATACTTATCAGGCCGGAGTATCCTGAATAGTAATTAAGTCCTAAAAATTGCAGCTTTCTCGGTCAATTATCTAACACAAATTTAAATATTTGTAATAACCATCAACTACAGAGATCCATATTTATAGGTAAAAATTTGATTTCTAACATAATCATTATCTTTGTTGTGTCCTGAATCACTAAGCTAGGGTGTCGCACAGTACACAACGCTTCTTAATTTTATTTTTGATGTTGTAACATTTTGATTTTGTGGTAAAAATCACCTGCCATTTTAAACAGGGAGGTGGATAGATTTATTATTATTATCGTTTTTTTGTCACACCCCAACATATTCTGTAGCGCTATGCATATGTTGTGATCAAGGCGAAACAATATTAGCACATTCCAAAAGATGGAGGACCCTGTCTTTATGGCCTATTAAAGTTGGACATTTATATGAATTTCATCCTTGGTCAAATGAAATCCTATGATCATAGTTCACAATATATTTGGTGATTTCGTTATTTCCACTACACCAGTACAATTACCATGCCTGCAAGAAGCTAATGGGTGCTACATTATACAGCATGGCCTTAACACTCCGCATTGATTGATCTTTTATGTATGGAGCACTGTTAAAAGATTGTTAAGTAGTATTGCATACAACCTTTAATCTGCATTTTTCTTTTGCCCACATGAGAAAGGTTTATCTAAGGATGGAAGAGAAGCAAGAATAGAAACATATTTTAATAGGCTTAGTTCCTAAGTACGTCTGCTCAGTATGTTTCAGGAAAGGGAGCAAGAGGGATTTTCTCACATTAACCCCTCTTAAGGTCCGTACAACACTGCCACTTAGCAAATCCCTCTGTAGTGTAATGCAGGCAGTGGAACCTTATTGTCTCACTAGTGGAATGTTCGCCACAGGTCAGTACATTATAACTATATTTGCCTTTAAATACTCATTAAAAACCTGTCTAAATAATTAAAAAATATGTATTAATGTAATTTTCATAAAAAATTTAACCACTGATTTTACTTATGAATTTAACAATATTATATAAAATGCAGAAATAAAAAGGTATATTAAATATGTAAATATCTTTAGTGCATTAATAGAATTTCTGTAAAGGAAAATAACGATTTATATTGACTTTAATGAAACAAGCTTTAACTTCCGTAATGTTTGTCTATATTTGTGTAGAATTAGGCCAGACTATAGGATCTACTTATTGCTTGATCTACCTTGCATGATGTACCCTCTACTACTACCATATTGTTATTTTGGCCGTAGTGTATAACCTGTGGCACTTTTTTTACTGCAGTCGATTATGTGTCTTTTTTTTACAAATATCTAATATTTTTTTCATGTAGAAAGTATATTTGTAGAATGAAGAGTTGGAAGGAAAACAGTATTTATTCTTGGTTGTTTGTGGTCTAGACTTGTGGTTCTCAACAGCCGGTCCCTGAGACCTTATTTGCTGCTCCTCCATGACAAAGCGGGATAAGAAGAACCTATCATCTTGAGCTTATCACTATTAATAGTCACCGTTCTATAGATAGGTTATTGAGGAATTTGTGTTGTTAAAATGTACTTTACTCAAATTGGTGCCAAATTGAGTATGCTAAATGAAGAATCGTCCTGTAAGAAATGTTCTGGTTCTCCAAAGTAGTCCCTAGAAGCATTGGAATTTAACCAGCCAGCCCACGGGACCACTGGAAGGAACCCAGCCTGTTCCCAGATCCCAAAATGTCCAAAACTACTGGTTTAGATGAGTATGTGTGTTACACAGGTTATGGGGATAGTAATGAAATAACATTCTGTGATTTCAGTTTGATGCTAAGGAAGCAGCGAGTCTCCAGGGAGGCAGGTGCTTATGTTTCCATTTGGAATGACTTCAGCTACTTATATTACTCCAGGGAGTCTTACCTTGTTTTTCAAATGTCAAGCTGTTACCCTGAATAGCTATCTTGTGATAGCAACTTACTCTGTAATAGCAATGCAGACCCTAATATACCTCATGGGAACTGACTAATTTAAACTAGCAGTAAAAATAATCTAGTATGTTTTTTTTCATCACTCTTTCATGCAATGGTAATCCTCTGACTAGATAGAGCAGGGACCTTGTCTGTGGATTATTACGTGACAGATTTAGAAATCCAGTGCTGCTGTATTTGATCTCCCTGGTTTTATCAAATGTGCTGTGCTTATTGTTCTGGATACAAGTGGTTTGGGCCTGCAAAACCTGGAAGAATAAAGGAAATCCATTGAATATACCAAAAGGAATGCAAGTGGGTTGATTTTGGTAAGCAACATATGAATTCCATCATTGATAGCCTAATGATTTTTTTGCTATATGATGGATAAAGGCAAACAAATCTTGCTCTAAATCCTATAACTGAGGAACGTCCGTCATTTTTAAGACCAACTTAATTTATTATGGAAATAGAAATATATTTTTTTTTGCGGACTTGCCTGATGTTTGGGATTCCAATTAGTTTTTATATGAGCTTCGACAACTGAACCCCAACTTCCGTAATAAATGTGTTGCATTTAAACGTGAGACAAATGATTTCGCATAGCACAACACCATGCTGCAAATCAGTCTCTCGGACAGCTGATGACTTTCCCTTTCCCTCTAAAGCTTTGAAGGATTTTACTAAAGCTATCAAACTATTTGGGCTTCCAAGTTTCTTTGCAGTCCATGTCGAGATCTTCTCTTCGGCATCTCTGCTTTTCAGCTGTTGTTTCCTTTGTGAGGATAATCATAAACCAGCCTGTAGTTTTAACATGGAAAGCTCAAAGCCTCCTTTACAGCAACAAAAATCTGGGATTTCTTGGCTGGCTAATGAGTGTTTGTGGATTGGAGGTAGCATTGTGGCTTCGCCAAATATGAAAATTGGTCAGATTGGTAAGACATATGCATTTATATATCCTTTATTTTCTTTATAATATGCTCACATTTCTGCATGTCTTTCTAGTGTTGCTATGATGGGTTTTTTTTTCTTTTTTTTTCTTGAAAAGTCAGAACAAATTCTTTCATTCTTCTTAATTGCTATAATTGGCTTTCCAGCATATGAGTTGTCTTTTGAGCTTTCCTGGATGATTAAATTAAAATACAAGTCCACAAGTAATGAAAACGCTACAGATGGAGCAAATCTATTTCCTTTTTGTCCTTTAGACATTCTTTAATACTCATTTAAGTCCCTGACCAATTTCAAGACTCTTAGTCCTGTATCTCTTAATAATAACATGCAGTAAACCACTGATTTAAGGGCATCAACTCTAGCATCATTCCTGAGTAATGGCAGACAAGAGAAGACTTCGGAAAGCGAACATAGGTAGGGAAACAAGTATTTTGTTGTAGATTCCCCTGACCCTCCTAAAGCTTTTGGAATATATCAAATATTATTTATGAGTGTAACGGCATGGTGTTTGGCATTAGTCTGTATGTACCAACAGATGAATCGTCTGTGTTTTTAAGTCTTTTTTGTGTAACGTTATACCGTTTTTTATTTTTTAGGGTTTTTTGTTTAGAATAAACAGTTTCTATATGTAGTAAAAATTAGATGCAACAGTATTGTAGTTGTTTCTTAGCACAGGATTAACCATGTGACAATTGGATCATACATAAATGATGATGTTCTTTGTGGGATTGCATAACGCTTTAGGGTGCAGTGAACTTTAAACTGCTACAACTGGCATCTATACACCAATTCCTTCAGAAAATGCTGATTTTATTTCTTATTGTGCTGCTGATTTCTGGTGTATTCATGCCTTGGGCTGCTCTGTCTCAGCAGTATTAATATATCATATATTTATACATTATAAACTTCTATTTTTGATCCATAAGTGTTGCCTATGTTAGTGCTCTGGATACTTCTGTGTATGCAGTACTTTAGTTCTGTGTGCGTTATTGTCAAATGCTTTAACACCTAATTAGCAATTTAAGTTGCAAAGATGGTTAATTTTGCTATTTTCAATAAAATAGGTTCTCCTACAAGTTAAGTGAATCATGGGAAATGACAAAGCCGTGACAAATGTGGTGCAATACAGATAAATATGTGGCCCTAGTAATATACAGTATTCTGCTACACTGGGTTTGGGAAAGGACACGTTTTCCTCTAAATCAGGGGTCTTAAGGAACTAATCTATGTAAAAAAAACTTTTTAGTGTAAGTGACCAAGAACAACCAGTGTATAAGATTGCCTGCATAACTTAGGCACTTGTATATTTCTTAGTTCACTGACATAAGATCAGAATTGTGTCGAGGTTACTTATTTTGCCAACACTCATTTGAGTTCACAACTACAATTTTATTTTTTTAAACTTAGGATGAATTCAGGCTTGACCTGTTGATATGTATTGAGCCACAGATTGTTTACCCCTACTCAAGATGGACAACACTACAAATAACCTATCTTGATTTTTTGGTGGGTCAGAATATAACTGGAATTTAAATCTGTTAGTTTGCCTAATTCCCTCCCAATTTTGTTGTAATGTTCTATATTTTCAGCTATTCTAAAATCACAGTGGTCTGTCTATCTAATGTTTATGTATTTCAATGTCTTGCTCCTGAAGTTGTACATAGATTGGCTTTTATCTACCCCACTAAGGTTTGGAGAAATATCTTAACAGAAAGCCACCTTAAAGTAACATAGAGAGATTTTTGACATTGGTTCTGCCCAGAGTATTGCATTTGTTCATATCCAATACATGCAAATCTTCTCCAACGCTGACAATGGAGATGATGGGCTTGTTTCTGGTATAATGATCATCTTACATAATACCATAATTTTAGAACTCCTATTGACAATAATACATGTATATCCTTCTCCAATATAATAACCCTTTAATAATCATGTGCAGAGTCCGCTTTGTGAAATCTACCTGTGCAGTAACTATTATTACCTTCATTCCTCTTCAGGTCATATCACGGTGTATGATTTATTCGATTTCATCGGGGAGCATGTTTTTCTTAACAGTGCCTTAAGGGAGTCGAGCTGTTTGAATGTCAATGCAATTTTACCCTGGTTTATCTTGGTTATGTAAATCTGTAGCACGTTGAGTTAGTTGATGAATTCCAAGTTCTCTTCAATGAATGTAAAATGCATTTATTATTCATGAATCTTGTAGAAAGTAATCACTTGATCCACTGGTGTTGGTTCTTATTTCAGTTTGCAGATGTAGTAATACTTGAGGTTTTGTTTTTTTTCCATTTAATTGGTTAGACTGAATATTTATTTTTTGTGACCTGTGAATAGGTAGGAAAAGTCCTATGCACTTAATGGAATATATTAAAATATGTATTAGAATATTGGTTCATTAGCCTATATTTGATTGCCACATTTGCGGTTTTATTGCAAGTGGTCTAAATTATCATTTTTGGCATTATTACTGATATTATTTAATCTTATTAGATTTTTAGATGTGAGTAGGAGTTTTCCTCTCTTCATAATCATCTCTAAATATTTATAACCCATATGTAAGTATTTTTGTTAAGGTATAAAGTTGACCAGAGAGAAGCATTATACATAGGACAAATTACACGGCACAATATTGTAATAGGTGTGTGTGTGTGGGGGGGGGGGGGTTTGTTTTTATTGGACTGGTGGATGGAACTTGGGTAAGGGGCTGGGATAGGAATTGGATGAACAGAAGGGGAATAAGATAACCATTATAAGATATTAGACATTTCTGGTTCTATTGTCTTTGTTTCCAAGGTTTTGACATATTTCAATGACTAACCAAAGTGGTGTATATTCAGATATATCGCCACTATATGAGATATCATATGATAACGGAAATGGGAAACCTATATATTTAGCATTGGTAGTTAGCTTACCTAGAGAAACAATTTGTATATCTAAAATTTAAGTAGTGAAAAGTAGTTGTGATGCAGTGTATGGGTTCCTCTAAGGTAAAAGTCCCACTATATGACATCCCAAACCATGTGAGTCCTTTTTTCCCCAGCTTTGTGCATTTTATTTTTCTTTAAGAATACACGAACATGATTACAGGAGTCTGTTATGGAGGTATGCATCTATTAATCCTATATATGATACTATATTTGCTGAAGCTCTTGTCATAAAGTGGTTCATTTTAAATAATTGGTTCCTCTTTTGGTCTCTTGACATGTTGGAAGGTATAATAATGATTTCATTTTTTCTTATTTCCTCTTATACACTAAACACTATTTTTTTTTTTTTTAATTAACTAAAATACAATTTCCCAGTGCTACACATGGTTAGTTGCTAGATGATATTGCTTTCTTGGCTGCCTTCTAGATATTGTTTAAATATTTTCAGTAATTCTATTACTTTTTTTTTAAATTCTATTTAATGATGCATTAAAAATTTAATTTATTTTCTAATATGCTTAAAATCTGTAATTATCGGTATGTTTACAGGTAACTCCCATTCCCTTGTTGCCTCTGTACCTGAGGTTTTATTCATCTTTTCCTTGTGTTTCTGCAGTACATAAATATGAACTCTAGATCCTCTGTGTAAGGAATAATTGCATCGGTGTACTGATCCATCATAGCAACAGTTCAATATTGTATAGAAAAGCGAAACAACAGTGCAAAATTAAATTCAGTGCCATAAAGATAACATCTAAAGAGCAGAAGGAAATGAATAAATGTCTCAAAATATTTTGAAGTGTCCAAGAAGTCTCTGAAAAGAGTACTTTTTCAGGGTTGTGTGCAGTTCCATTTTAGACCAATAATTTAGCATGTAAATACAAATGTGTAACCGACATTGGCCGTATTGGTACTTTATAAATAAATGATGATGATAATATATGGGGCCTCAAGTACAAACGTATTCCATAACTCTAAATACAGGGGAAACAGAGAATATATAAGATTCCTGAGATTATCAATAGGAAAATATTGCAGTCTTTAGATAGTAAATTTGCAAGTTTTTAATCTTGCATGGTGCTTGGGGGAAGCACAATGGACACTGGATTCTAAGCCATCTATCCTTTGCATCTTGTTAAAATTGTAATTGTTTTTGACTGGAACTTAACCCTGTATAGCTCAACAGAATATGTTGGCACATTACAAATTAATAATAATAAAAATAATATTGCAATAAAAGTAGAGTTCTCTTGGAAATGTTGTTTTTGGTTTGAAAATCTATAATATTGTAAACTTTTACTATTATCTTTATTATTATAGTGCAAGTTACTGCAAGTAGTCAAAATAATATCTTGTCTTCTATGTATTTTAAAGGGACATGGAAGGTTGCCGCCTTTAATAAAATTAACTACCTAAGTTTGTGCTTGCTTATCTAAACATGTTAACAGTTGCTTACAAGATCTGTTTTTTTACTCACTGAAACCTTTCAAACAGTCACTGCAAATCTCCGCCCCTGTAATATTTACAATATTTCTATATATGTTTTACTAGCCAATAAGAGGCTGCGTCTCATCCGCATTGTAGTAACATGCTGCTGAAACATCCTGTCCGAATCCTATGTTATCAAAAATCGCCATGAGATATATGTATGGTTAACCCATACTCTTGTGGTTTGTTGAAAGACTTTGATTTAGCTGCCATTCTCCTGGTAGGATTGTGGATCTGCTTAGGAAATCGGCTCGCCAATTGTGCTTTCCAGGCAAGTAAGAAGCAGCTTTCCCAAATAAATGATCCTCTGACCAGGACACAATTGAAAGGAATTATTTTAGTAATATTTGGCTTTTTGTTCCTCCTTGTTGATTTATATAAGATACTGCTTCCTTTGTTGTCTATATGAAACATCACAGGTTATTGTATAAGGAGGTTGGCAGTTATTGTATGGCTTAATAAACTGCACACAATTCTAATATATGTAATGAAGTTTCTTGTCTTCTTTATTCTGCTATTATAGAAACCAGAACCTTTTGTAAAGGTCCCTGGAGTAGTGGCCAAGCTAAAAGGAAGGTATGTGAACTGCCAGTGTAGATTGTTGCAAAATCCTACATACTTCTGATGTACCTTTTGACATAATAGGCTTCTTTTAGGTCAGAGGTTCTAGCCCGATTCCCAGAAATCCCCAAAGAAATTCCTGATAATGACTTAATTTAGAAATACCCCACATTTAGGTTTTTGTTGAGAAGTTTTAGATCTATTATTGGGCACTACTCTCTTCTTGACTTTGTGGTTAGAAATAAGTTTGAGTCATTCTGCATGAGGAATTTTATGAATGATTCTTGTTCTATGACATATATAGTTGTGGTAATTGCGAATGTTGGTCACTCAATGTTAAAAGTTACGGGCATGCGCAATGAGCGCCGAAGGTGTTCATTGCAGGGCTGGCAATTGTGGCCTTTCAGGGTCCCTCTAAGTGTCCTCTGTCCTGTCATAGTTGGTATTTGCCCGAGGTAGCTCCACCGATGGAGGATGCAAACAGATTGATGGCGCTGTCTGCTATCACAACTAAGCACGTAGCACTTAAGCACAGATCGCAAGGGACAAAAAACTTTAAAAAATTACGACTTTAACGGCCGCTCATCGCGAGGCATGCAAGTTTTATTGCTGTCATTTTTGACGGGCAAGTCGCTAGTGAACATAAGAAAAGCTTTCTTTTTCTCTGTTTTTGTAGAAGCTTTGACTGAATAATAATCTGTTTGGTACTTGGGAGTTGACTTCCATCCTACAACCTTGGCATATGATGAAAAAGACCCATGAATCTGTTACTGACTTTGGCTAGGTATTCATGAATCCTAGAAGTCGGGACCCCTTAGTAGATAAATAATCTATATTCTCTGGAAATAGCTTGATCTAGTTTCTTCCCAAATAGTATTTCTCCATCGAAAACTAAGGCACAGAAACCAGATTTTGGAAATGTTGCCAGTTCTCCATGATCTTCACTTCAGAGCTCTTGTGGAAACTACAACAAATCCAATTATCCTGCTTGATAATCTTGTCCGTTTCACAGAAGCTTCTGAAACTGAAATCAAATGGCAATAGTTTATCCAGCAGAAATAATGCTTGATTTTCTTCTGGCTTTTCTTAAGAGCCTCTTCTACAGTGCCTTGCATAAGTATTCACCCCCCTTGATGTTTTTTTTTACCTATTTTGTTACATTACAGCCTTAAGTTCAATGTTTTGTTAATCTGAATTTTATGTGATGGATCAGACCACAATAGTCTAAGTTGGTAAAGTGAAATGAGAAAAATATATACATAAAACTATTTTTTAGAGATAGAAAACAGAAAATTGGCATGTGTGTATGTATTCACCCCCTTTGTTAGGAAGCCCATAAAAAGCTCTGGTGCAACCAATTACCTTCAGAAGTCACATAATTGGTGAAAGGATGTCCACCTGTGTGCAATCTAAGTGTCACATGATCTGTCATTACATACACACTCCTTTTTTGAAAGGCCCCAGAGGCTGCGACACCTAAGCAAGAGGCACCACTAAACAAACACTGCCATGAAGACCAAGGAACTCTCCAAACAAGTAAGGGACAATGTTGTTAAGAAGGGGTTTCACTAGAAAATTCAGTACGATCCTCTTAGACAGCTGAATCATTTTTCTTCCCTATGATGAAAGGGCAAGGGTTAAAATTCTTGTATAGCCTTTCCATTGCCTCTTCTACTGCCATAGTTATCTAATCTCACATATAAGGTATTTTGAAAAGTCACAATAAAGTAACTGTAGCTGAGATTGGAAAAGACTATTGGTCCATCCGGTTTATCCTTTTTTAGATCTCCTCTGATCATTGTAATATGTGAATTGTTAATTGATCTGGAGGAAGGCAAACAAAAACCATTTGAAACATTGCCATTTGTTTCATAAGGAGAAAAATATTCCTTCCTGAATAGTTCTGAATGTTATATCCAACCAATTTTTAAAGTTATCTATTGAATCTGCTGTCACAACCTCTACAGACTTCCCTAACTGTGAAGAACTATTTTCTTTCCTTAACAAATCTTTATTTTCTTCTAATCTCAAGGAATGACCCTTGACAAAAAACTTCCCCTGACAAATCCTTATATTGACCCTGGATGTATTTAATATAAGGTCATAATATACTCTCTAGAGAAAATAAGTTTAATTTTTGTATTTCTTAATAGTTTAGATGATCCATCCATCCATTCTTCATTTTCTTGCCCTTCTCTGAAAACAATGTCATTTTAGAGATGGAAAAGTACAAGTTAGTGCCCAAAACTGTACTTAATATTCTAAATGAGGGATTTATTTAGTGTCAGACATTTACTGTGCCAATCACAAAAACTTGGTTGGAATGGCCCAATATAGCCACCGTGGATGCATAATACATGTAGAAAGTGCTGGGAGAAGAAACATTATAAACTAAAAAATGCATCCGAAAGAATGAAACTACTCTGAGAGGACTTCAAATAAATGAGAGAAGCGAAGAAACTGAAATGGCATATGCAGAAACTAAAATCACATAAACATTACCCATATAGTGCAAAGATACATAATATGTGAGATCTACCCAAAGGTAAAATGCAAACAAAAATAAATCCATTCTAAGCTAAAAAAGAAGCGTTTGTTAATATATAATAAATATCACAGGAATTCTGAATTTCCATAATTAAGGTATGTAGGCTCACATACATAAGTCCTATTTAAAAGGAAAATTTCACAAGCAACATTAATTTGGTTTACTTTGAAAGTGAATTGAATACAAAAATCTACCATGAACCTTGTATTTGTTAGGACATCAGACATTGACTCAGCCAACCCGCACTATTCACCTTCTTTCATTTCCATCCTTTTATGTCAGATGGATTGATCTTGAGAACATTTTCTGTTCGTATTCTGGCTGTTTTTGTGTTTGCACTATAAAAGTTGCATAACTAATTCAGGGCTTATATAATGGACAGTTGTATACACAAATCAATGAAATAAGAGGGATACTTTCCTTTTGGAAGTTCTTTATTCTTCAAATATGATTGTGATTTTTTTTTTTTTTTTTTTCTTCTTTTTTTCCTCTCCATGTCTGGTTACTACAGCAACACAAGCAAGTGGAAGCTCTCTACTGATTCAGCTGGTGCTTTGAAAGGTTGATGTCATTATGTCTCAAGGTCACACAAAGTGTTGTCACAAGGATTGGGTCCATGCTCACCTGGTTCAGAGGCAGTAACACTGCGCTACTCCTGAAGTCTTTACTGTGTTTTTACACAATGGTCTGCAGCTCGTTAGACGATTATGTGAAGTGCGAATGCTGTACCAGGCATAGCCATTAGTATATCTTTCGCTGCTATATTACAGTGCAGCAATTATTGCTTTGTGTATTTGATAACCGCTTAATGCTCTGCAGTTCTTTTTGAGCAGGGAGCAAATTACAAAGTCGCTTAGTACTAAAACCAGGCTGTTCTCAGCAAATCTGAAGTGAGGCTCTGGATACAAAATTACCTGATGTTCTCATGCTCCTTGGGGATGCTTCCTTTCCTAGAATCTTGTGGCATTGTATCCTGAGCCAAGTGGTAATAGGGCATTGTTTGTATGGAAAACTAGTTCAGGTGTTCAGATCCTATTTTGTTACACTTACTTTTTCCTCCCCCCTCCCTTACTTGGTTATATGTTTTAATTAATGGAACATAACATACATTTTTGGTGATGTGCTATGGTTAAAGGAAAATTTAGTGGTAGAAAAATGTGTGTGTATGTATATATACATGTGGTTGTCTGAGCAATGCGTTCATTGGAAGCCTTTGGCACTCATCGCGGGCCTCTCTCCTCGTACTTTTTTTTTCTTTATGATAATTAATGATTTAATTAAATAATATTCTTTACCTATTAGTACCTATTTGTAATTAATATATCCAGCAATCAATTTCCTGAAGAGCTAATATACTGTTTTGATTTTCCTGCAGCATACAATGTACATTTGAACTGTTGCTGACCTGAGGTGTAAGTGTCAGCAATGTGTCAAGTGTGCAGTGTAAATAGGCTGCGTGCGCAAGTGCAAACCGTTTGTTTAGTTGTGTATATCGCTAAATTGAAATGGTAATGTTGTTAGTTGCAAGTTAGTGTTGTAAAATGGCGGCGATTGTCTGTGTTACGCAGGTGTGTATAATTTTCCATCCTTCCTAATAGTGTATTTTGTACATTGTACGTTCCTGGGTGAAAGTCTTATGTGCTTGGCGTTGTTTTGTGTGGTTAGGGGTTGTGTAGCCTTGTTTTTTTTTTTTTTTCGGCCGCTATTTTTTTTCTTGCTTAGCTGATTTTCAGGTGCCAAAAATGCTTAAATTTGCATGCAACCTCACTCCCAGACGTCCTGGCTGTCCCCCTGTGCGCTGTGTGTCTGTGTTTTTTTTTTTGTTCACAGAGAATGAGCCGCCATAGAGCCTCCACCTCTGCAAATGCGGACACTCGCTTTGTGAGGTCCGCTTTTGCCGCAAATGCGGACCCTCGCGAAACAATGAGCCTTTGGCTCATTGCACCTGACCTTGGAGCCTCCACCTCTCTTTATTATGATATTCACATCCTACATGTATGTCAGTGAAAAGCTCATCTAGACCACCACCCTATTAATTTCCCTCAATGTGGAAAACCGTAGCCCATAACGTAGCTCGCAAGACTTACGGCTATTAAATTGGCCTCTCAAAGCTACACGCAAACGATTTGGGGGTTAGGTGTGAAAAAACCCTACAGGACGTGGAAATTTGTTCTTCTCTCTTTCGCAAATCCTTTGTTCTCTCAAGCCCTTTACTGCTGCGTTTTAATTTCGCTATTAAATTGCAGCAAATCCACTGGCATTCAACCCCGTAACCCGCAAATGAAGCCAACGGGTACTAGAGAGGACCCACAAGGGGGTTAAAGTCCTATCCGTAGCAATGTAAATGCAAATAAAAACATACTACTGCACTTAATCTTAATACTTGACATCACTTTCCCTTTAATTATAATCGCACAACATTCTCAGGCTCGCAAATCTGTAATATAAAATACTTTTATTTATTTTTAATTTCCGTGTTATATCAATCCCAGCAATGTGTTAATACATATAATGGAACTTGCCTGGGGTAGAATATCATATTTACTGATTTTATGAATATTGCATTAGTTCTGGAATGCGGGTCTGTCCGTACCCCATAATTGATACCCGTAAGGCTTTGAAATCTAACCTCCATTTTTCGGTAACGTAATGCTGACAATCTCTTTTACCATTGGCTCCGTCTAGCAGCCTTATTAAATTGTGATTCGGCAAATTGAAAAGGGCTATATTTAAGCACATAGCATATTTTTTTTTTACAGAAGTTTTTAGTGAAGACCTTGCTTTTGGATAGAAGATCACTAACTAAAAACTTCTGTAAAAAAAATATGCTATGTGCTTAAATATAGCCCTTTTCAATTTGCCGAATCGCAATTTAATAAGGCTTTAAATCCGTAACGGGTTTGACTAATTGATCATGATTTTTCTTGAACTATAATTTTATCCTCCATAATTTAGCTGCTAATGTTGTTTCATACTTCAGAAATGTGAAGTTTTTCCCCCCAAAAAAAATGTTTTTAAACCTTAAGAAACTAACACTATTCTCGGCTGTGTAAGCCACGGACAACAAAATTTGGATTTCCCATAAAATGTTTTTAACATTGCTTATGGACCGAGTAATTAATTTTGTGTTTGTTAAATCACTTCCTGAGTCCTTGATCATGGGACATATGATATATATGATATATGATATATGATATATGATATATATATATATATATTTTTTTTTTTATCCATGGGAGATAATCGAGGTGGGGACGGGTAGGAGATAGATAACTGGATCTGATTAACATCCACACCATCCCTTCTTCATCCATTTTTTTGGGGGGTAATTTAAAACATGCTTACTGACTTCTAGTTAGACTGAGCAGCGCCTGTTTTGAATTACAGCTATTTCCCGCCTCTCACCACATATTTACATAGTTTTATTAGTCTGGTGCCTTTTTTCTATTGTTACTGGCCCTTCCCTTACTGGTCACTCATTTACCCAGATAAACCGTAGCTACAACGCTAATGCTGGATTCCCTCTAGTTATTAGAGGCAAGAGAGTGAATTTTGAATCCGTGAAACTGGACCCCTACTATTGGTTGGCCCAGCGACCAAAAGGACCAAAAACTATATAGCTGACGTGTCATCCTGATTGGGCCATCAACCCTATAGATGGAATTTTAAAGTTAAGAATTGTTATGTTACTGTTTTACAACGTCCTATTTGTTCTGTGTTCCTATAAAATTGTAACCCAAAATAAATCCTTCAGAACATACATTGCCCTTATTCGCATCTGTACCAGTTCCATGACACTATTGTTCATTGGGACTTAACCTTCTATTTCCCTCACAGGACATTTTACGGTTAACCTATTGCCTCTGGTAACTGGTACCCTCTAGGCATATAGTACATATCTCTCTAACTTGATATATTTGTAAGGCACTATTTCAGCTGAATTCGTATTTGTGATTGTCATATTAGTGTTTCCTGCATCCTGCAATAAACTTGTGAGCAAAAATGATTTTACAAACCTCTGGTGAGATATGAAATTTGGAAGTTTCTTCATATTTCATGGTTATTGGCTTCTAGAGATCTCCCATAAATGTAATATGAGCTTTTTAAAAATGTTATCAATCTTTCCATTTTAAACTCATACCCTGGAATAACTTTGTGTCTGCAATATACTGTAAACTAAAAACATCTAAGTACAGTAGGATGCTGCAAAATGTGTATGGAACTACAGTGAAAAAATACATCTCCTACGTTCTCCCAGTCTATGTGCTATAGATACTAACTGGGACATTGCTTCATTACTGAGAATTTCCTACATGGATACATCATTTGGGATTTAATTAAGATACTCCCTGTGTCCACCAGCTAATCTATGAACTCGTATTTGGCAGCATACTCATATATACATGATGAATTTCTGCATTTATTATTTAGATAAAATTGCACAATTTTTGTATGATGGCCTCTTATTAAAAAGGCAATGTATTTAATGTTATATAAATAAAATGTTATGATATTTTCAAACTTCCAATAGTTTTTGTATGCATAAAAAGAAGCAAAAGTAGTTTCTGACTTTGCTTGTCAGAAAATGACTCCTTCTATTGTATAGCTGCTAATTGGTTGGCAGGGCATTTTGGTGGCATCCGGCCTTGACCATAATTGTGCACATAATGGGCAACAAAAGTAAATGAAACTTGGCATGCAGACTAGGCATTGCATTATTACACAATACGAAGTCATATCTTAATTCTCTGTTTTAATGTTTAAAAGAAACAAAAAAAAGCTAATATTCTAACGTTCATGTAGGAGGACTGGTGATAAAGTGCTGATGGGCAGGACTCTGAAGTTGTAATCAAGTCTTGTCTATACTCCCTAGATTATGGCAGAATCCTAGCCTATAACTTTATCACTCCCCCTATTTATGGGAGTAATGGGAATTTAATTCTATATGATATTTAGAAAATCTTTCAATTAATGTCTAATTTTGGATATCTCATCTAATGCTTTATATTTAGGTTAATTTTGTTTTTATCTTCTTTCACTGTATTTAAAGCATGATATCCAGATTTTTTTTTTTTAGATGCCTTTTATTACTCCATTTCGGGGGGAAAAATGCTCTTTCTTCATGTCTTTTAGAGAAACTAAAGGTTAAAATGTAGGAGGAAATTACCCTTAATGTCAGGTTTTCTTTTACAATTTGCTACTGAGTGAAGTAATAATGATTTTTTTTTTGTTCACATTGTTTTCATCATTTATAAGAAGCTGCTAAAGTGGCCACTCAGAATATGGAAGTATGTCCCATTTATTGTTCGCAGTTACAGCAATTTTTGTTCAAAATTATAAGCTACTTTTTCTAGGGGTCAGATTTATTTAGTTAGCTGTACATTGGAGCTAAAGCTTTCTGTATTAACTCAAAACTTGGTTATAGTCCAACAACATCATAGGTCATTTTTGTTTTGCAATTTATACATTTGTACAATCCGGCAATGTTTTTCTATTCTGTCATTTTGAATGAATAAGAGTTCTTTTCTTACCCTAGGAATGTTGTAGCAGATTCTTGGCAACGTTAGCAGTTTTTGCAGAAATGGAAAGTACTGAAATATAATTTCAGTTGGAGTTTTATTTAAAAAAATAAAAAAGTGTTAGATAAATTGAGCATTGTATATTATAAAAAAAAAAGTTGTTTTGTATATTTAAAATTTATAAATGTGTGTGTATATATGTATATATATCTAAATCAACTGGATATTCTGTACACGAATCACCTTTTTCTCTAGTATATACAAGAAATAAATATATTCCATATTGAGCTCCTTTGTATCTCCCAAGCACACCACACAATATCTTGGTGAATGGTATTTTCCATGCAGTTAAGGATTCTGGGTAGTGATATGAAATGGAGTGTATTGCCTTTTTGGCATTTCCTCATTAAATATAGACCTTTCAGCATATCCTAGGCAGCCTTTATCCCTTACAGACTGTAAGGGATAAAAATTGATTTTGTGAGAAAATGTGGCAAGTGACCTATAAAAGACAGCTCTGTTTTTTTTTTTTTTGTTTTTTTTTTAACAAATCTAAGCTATAAAGGATACACAGACACTATTTTTTTCAAATTATTTATTAAATAAAAAAGTCAACACCATGCTGCTCGGTGGAAATTAGGCAGACCTGGGTCTCCGTCCCGTGTATGCCAAACCTCCATTGCATTATTAAATATATTAAACTAGCGACTTACCCGTCAAAAAATTACGGCAATAAGATTGTAAGGCAGGTAATGTTGTTTGTGTGCGACATTAATTTTGTTGTTGTTTCAAGATCCTTCGGCGCTCATCGCGTGGCTCGCAATGAGCGCCTTTGGCGCTCATTGCGAGGCTGTTGGTTGTTTGTGTGCTATGAGCAACATTGTGTTTATTTTTTTGTATGCCAATGAATAATTACTAAAATAATAAATTAATATACTTTACCTCTTTTGAAGTAATATATTCAGGAAGCATTGTGTTGAAGAGCTGACAATCTGTTTTCATGTTGCCGCAGCATACAATGTGTGTTTTCCGTGCTGTGGAGCTGTTGTGTGTCAGCAATGTGTGCAGTGTGTATTGTAAATAGTGTGCGTGCACGAGGAAAAACTGTTAGGGTAGCTGTGTACTTCCGGATTGTGTAAGGTAGTGTTGTAAAATGGTGCCTAATGTGGTACGCGGCTGTGGCTGATTTTGCGTCCTTGTTCTTGGATGTCGTCCGGCTTTTTCAAAAAATCTGTATGTTTGGTGGTGTTTTGCGTCTTTTTAGGGTCCTGTAGCCTCGTTTTTGTTTTTTCCGGTGGTCATTTTTTCTCTCGCTTACGTGATTTTCGGGTGTCTAAACTCTGTAATTTGGACTTATATGGGGGTGTAACTTCACTTGCAGAGGTCCTGGGTGCCCCCCCCCCCTTGCTGTGGGTAATCTTTTTATGTGTTTCTTGTGTGTATTTATTGTGTTTTTAATGTTTTCATGTGCGCGGGATATGGGCAGTAAGGTCGTATTTTTGCGAGGTCGTAATGTTTTTTTTCCCCCACGTCTCATATTTTTGTTTCTTTGGCGCTCCATGCCATCATCTGAGGCCTTCGCTTCACTAGCCTGCAGCGTTAGCAACGACCCGCATGCTCACAACTATATATGAGATATCCCTACTTATTCTTCCAAATGCTTAAATAAGCTTAGATGCATGTTGAAATTTGTTTTCCTGATTTCTCATTACTTCTGAGTCTCACTGAATGCTATTATATTACAAATATTTGTATGTTTATCCATAAAAAAAAAAAAATTAGGATGCTGGACCATGACTTAATTTTCATAAAACGGTTTGTACCTTGTTGCATTTTGTAAAGCAATAGACTACCCCAGCCCTACTGTATGAGCACCAGAGTGATCCTTTAAGATCTGCGCATCGTACACTGATCCTTATAGAACTAAACCGTCACTCTTCCCCCTCCACTTTCAGAATATATTGTCTTTTTTGGCTGGTACGTACAGTAGAGTTGTTGTATCAGTCCTAGCTGCTATGCGTGGAAGTGGTAAGAATCCGTCTTCTGAGACTCGTCAGCCTCTAGCAGCTGGCATGATGAAAGATTCCAGAATGGGGTTTTAATAACCGTCTGCTGTTTTACCTTATTATTTCTTTTTAATGTGTCGTAATTTTTAACTTGTTTTAACTCGTGAAAGAATTGCAGATGTTACCTGTCTATAATAATTCTGGCATGAATGTACGTGCTCGCAGCTGGCAACTTCTCCATATGTTGTGATTTCAATGTAAATTGATAAAGCTAAAAACTAATTTACCTCCTCTCCCAAACAATCCTGCTACCATACTTCTAGTTTCCATTCTTTTTATATTCAATGTCCTTCATGAGCCTCTTTAGTCCATCTGTGTAAATACATGACCTATTCTGGCGAGTTCAGTCACAACAAAATGTGGTAGGTTAAAAAAGTGGCTTTTGAGACGAATTACCGTAAATCTTTAAATAATAATTGCTTCTGACTTGATAAAGAGAGGGTCATCTCTCGAAAGCTTGTTGCCATAATTATGAATATGTTTGTCCAATAACAAGGTATCGCTGTATACTGCAGTACTCTGATTATTCATTGGGGTGTAATAACATTTAGGAGAGAAACTTCTTTCTGTTTTTTAGTGAAATACTTGAACAAAAGATCATGACCTGAAATTTTGTCAAAGATTCAAGAGCTATTTGAAAAACTGTTACAGAAAGGGTGCTAGATAAGTGGGAAGGTCAACACTGTAAAAGGAAGTAATTTAGGCTAATAACTTGCTGAGGACTCCACATACTCCAAAACCTTTTGCCTGAAATCCATGCATTCAGACCCATAAGTGGAAATTAATAACAATTGGCACTGTAGAAATACATTGCAATAAATACATTATTATTCTACAGTGGTTCTGGTGGCAAAAGTGCATAATGGTTAAGGTACCTAGATAGTACTTACTCATCTGATAACCATTTAGTGTACAAATTGTGCAAATCATTCAGAAATTTGTTGTTTAGTCATATCCAACTCTGTGACCCTATGGACTACAGGACGTCAGGCACATCTTGTGTCTCATCCAGATGGTTTTCTTGGCAGTGGAGTGGGTTATCAGCTCATTCACCGGTGTCTGACCTCTTTGCTATGGCCTGCCCATCGACCCTACATGGTTTAGTTCACAGCTTTATTGAAGTACACAAGCCCCTTCACCATGACAAGGTAGCGATCCAGAAGGGTCATTCAGAACTACTTCATGTATTAATGGAGAAAGAATAGAGCCTGGCTGCTTTAGGGACTAAGGGGTAGCTGTATAGGAAAGTGAGTGCATATATGGGCTAGCGATTTACACTGACTTGTATAGAGTATATTTATAATTGCACATCAGTTCCTCTCTAACTTGTTTACGACCATGACTAATCATGATTGTTTGTATAAAGTGTTGGGTTTTCCTCATCCCTGATGTTAGCTGATAAGGTCTCTGGTACCAGTCCTAGCACAACCATTGCTCTAAGCCATACACATTTGTGTCCTGAAGTCTTTCCCTTCACTTGTGGTCTTCTAGACCATGCACCATTAATTTTATCCTCCTTTTGAATTGCTATGATTATTCATGAAAATGTGTGTTCATAATTAATTGGCGAACTCTTTAATTTTTATAAATATGAAACTCATAATGGCATTGTGTGAAGTGAAATGTGGTTATATTTAATATGTATGCGACAAAGACAGTAATTTATTCTCTGCACTTTTCAATATTCCATTATAATGTTAGGAATTTGTTTCTATGTTTCAAGAGGTAATATTCTACCAGAGCGCACAATAATTTATAGGGCAGAATACAGGCTTTTGTTGGGAACTCATATTGTATGAAAGCAGTTTGGCAGAAAAGTGAAGAAAACAATTGAACAATCTTTTGTGAAGTATCTGATCTGTACAGCAAGTATGGGAAATCTGCAAACAAATTGCTTGTTCTTTGTAAAAGGCATTTTACTGTAGGTCTAATGTGCAAGATGTACTGATACCTGGGAAGTTTCATAATGCCTTGGTTGCTAAATTATTTGTCTGAAGAAGTTCTTCACAGTTCAGTTATTCAAGGAATTACAGGGTCTTTGGAATGTTTCATCGTTTGATAAAATGCCTTCTTATAAAAGATTTACATACTTCTGTCAATGAATTCGCTTTCCATTCTACTATAAATAAGCTTTTAAAGTGTGTGTGTGTCTGTATGCGTGCGTGTCTGTATGCGTGCGTGTCTGTATGCGTGCGTGTCTGTATGCGTGCGTGTCTGTATGCGTGCGTGTCTGTATGCGTGCGTGTCTGTATGCGTGCGTGTGTCTGTATGCGTGTGATTGTGTGTGTATATGCATGCATGCGCGCACACACCACTTCATATTTTACATTTAGAACTGCAGAGGCATTTTATTTATTTTTTATTTTTATGAGTGATCATTTGAAACTGTGTATGTTTAGAGATCTGATCATGCCATTTATTCCATGACGTACTTTGCTACCAGGAAGGATGTAGCTCCTGCACAGGATTGTAATACAAATATAATAATAACCTTTTACTTGTAATGCACCACCATATTCTATAGCGATGTACAAGTCAAAAACCATTGCAAAAGATTTGAGGGCCCTGTATTTGAGCTTAAAATCAAATACACACAGTGCTTTTCCTAAAGCACCAAACAATATTGAAAACTTGCAAACTTACAAACTAAAGGGTTTGGGTGAGGTACAGAAGGGTAAGATACAGTGCAATGTGCATATTAAGGATGATGGTGATAACCTTTTTTAAACAGATGCGTTTTTAGTGAGGCTTTTAAAGTTTTGAGGCAGGAGGGTAGTTTAATGGAGTGAGGCAAGGAGTTCCAAAGAATAATGGCAGCACAAGAAAAGTCCTGATGGCGGTAGTGAGAAGAGGTGATGAGTGGTAGAAAGAAGGTTGTTGTTGGCATAGCATAGAGAGCGTTTGGGGGAATATTTTCAGACAAAAGCATCCTGATGTTACATTTTAGGAGGCTGTGGGAAGCCAGCTGAGTGACCGACAAAGAGGTGCTGCAGACACTGATCATTAAGTATGGGCGTGAGTTTAGCATTCTGGATTGGAGTGTAGAGAGACGGGTGATGGGTAGGCCAGAAAGGAGAGTAGTTGAGGTGACATATGATGAGCGATTGAATTAGAATTTTAGTTGTGTCTTCTGTAGGATGTGTTTTTTTGTTTTTGTTCTTTATAAATGAAAATTACAAAATGTTGTAATTTAATTGTATGTGAGGAATGAAAGAGTGGGCATTATCCAGTAGAGCCCGAAAACCGTGTGCCTCTGAGGTGAAAGTAATGACGACATTATCAATGGTGAAATACATTTTGAGGCGTAGTGGGTGGGATGATTATGAGCTCAGTCTTTGCCATGTTGAGTTTGTGTTGATGGGCAAACAACCAGGAGGATATGCTTGAGAGGCAATTGGCTACTTGTTCTAGGGAGATAGTTCTGTTGCTGAGAGGTTGATTTGAGAGCCATCTGGATATAGATGATACTGAAATCCAAAGATTTCATTGGGGTACCAAGGACTGAACCTTGGTGTATGCCAACAGTTAGGGTGAGGCGAAGAAGAGGTTCCAGAGAACGAGACATGTTTGATATTCTAGATACGATATGAACTATGAGAGAGCAGTCCCAAGACGGAGGAGAATTTGGATAAGAAGACGGTGATCAACTGTGTCAAAGGCAACGGAGAGATCCAGGAGAATTAGCATTTTACTTGGCAGTAAGCCGGTCATTAGTGACTTTCGTGAGAGCTGTTTCTGTGGAGTGATGGGGTCGAAACACAGATTTTAAGGTGTCAAGAAGAGAATTTGAGGAAAAAATGGGTAAGGGGATTTGTAAATGAATCGTCCAAGTAGAGAGATAGAGAGTACAATATTTCGAAGCAGAGTCAGATGAGGGGTATTTTGTAAGCTCTTCTGCATAGTGACCTTTGCTCTTTTGTACTTGTAATTTGCTAATTGTATCCACTGTACTTTATTCTTCTTTGTCAATAATAAAGGAAAACAGAAGGGGCTTTATAGAGTAATAATAAATTCTTAGAAAATGTAAAGGAGGAAATAAGTATTATATATATAAATTAGGAAATAAGCTAGATGAAAACTGTAGAAATTACACTATTAGAATCAAGTGCATAGAATGTATATGGTGCAGACAAAATTGTAAATACAATATTCAAAAATCAGTAGCTCATTGCTTTAGAGGATGTGGACAAGAAGGGTCATATTTACATATTTGATAGAATTATCTGGGGAAATATGGCAGCACATATAAGTAATTAATGATATGTACAGTAGACAAATACTTATACCACAAATGTGTTTACTAGGAATGTTTCCTAGATAGTTAAAATTCACAAGTAAAAAAAAATGATTAGAAACAATATTTAGTAGTGTAAAATTACATATTGTAACTAAATGGAAATAGTTTTACCTCTTCTAGAGTTTTTATCATAGAGAAAATAGGCTGGAAAGTCTAACATTCATTAGAAAACAGGTCATTGCATTATGACAAGATATGGGCCTCTTGAACCAAACTTTTTATACAATAACGAAAAATTAAAAGCATATTCGTATATGTTGAAAAGTACAATTTGTTATATCAGTTGTTTTGCTTAATAAAGAAAAATAAAAATGGATATGAAGGATATAAAAGTTCAGATTAGAATAATCTGTTTACATAACATGTGTTTTTGATGTTATACAAGTTATCTTATTTGTATAATGTTATGTTCTTCCAAGTAAAATATATTTAAGAAAAGAGTAATAATAATGACAGATGTAGTTTACCTACCATTGTCTGTTTCTTTCCTAATGGGTGTAAAATATAACGACATAATGAATTACCCCTCTGTTGGGGTGAGACACATTTATTCTTGTCGGCCTCCCCACTGGCTCTGAGCAGTCAAGCTGTTGTTGTTCTGTAAAGTTGAGAGAACTTCTCTGCGTCTTGCTGTACAGACACTCGGATCTTGGCTCTGAATTGTAAAGTTTACAGCCAAGAACTGAACTGTTAAGCAAGCTGGGAATTTCTTGTAACCTACTGTGGCTTAAGCAGCACTTCAAACAAGCAGTGCTTTATACTACTGAGTGCGCAGAGATTATCCCAGCCAAGTGTAAGTGACATTGATCAGCACGTTATATTCAGCTTGTTTGTCTACAAAGAAACTTTGATGTTTTCCTTTTTTTTTTTCTTTTAAAGTGGTAGTTTATGTATGGGAAGCTCTTTACCCAATAAGAAAGATATGTAACCTTGGTCATGTTGAGTTTTGGTGTATACCATATAAGTTATTTAAAGTGAAGGTCCAAATTATGGTATGGTATACAACTGTAATCACAAGTACTTAATCAAACTAATGCTATTTAAAAAAAAAAAAAAAAAAATTCTATTCTTAGCGGAAATTGACGATTTTTAGGTAGGTGAGTCCGCCTCTCTGATCCACCAACAAACAGATTCATATCTGTTCAAAAATTATCACCAAGCATTATTGGCTACTGCTGCTGCTTTGTGTCCCTTGACTTCAGAGCACATCAACAAGACTGAGCATGCCCAGTTTTTGTCTTGTTTTGACCTGCAGTCAAGACAATAGACTCAAAGCCACAGAGGGTAATCGGTAATCAATAGTAATGATCTCTGTTTAACCAGAGATCTAACCCTTTGATATATATATATATATATATATATATATATATATATATATATATATATATATATATATATATATATATATAATATCATACAAATTTGTTTAAAATACCATTCAGTTGATAAGGTACTTATTATTATTATTATTATTATTATTATTATTATTATTATTTGTTTTTATACCGTATTTGTAACCAATGGGGTATCACTTTTTAAATATGTTCCCCACATAAAGTACATTGTGACCCCTGGAAACAGGTTCTTCCTTCCCTTGTTAAATGAGAAAAAGTGTGAGTTCTTCCTTTAAAAGCATGGTAATAAAACTATCCTTAATTCCTTGAGTTCCAAATGTTTCTTTCCAAAACTTCTTCTTTGTATCAAGGCATTTTTGTACCGATGAGTCATACAGTTTTTTTAATGTCCCCTCACTCCCTTTTTCCTATGCACCAGTCTGTTATCTTGGTGGATTACTTGAATGCTTAATATAATGATTTTCTGCCTGCTTCTTAGCATTTATAATGCACTTTGCATTTTTGGAATATGGCCTATACAAATACAAACCATAATCTAAATTTTTCTTCATTTCATAATTTCTTTGCAATCCATGGACCACCCCAACCACAGTTTTGGAACCTCTGTTTAGCTTTTATCTGCTAGGTAAAAGATGACTGATTCAATTTATTCTAATGTAATTTAATTCTTGATTCACCCTTAATGGCCTGGAAGAGAAGAACAGCTAATTAAACATGTTGAGATAGCCTGGGCATATGCTCCGTATTTGTTTTATATCACAACATTGAGAACTGCCCAAACACAGTTACAATACATTGTTTCTCTCGCCATTTATTACAGGAGCTAACATTTTCTTTTCATTTTCTTCCAGTGGAAAGATGTATGAGTTCTATGCAAGCTGGTACCCAAATGATCAAGCTCCGGGGCAGTTCCAAGGGCCTTGTTCGTTTTTATTATCTGGATGAGCACAAGTCCTGCATTAGGTGGAGACCATCACGAAAGAATGAAAAAGCCAAGAGTAAGTAGAAATAGCCAATAGTAAGTAAAAGTTATTGATCGTGGGTAATTTTTATATATTCTATTTTACGAACAGTGAGAGAAACATCTGTTGCATTTAGTAATACTTTCTAAAGGGTGCTTTAATGTTTTCTCTGTGTCAAATCGTAAAAAGCCTCTAGAAAATGGATGAATTGGTGTCGTAAATCAAAAATAAACCTTTTTTTTTATTTTTTTTACGGTATGTAGATTTTGTAAATTAACCATTATGGTATACAGCAGGTTTAACTGTGTTCTGGACACCCTGCAAACTTCCGTCCGAGTAAGATTATCATGTTGATTTTTCAGCCATTCACAAGCTGCATCCCAGGATGTTTTTCTCCGTAGGTGACTAAGATTTCTCTCTTACAGTAAAGGGGTATTGACAGTGGCTGATAAACACATGGTCCTGGCATCCTTATTTGGCAGCTTTTGAATTAGTTTATAGCATGACTTGGCAACTAATGGCTGTAGGGTCAAATGTGGCTCTTTAAAGCTTAAAATATATCTCCCTTGGCTAAACTGCAAACAAGGATGCAGGGATCTATTTATTACAGCAGGACAACAACCACCAGGAAAGATGCTTATTAGTGTTTTTTTTAGGCAGTTTACAGCTGTGTATTCATGTTGGTGCCATTGTTATCAATCCAATCCGTTATCTGTGACTCACATGACCCATCTCTTCTAAGACTTATTGGAGACAGTCTTATGAATTTTTCAACATGTCGGTTAGTAGTAATATTTTCAAGTAAGCAAATGTTCTTTTATATAGAGTTGGTCTTTGGCTCTTGCTCTGGATATTGATAATATATTAGCTCATTGCATATAATACATTGTAGACGCCTAGTTTGCAGGATTTTAAAGGGGCAGCCCTATAATATATACATTTTAAATTTGTAGCTTAAAGGGTGTTCTTTTTGCTGGGTATAACAATCTATTGTTCTGCTCACCTGTAGAGGGTTGCCATATTGATCACACTCACACCTCCCATCCAGCGTGGATCACTGAGTTGAGTAGTACATTGTGAATCTCCAAATTGAAGCCTCTAATGTACCCATGTCCAACAGTTTACGGATAGTCCATTTGGTCATGTGCTGATGGCTCCTGCATTATAATCTGCAATATGGCATTTCACTGTTCGCCTACCAGACTCTAATTGGAGGGAGAGAGGACAACCAGGTGAGGAGAGGGAAGTTAAGAAATAGTAATAACTAATAATATACGCGGTCTAACCGTTTTTTTTTTTTTGTTTCTTTGTTTTTCAATTATGCTAGATGCAATTTATAATTTTTAAAGGGATTTGACTAGTGTTTGAGGTTGACCCTCAATAATATGGACTTTCCAGAGGTCTAATGGAATGACTGCTGCATGCGGAGTTAATTGGCTTGTTTAAAGAAATAAATAACTATAGCTCTTGAGTTCCTGTATTAGGAAACCTATAATCAGAAGACAACAAAGTCTATTTTTTTTATTTGCATATACAGTTTATATTCCTTCCTGTTTGTAATCAACATAAACTCCTTTAAACAAATTGAAAATCTGTCTTCCACCAATTTTAAAGGGGTTGATATATTTTGGAAATTGGATTCCTATTTGTTTGTGCTTTGGTGCCTGAGAATAATACAGTGAATTTATTATAATTTAGAGGGTAAAGGGGTTTAAATCTTATTGCTTTGAATGATACATGACCCCTTAGTGAGACTAATGTTTATTTTTTATTGGGAAGGCTAAATGTTTTTCTTTCTGTGCCAAAAAAATTGCGACATAAATGCACACCTTGGCAACTATAGAGGCGATGAGGAAAAAGCATCACTCCAGGGAGTAAATTACCTCCTATTGCTGTACTCTCTTTATGTAGGAAACACAAGGCACATTTATTATTATTATTATTATTATTATTATTATTATTATTATTATTATTATTATTATTATTATTTATTATGTTTATAGGTAGTTTGTCTGTGCCCTGTAGTATAAGGAGAATGCATCAAATATGTGTGAAAATTCTTCATATTTATAATAAAACATTGAATCATTGGTCCAAACTATGCCAAGTAAAAGGGATTAATTAATAAAGAAATTGTTTATATCCCCAGAACTATAGATTTTTATAGCAATAGGCCCTATAGTTTAAGCATTCTGCTACCTACCTGGTAGGTGAATAGTGAAACGCCATATTGCATTTTATAATGCAGGAGCCAACCGCACATGACCAAATGAACTATGTAGGTGGTTGAGTAAAGTAACACTGTAACCCCCTGGTCACCTTAAAGAAAAAGTAATAGAGGAAATTGCCACATAACCAGTGAAACTACTAAACGGAAACAAAATGGATGCCTCCCAAAAAAATTAAAATCTTTTAAAAAATGAGTCGTCCTTTTTCTTTTTTTCTTTTTTTTTTTTTATTAGGCTTGATTTTCAGCAAAAGAGTTTTCTAAGATATACAAACCATAACATAGCTTTAAAATTGAAAGGTTGCGTTTATTTTATTTTTTATATGTAGTACCATTTTGCCCGTTGTCATTGTTAGTTAAACTAAAGACCATATAGAAACGTTTTCACCACAGCAGTTTTTTAATTTTATTAATACTATAAAACCATTTTCTGTGGGTGTTCATTTAGTTTGTTTAGTATTTTGATTAAGATGTGTCATTGTCCTCTTGCTTCTGCTTCATGCCAGCCTGAAGTCTGTTGTAAAGCAGACTTTGGCAACCCTAACTGTTACATGGCATAGGCCAACCTTTACTAAGAGGCAATCAAGGCTGATTCAATTATTGTTAAAGTATTTTAATGGCATCTAGAATATTTGCAACTTTGATCTTACAAACCGTCAATTTAGTTTGTGGACCCATGTGAATGCTAAATTTCCCTATATGTTCGGATCAGCCCTGTTTGTGACTTTGGCAGGTGGCAATTGGCAATTATTGGTAATATGTAGTCAGTGATTCAGAAAGGTTGATTGAAATTAGCAATTTGTTCCTGGCAGTTAAGCATTTTACTGTAAAAAAAAAAATGCGTTTAAAATAACAAAAAAGAGTAGAGGTGCTAATTTGAGAACCAGCAATACCTTAGGTTGGCTCTATAGGTCTGGTTACCTACTCAGAGAGCAAATTCTTTTAGCTCATGTGTGCCCTTCACAGGGAGAAATATCCTGTAGTATATCAGTCTGTTCTCACTCAAGCGTGACCCAGCCCCAAAATACCAGTCAATTCTACTCTGATGTTTTCTGTTTCTCCTGTACAGACGCGTTTCGGCCTCTGTGGGCCTCATCAGTGATGTGTAGCTGTACTCCCTAAGGCACAGTGAGCAAGGAGTCCACGTCTGGTTCCCCCTATCACCCATAAGATAAACAGTAAAAAAAATGCAATTTTGCCCCTTATTCGGTGCATTCCTTCAAAGTTGTGTACATATGCTTTTCTTGTGTTATATTTACCAACTTAGATTGAATGTACAAATGGTATTATCCATGTGTTTATCGTACCACTAGCAATACAGCATCTGCTGTCATGCCACAATTAAGTTTACCAAACCCTTTCAGCAGCAAAGTTGATCTGTTGTACTTTTGTCCCCACCTTGTCACCTGAGATGCCATGCCTGTCCTACATGATGCTGCCTCTTTATTTTGTCAGCCTCAATATTGGCATTTCCTTTTTATACAGAAGATGAGATCCATGTTAGATTGCTTTGTCTTGACATGCTGCAGTCATTACATTATGTTTGGATATGTGTTTTTCCTCCCCACTGTCTTTCTTCCCAAGGGATGCTTTATCTTTGAATGTAATGCATCTTTTTGTTCTAGTATTGTCATAGCCCTGCTGAGTTGTGTAGCGCTCATTGTCTTTGTCTGTTTGCTTTGACAGCACCATACACCAGAGGAAAGGAGGTTGTGGGTCTGTAGCAAAGCACCGGGGCTCTGTTTATCTGCCAATTTAAATGTCCTGTGTGCAATGGATTGGATATTACACAATCTGTCACAAACTTTTGGGAGCATATTTTGTAAAAAGATAATGTTCTTTTCTGGATTCCCCTCTATCAGATGCAATCATAATCCAGCAAACTTAAATATGCCTTTAAAGTAACCAGTTAACCTGTAGTGCATGCCATATACATTACTGGTTGTATGTTGTAATACCAAAATAAACATGGTTATACTTACCCCAAAGTTTGCTAAATCTCTGGATTTTGAAAGTTAACATCCCGCAAAAACTCTTCTAAGATTAGCATGTAATTCAGAATTAATTTTTGCCTGTCACAAGCAGCTAATACATTATATCAATCTGTGATAGCAGTTTGTGCAGGAAGGAATCATGGGATTGTCGGGATTAATATGACATATTATTTTCTAAATAATATAGAATAATTAATTTTGAGTTCAGAATCAATTTATAGACACATATTCCTTTTTATAAAATAACATTTATTAAAAATAACAAAATCAACTAGTCTAATGATAAAAATGTAATGTATCAAATCAAATCTAATGATAAAAATGTAATGTATCAAATCAAATACAAATAAAACAAAATATAACCAGCCAGATATTAAAAGAAAATTAATCCATCATATTTTAATACTTATTATTTTATGATATCTTCTATACAGTCCTAAAATCTCAATATAAAAGTTTATCTCAATCACATGTACAATAAAATCTGGAATAGTAAACCATAGAACAAAATCAGATAAATCAATTAATAAAATTCATCCAAAATAACGTTTTAACATGTACTAATAATGTCTAATGATATTATAATATAGCTATACAGTAATGTATTAAATATAACACAATTATGGTAAAGTATTTTATAATATAATTGATACGTTAGCTAAGTAAAATTAATGTATCTGTATTGGTCAAAATGAAAAATGAGATATCTAATTTTGTATTAAAATTTATATCCGGATTTAAAAAATTTCAATGACAAAAGGAAATCTAAATAATTTTTTGATAAGAAATAAACCAAACAGAGAAATTATGGTAATGGTTTTCAATTATATCATAAAATAAAATATTTCAATTTATACATTACCAGTTATGACAAGATTCCACTGGTTAATTCCAAAATTGTCTGGCCTTTTCCACAGGAACAAAGTTTTCCTCTCTTCCTTTCTTTTTTTTCTCTCCCTCTCTCCTTTTCTCTCTCCTTCTCTCCTTTTCTCTTTGTCCCCTCAGATCCTGTTTCGATCCATAATTATACCTCTTGCTTATTTGCCTATCAGAATCCCAAATCAGTTAAAATATCTAATAACCAATAGAATCTCTCCTGATGTCATCACATATTTAAATTTTATGATGAATATATTTTTCTATAGAGACATTTATTCCTTGAACCATAAGATGGCGCTCTCTGACCTTTGAATTTTCATACCTTTAAGTAACTAATGACCCCTTTGACCCATAACCTATAAACAAAATGGGGCCATAAGAATGGTTATCAGTTAGATATCCCTAAACAGATTTATTATTCTGTTTAGTAGACTTGGTGTCTATATATATATATATATATATATATATATATATATATATATATATATATATATATATATATATATATATATATAGCATATAAAATATTAATACATTGGATATAAAATAGTGGTTAATAATTGGAATATCATATTATACTATAATATCCATATAAGATAGAACTTTATTCATACAAAAGTTCTGACATAACGTGTAGTCCCCTGCACAAGGAAGGAGCCAAACATTGCTGTATAGATCTCTGCATTGTGCTGCTGCCGGCTTGAAGGTTTGTAAAGGGTTAAAATCCGTACCCAAATGCAGGGTCTCTATTAGCAGGTACACTGTGCCTATGTAAGCAGCTCGGGGGTGTGGAAAGTTGTATTTTTAAATAAAAATAAATATATGTGTGTGTATAGAATTACTCTATCTTATGTGTGTGTCTCATAAGCAGCAGGTGTTAGATTAGATAAAGGGGAAAAAAGGAAAATTTAGATATATATTCTTATTTGTGAAGTATGTAGCAAACTAACAAGATTATTATCTGTGCAAGCAATGAGAATAAAAATGTTCATCTTTGTCTGGCTTGTGCATGTCCTGATAGCTTTGAACCTGAGGCCAATCCTCATCTAGTAAACCATAGCAAGTGGAGTGGATAGGTGTTGGAGGGAGGAGGTAGTGGGGTGCACAGCTTTTTTTTTTAAATCCTAGGACCTTTTGGAATTTGACACCTATCCAGTTTTGCTAGCACCACTTCGTAATAATAAAATGACACCTCTCTCCTGCATACATTTAAACTCCACTCTCATGTGACATATTCACCAAAGTATATTGAATTTCGATGACTCTTTAATGGATGCTTTTATTTTTGGACTGCTTAGACCGGTAGAAACACGATTATTTAAGACCTTTATTTGACAAAAGAAAGCCATTGTAACACATTATCAAATGCCCTCTATGATTTCCATATCCCTTTAATCCACATTGGCAGTTGTGTTTTGCTCGATTTTTGAGTTCAGATTAAAAAGTATTGTAAAGTACAAAAGTAGTCCTAATGAAATCACTTCAGACACACACAGGGTTAAGCTTTTCATGCATTTTGCTAGAGCTCTAGAACGAGACAAAATATTAAAGGCATGTTTAATGGATTATGCATGCATCTGATGGAGGAGAATCAGTAGTGTATGGCATTTTTTGCATGAAAAAATTAACAAACTTTCCCCCATGTTTGCAAATTTCTTCAGCTTTTCTGGTAGTCGATTTTGACAATAAATTCCCCTGAAAAAATCTATCTAAATAAGCAAAAAAAATCAGAATTCATTTTGGCCAATCACAGGCAGCTGTAACAATGTTACAATCTCTGTGAAGTCAGTTTCTGCAAAGCATCATGCGATGCATTGTTCTGCTGTTGTTTTACAGTTAGTAGAGGATTAAAAACTGTAATTGAGTGCTGTGTTTTTTTTATTGGCTAGTACCAGGTGCCTATGTAGGTAATGTGTGTTTCTGACTAAAGCAGTATGCTTTAGATTAGAGTTAAAAACAGGGAAACTTCTGTATACTTTTAACACTTTACTTATGTTTTGTTTGTTTTTTTAAACCATTAAAAAATGGTTCATATTAAATAGCAAGTGTCAACTAGAATACATACCAGGGAGTAATATACATATAAACATATAGAACTATGCAATATGGTAGTACTATATAAAGGAGACTTTAATAATAATAATAATATAATTTTTATATGTAATGTAAGGCAGCTTTCAAGTCAATAAAATATCATTTATTAGTATGTAATACACTATTTATTATTTTAATTGTATTCTTGCCACATACTTTCATTAACATATTTTAGATGTATGTATGCTTTGTAATCACTTATGTGACATATATGGTTATTTTTTAAGAGGTTAAAATCTTAGCTAGTAGGAAATTCAAAAGCTGTACAGGAACACTGTAATGCTCTAGTCATTGTTCATTAATAAAAGTCCTATTCAATATCAATGTTCAATTCTCTGCTTACAAATAAACTGCTTTTGCAACCCTTTTAAATGCAAAAAAAGGAATAAGGATGACTTGGAAACCTGCCAAAATGACTTTCAAATAAGCAGGTCATCTTGCCTACATGGTGCTCTTAATAAGTTTCTAAGCAAAAATACGCTCTGGTTGATCTAGACATAAGTTAGAATCGCACACAGATTTATAAGAATCTCTCTCTCAACCAGAGCAGCTCACACCCCCTTTATCACCTTTATAGGGGTGGAAACAAGGTGACTAATAGTTTTAATATCGATTTTTATTTTTATTTTTTTATTATTATTATTATTTTTTTTTTAACAGTCCCTTGTTAAAGAAGGGAAAAAGTGAGGCAAGGGATGTGGAATTTTGTCTAAGATGGTTAATAGAATATAGCTAACCATTTTTGGACATTTGTATATCTCACTGTGTTACTTATACTTCCTAGGGGCTACTATATAACTGTTTAAATGAAAGCAGAAATAAAATATAACTGCTCTTCGTTTAAATCGGGCTAGTTGTCCAAATAGTGTTATTTTTTCTTAAGTACGCTAATAAAAATAAAGTGTTACTTGTTAATGATTCTTTATCTGACTTCTGCACAATCCAAATGGATAATATCTGCGCTCATCAGAAGCATTACAGAGCATAATGAGAAATTAATGTACTTCTTACAGATGGGTGATATCCGTCTGAGCAGTGTACATTTTACAAGGGATTTCACTAGCTGGGTACCAGGCTGCTAGAAAAGAGAATTTGATGATGGATGGAGCCAGAAACTGAGCTCTTGTTTCTACGGTGCAGTTTTATTGAATTTATGTTCTGCCATCACGTATCACAAGGGAAATTATGCACCCTTTACTTTTTGTAGTTTAGGTCCTAGCTTTGTTCCCACCTGTACTTTTTATTTGATCTACTGTGGAAGAAAAAATGGACAACATGAGTTATAGTGTACATCCCATAATGCATTGACTTCCAGACATAGGTCATTGAAATCTTTAGGGGGCAATGACAATTCACTGTTTTTGTCTGCAGCGCTTAGCAAAACAATTGAAGATGTTTTTTTTTTTTTTTGCTTGTTTCTTTTTTGTTATTTTTTTGTTTGTTTTTTTCACTTTTTGCCATTTTGGGGGTTTTATTGTATTATTACTATGTATACAATCAACAATAGACTGCCTTATATTTAATATTAAATATATATGGCAGGACATAATATCCCCAAGCCCTATCTACCTAAACATTTTAATTTAGCCTTAAGATGGCCATATGCTTATCCCATACATGGTTCCATTGCTTAAAGGACCACTGTGATGTTCTAACTACTGGAGACGTGTTTTAATTACGTATGCAAAATTCCTGTTCAGTTTTTTTAGGAAAGTAATATTCAATATAAAACTTGCTTTAAAACATCATCATGTAAATCTCCTGTTGAGTTGCTTGCTTTCATCCCTTATTCGGTCAAGAGGTGGGAGCCACAGTGACTGGGAGGCAGTCCTAAAGGGTCAGGTGTTTAGGAAAATATGATCTTTGTTAGCTGGGATTGTTACATTGGTTTATCTTGGCATGGGCACATGCTACAGTGGGCAAATTTGGGACTTTCTCCCAGATAAGGCTGCTCCCACCCCTTATCGACCTCATAAGGGGTGGAGACAATAAGCTGAACTGGAGATTTAGAAATTAATATACCGGTATGTTGAATATTGCTTTTCTATGTCATGTAATAGGAATTTTCTTAAATATCAACGCCTAATTAAAATATCTAGCGCCTTTTTTGTTATTAAACTACAATGGTCCGTTTAACTGTACTTGCCTCATGCCACTATATTGAACCTTTTAAATGATTGCTGTATTAAGGTTTAAAGGATTCTCTTTCAAAGAACTACTCTTGTTAACAGGCAAATTGTTTTTCTTAAAGAAATGTAGCCTTTAATGTATTTCCTTTTTTATATGAAATTATGTTGAGTGGAATCTACCATTTTTGTTTTTCTGCTGTCCTTTACGGATGAGAGGAGATATTATATGCAGAGTGATTTTCTATCTGAACAAAGTAATAGTGGCCGCTAAAATTACCAGAGCTTTCAGTAGTGTTAATGGATTATGCAAGGGGCATCCACTGACTTGTTTGATCCACTTTGTTTCAACAGAGAAGCTCCTTGTAGACTTATTTCTGTTTATCCCACCAACTGAAAGTGCTGACATTAAGGAATGTTGCATGTTATATGATGCAGTTGAATAGTCCCTTCTCACATGTAGAAGCAGATAAATAGAAACAAAAATGGAGGTTCTTGCTACAGCATAAATGTTAAAGTAAAAGCAGACTTGTTTAGGCTCTCTAAAATATTAGAACAGATAAATAATCTAGTAAAAATCATACTATCCATAGATTTTTTTTCTCTTCTTTGCGGAAATGATTGAGTCATTTTATGCCTCCCCACGCCAGTATAAATGTGCTTACAATTTTTTTTTTTTTTTACATTTAATTAACTTATCTCAAGTGAGGAAAAGTATTGGTTGCATTAAACCACAGGAATTCAAGATTACTCCTTTTGGTAAAATAAACAAACATAAATTATATTAAAAGCCAGTTCTCCCCCCCCCCCCCCCCCCCCATACACACACAGATTTTCTTTTAAAAATTTTTGATATAGTAGCATAAAAATAAGTAAAAGCATAAACTATGTAATTTTAATTATTAAATCAAATATATAATAATGTACACTTTAGCTGTGTGTGTTGTGAGTACTTATACTATACATATATCTGCATAATTGTTTTTTGGAGGGGATGGGGAATTCTGTATTTTTTTACATTGTTACAAACCCGATTTTTTTTTTTTTTTTTTTTTCATTTCAGTTTCTATTGATTCCATCCAGGAGGTTTGTGAAGGGAAGCAGTCTGAGATTTTCCAGCGCTATTCTGATGGAAGCTTCGACCCAAACTGCTGTTTCAGCATCTACTATGGGGATCACATGGAATCTCTGGACTTGGTGTCCTCAAGTGGCGAAGAGGCTCGGACGTGGATAACAGGGCTCAAATATTTAATGGCGGGAATAAGCGATGAGGACAGTCTATCCAAGCGGCAGAGAACACGTGACCAATATCCTTTTCTGCATAAATAGATCTATGTCACTGTTTAGTATTAATTTTATTATTATTATCAAGGGGATGAAATTATTGGATAGTACATTTTTCTAAATTGAAAGCTATTGAAACAAGTTACATTATTCGCAAGGTGTGACATGAGGCAAGTGTTGTGTTTTTGACTTCATAGGACTTGATCATCAAGGAATACAAAGAAGTGTACCTAATTGATGACTGAGCTCCATAGGTACATAACGTGCAAGTATGACTGGGAGCCAGTCATAGGGAGTTTGAATTATTAGACTTCTGCCATTTCTATATTCAATGTAGATCAGAAACTGTGCTGGTCAAGGTTTTAGTTTGGAGTCTGAAATCTTATATATTAAATATTTTTATTGGCTTTTTGAGGGGTACCTTCTTCTGTTATCAAGAACTATGCAATATTTGTGTGTGTATTTGTCAGTTTTTTACATCCGTATGTTCATTACATTTCTTTTCTGCCTTAAATGGACATGGAGGGTTTCTGGATTTCACAAGGAATATAATATTGCTATATATCTTTTTTTACTTTTGTGTACTTTATTTTAATAAGAAATGCTTAAAAGCTCTATTTTTTTTCTGTCTAATATTTTACACCTAGTTCCTTACTGGTTTCTCCCTTCTGCAGCTCATGAAGACAGTGTACTTCTAAGTACACGGGTTGCTCTGTCTCATAGCAAGCAATCAGTGACAACATTCTGAAACGTGGTGCTTGAGAGAGGTCACTGACAGGCTAATTTGAAACCGTTCACAGTCTCTGTGTTTGCACAAACCAGTACAAATTGTGTGATTTTATGCAGAAAAAAACTTTTAAGCATTAATAAAAAATAAAAGTAGATACATAGGTCTATTATATTCCTAGTGAAATCCAGAAATTATGTGTCCGTTTTAACTTTAACTTGATTTACAATCTTGTTGACTTCATAAAAATCTTTGCTTGTCGTGCAGCCGTATAATATTTTTTCATCTTTAATTGAAGCTCTAGGAGGGGGTAGACTTCTGTTCAAACATTAATCATTTTGGGTAACAATATACAAATCAGTAATCGATTTTGTGCTGTATATTATCAGTTGACATTAAAAGGATTCTTTATGCAAACACTTTTAGTGTTAAATGATTTAACTATGCTACTTAAATAATGTTATCCTTCTCATTGTAACTGTGATATAGATATTACACTTCTAAGAAATCACTACAGTAACAGATTCTTACCTTCTAATGCCTGCTATTTCTCCCTGTTCTCCATCATGAGAGCTGACATCTTTCACAGCTGTGACGTAAAGCCATGCTATGAAGGGGAAGAGCTTCAACTGCCAGTGTCTCATGCTGCCCAGAAGCACATGTTACTGTCTGCTTGTTGGCAGCATGAGAAGCTGATGGTGTGAAGCTCCTCAAAGTTATATCATGACATGAAGTCACAGCTGTGCAAGATGTCCGCTTTCATCGGAGAACAGAAGAGAGGGGGAGGCGCCAGAAGGTAAGAATATGTTATTCTAGGGGACTTCTTAGAAATAATTGAAGTGTACATGTCATATCACAATCCTTGTTAAAACATTTATGTAAAACAAAAGCACGTTTCACCTAAAGAAATTGTAGGACTTCAACTTCCATTTTCAGATTGACATATTAGCTAGTTGGTGATCATGTGCATTATATCTATATGACATCATTAACAATGCTGCTCAGGTTATGATTGTACAGGTCCTTCCTTTTAAATATCTAAAATATGTTACAGTGATCTTCCCCTTAACTCCAGTCAAATATGGTTGAAGCAGACCTTTGATGAGGCAGATAAAAATGGCGATGGAAGTTTAAGTATAAATGAGGTATTACAACTTATGCACAAACTGAATGTAAACCTCCCACGGCAAAAAGTGAAGCAAATGTTCAAGGTAAGGAAAGATAAATTATGTTTTCCAATCTTATTTTGCAGATTGAAGTAGTGTTGTTTTTTTTGTTGTTTTTTTTTGTTTGTTTAGATATTCTATAACCTCCATTAATTGTACTCCTGTCAGAAACATTATTTCAGGGTTTAAATTGTCTATTGTGTATTGTTAAATACTAAAGGGACACTTTAGTTAGAGAACTATGCACTTATGACATATAAAGCAAATAAGCAACATTAGCAGCTGTGTAAGATATGAGAATAATATTAGAAAAAATGGTGTGGTTAGAAAGTTCCATTTTGTCTAGCTTCTGCACTTACCAATGCCTTTTGTGATTGTGGGGATGTGGTTATCTTATCTGTCAATGGAAGGAGGATATCCTGGTGAGATTAATTATATAATTGGCACTTTTAGTATTTGACACCTACCCCTCTTCCTCCACACATGCTCAGAACAGAAAATTGCAAGGACAGCTGCAAGTACGACTCGTGCAGAGATGTATCATCTTAACCAGAATCAGATTTTTTTTTTTTTTTTTCCCCAAGTACTTTTTTATTCCTAATGATTTAATCATCTCACAGATACAAATCATTCTGAAATGTGGACAATACAAAAATTGTATAAAGAGTCCATTTTGACCCTTATATATATATATATTAATTTTCAGTGTCATAAAGTGTTGTCCCTTTAAGTGTAAGAATGTATTTTCTGCCCTACTTCCTTCCATGTGATTGACAGTGGATTATATCCTCCTAGTGTCTGATCTTTCTTGCTTGTCAGACCAGGAGATGCTCTGCAGGAGACTTTTAGGAAATGTTCTCAATGAAAAACTGAAAGACGGCTGAAAATAATAAGAAAGAGAATCATATGGAATCTGGTATCAGTAAAGTACAAAAGAATATCCCTTGGGCTTCCAATCTTTGTAGTTTGGTAGATATAATGACAAAGTCACCATCCTAGGTCATGAGACGTTGCTTCAATTGATCCTGAACTTGTTAAAATGCCGGCACGGTTTTGTTGCCCCATATATTTGCAGCTTATTGTTACAGAGACGGCAAAGTACATGAATGAATCTGTATCACAGCCTGATTCCCTGCATCTAGCCATGTCTACCTGTGTTTTCTGACTTGCACTGGAATATAGCAATTATTTCTCAGTGGTATATGTCGCATTGTTGCAGACTCCTGATAATCGGTAAAAAGCTCAAAGGGTCATTATGTTTAAGGAATAACCTCACATGTTTGTGAAATATGTAACAAAAGAACAACATTAGCAGCTGTGAATGCTATTTTTAAGATTAAAATCTTAATTTTTGCAGATCCTGTTTGCATATAGAAATTGTTCATCTTGTCTGATTTGAGCACCTTCAGGTGTTGTCTAGTGGGGGAGAGTCATGCAAATTTTGCTAAATAACAGGCATTTGACACCTAATTTTCACTTGCTCATGCTCAAACGGCTTGCAACAATAAATGCAAGCTCCCTTCTCACTCATGCAATCTTCACAAATGTGTCATAGATTCCTCCTGGGTCCAGTAAAGGGATCAGCAAACTGTTTTAAAATAAAAACTAGACTTGTTTTTGCTGCCTGATTCAAGTATGATTCAAGTATTTAAAATGTGATTTTATATATATATATATATATATATATATATATATATATATATATATATATATATATATATATATATATATAGTATAAATTATTTGTGCAGTTTTTGAGCTGCATTCGACTCTCCGTGATCCTATGGACGGACCAAAGCACACCAGGCATATCTTGTGTCTGCCATAAAAACCCCATGGGTATGTGTGTGTATGTATATGTGTGTGTGTGTGTGTGTGTGTATATATATATATATATATATATATATATATATATATATATATATATATATATATATATATATATATATATATATATATATATATATATATATATATATATATATATATATACACATATATATACATATACACACACACACACATACCCATGGGTTTTTTATGGCAGACACAAGATATGCCTGGTGTGCTTTGGTCCATAGGATCACGGAGAGTCGAATGAAGGTCAAAAACTGCACAAATACATATATATATATATATATATATATATATATATATATATATATATATATATATATAAATTTCTCATAGAGTGGCTAGTGTGGTTATGTGGTTGTTAAATTATAAAGCGGAGTCATTTTCATTCTAGGTTTTACATTGCGGTTTTTATTGTTGATTCTGTTTCACAGGTGCTTTTGGCAGAGACATTGCAACATTATGTTACTATAAATTGCATACTGTGTTTTCATTAGGCGTAATTACATGATTTGCAATCCTTGCTGACATGGGCTATTATGGAAGGGCAGCTGTGTTGAGTCTCTGTCCATGGTGCTGAACTACAAGTTAATTCTGTTGTTGCTGGGATATTCTAGGCCATGTATAAAAAAAAAAGGATTATTTTTGGAATTTTAGCATTCAGACTAACGTTAATGTAGAGACTTGTGTTAACCGTAAATGCTTTCTGGTTTCAGTAGTAATATGGTTTATTTTTATTTATTGTGAATTTCTATTTAACCTAGTTGTTTGTTTTTTTTTAAACCGCAGGACACGTTATAACAAGTCTTTTTTTTTTTTTTTTTCTCAAAATCAAAGTACATGTTCTATAGCAAGACTAATTAAAATGTGTAGTGTACATCCTAAATCTAGCCCTCATAGATGTAGAACAGCATAGATGTTTGTGTAAAGTTCTTTTGAGAGTTGTAAAAGATCAAGAAGTCCCAAAGAAGGTTGGTTAAGAATTTTATCCTTGTGCTAAAAAATAACCAAAAGAAAAATGTAAATGTAGCTTTTATTACAATTTTTGGGACATGCCTGTGAAATCACATACCGTATAAGCCGACCCGTGTATAAGCCGAGGCACCTATTTTACCACAAAATACTGGGTAAAATGACTCGAGTATAAGCCGAGGGTGGGAAATGTTCTGCCCCCTGTGTCCCTCTTGTGCCTCTGTGTCCCCCTCTTGTGTCCCCCTCTCTCTCCCATGTCTCTTCCCCCCTCTCCCTTCCCCCCTTTCCCTTCCCTTTGTCTCTTACACCCTTTCCTTTCCCTGTGTCTCTTCCCCCCCCTCCTCATCCTCAACCCCCTCCTCATCCTCAACCCCCTCCTCATCCTCAACCCCCTCCTCATCCTCAACCCCCTCCTCATCCTCAACCCCCTCCTCATCCTCAACCCCCTCCTCATCCTCAACCCCATCCTCATCCTCATCCCCCTCATCCTCATCCTCAACCCCCTCATCCTCAACCCCAGCCCCCCTCCTCAACCCCAGCCCCCCTCCTCAACCCCAGCCCCCCTCCTCAACCCCAGCCCCCCTCCTCATCCTCAGCCCCCCTACTCATCCTCAGCCCCCCTACTCATCCTCAGCCCCCCTACTCATCCTCAGCCCCCCTACTCATCCTCAGCCCCCCTACTCATCCTCAGCCCCCCTACTCATCCTCAGCCCCCCTACTCATCCTCAGCCCCCCTACTCATCCTCAGCCCCCCTACTCATCCTCAGCCCCCTCCTCAGCCCCCCTCCTCAGCCCCCCTCCTCATCCTCAGCCCCCCTCCTCATCCTCAGCCCCCCTCCTCCTCATCCTCAACCCCCTCCTCCTCATCCTCAACCACCTCCTCCTCATCCTCAACCCCCTCCTCCTCATCCTCAACCCCCTCCTCCTCATCCTCAACCCCCTCCTCCTCATCCTCAACCCCCTCCTCCTCATCCTCAACCCCTCCTCCTCATCCTCAGCCCCCCTCCTCATCCTCAGCCACCCTCCTCATCCTCAGCCCCCCTCCTCCTCATCCTCAGCCCCCCTCCTCCTCATCCTCAGCCCCCCTCCTCCTCATCCTCAGCCCCCCTCCTCCTCATCCTCAGCCCCCCTCCTCCTCACCCTAAGCCCCCCTCCTCCTCATCCTCAGCCCCCCTCCTCCTCATCCTCAGCCCCCCTCCTCCTCATCCTCAGCCCCCCTCCTCCTCCCCAGCCCCCCTCCTTATCCTCAGCCCCCCTCCTTATCCTCAGCCCCCCTCCTTATCCTCAGCCCCCCTCCTTATCCTCAGCCCCCCTCCTTATCCTCAGCCCCCCTCCTTATCCTCAGCCCCCCTCCTCATCCTCAGCCCCCCTCCTCATCCTCAGCCCCCCTCCTCATCCTCAGCCCCCCTCCTCATCCTCAGCCCCCCTCCTCATCCTCAGCCCCCCTCCTCATCCTCAGCCCCCCTCCTCATCCTCAGCCCCCCTCCTCATCCTCAGCCCCCCTCCTCATCCTCAACCCCCTCCTCCTCATCCTCAACCCCCTCCTCCTCATCCTCAACCCCCTCCTCCTCATCCTCAACCCCCTCCTCCTCATCCTCAACCCCCTCCTCCTCATCCTCAACCCCCTCCTCCTCATCCTCAGCCCCCCTCCTAATCCTCAGCCCCCCTCCTAATCCTCAGCCCCCCTCCTCATCCTCAGCCCCCCTCCTCATCCTCAGCCCCCCTCCTCATCCTCAGCCCCCCTCCTCATCCTCAGCCCCCCTCCTCATCCTCAGCCCCCCTCCTCATCCTCAGCCCCCCTCCTCATCCTCAGGGCCCCTCCTCAACACCCCTCCTCAACCTCCCTCCTCCTCCTCAACCTCCCTCCTCACCCTCAACGTCCCTCCTCACCCTCAACGTCCCTCCTCACCCTCAACGTCCCTCCTCACCCTCAACCTCCCTCCTCACCCTCAACCTCCCTCCTCACCCTCAACCTCCCTCCTCACCCTCAACCTCCCTCCTCACCCTCAACCTCCCTCCTCACCCTCAACCTCCCTCCTCACCCTCAACCTCCCTCCTCACCCTCAACCTCCCTCCTCACCCTCAACCTCCCTCCTCACCCTCAACCTCCCTCCTCACCCTCAACCTCCCTCCTCACCCTCAACCTCCCGCCTCACCCTCAACCTCCCGCCTTACCCTCAACCTCCCTCCTCACCCTCAACCTCCCTCCTCACCCTCAACCTCCCTCCTCACCCTCAACCTCCCTCCTCACCCTCAACCTCCCTCCTCACCCTCAACCTCCCTCCTCACCCTCAACCTCCCTCCTCACCCTCAACCTCCCTCCTCACCCTCAACCTCCCTCCTCACCCTCAACCTCCCTCCTCACCCTCAACCTCCCGCCTCACCCTCAACCTCCCGCCTTACCCTCAACCTCCCTCATCCTCCCTCCTCAACCTCCCTCATCCTCCCTCCTCAACCTCCCTCCTCACCCTTAACCTCCCTCCTCACCCTCAACCTCCCTCCTCACCCTCAACCTCCCTCCTCACCCTCAACCTCCCTCCTCACCCTCAACCTCCCTCATCCTCCCTCCTCAACCTCAACCCCCTCCTCAACCTCCCTCCTCACCCTCAACCTCCCTCCTCAACCTCCCTCCTCAACCTCCCTCCTCAACCTCCCTCCTCAACCTCCCTCCTCCCTCCTCAACCTCCCTCCTCCCTCCTCAACCTCCCTCCTCACCCTCAACCTCCCTCTTCAACCCCCCTCCTCAACCTCAACCCCCCTCCTCAACCTCAACCCCCCTCCTCAACCTCAACCGCCCTCCTCAACCTCAACCGCCCTCCTCAACCTCAACCGCCCTCCTCAACCTCAACCCCCCTCCTCACCCTCAACCTCCCTCCTCAACCCCCTCCTCAACCTCAACCCCCCTCCTCAACCTCAACACCCCTCCTCAACCTCAACCCCCCTCCTCAACCTCAACCGCCCTCCTCAACCTCAACCCCCCTCCTCAACCTCAACCCCCCTCCTCAACCTCAACCCCCCTCCTCACCCTCAACCTCCCTCCTCAACCTCCCTCCTCAACCTCCCTCCTCAACCTCCCTCCTCAACCTCCCTCCTCACCCTCAACCTCCCTCCTCAACCCCCCTCCTCAACCTCAACCCCCCTCCTCAACCTCAACCCCCCTCCTCAACCTCAACCGCCCTCCTCAACCTCAACCGCCCTCCTCAACCTCAACCCCCCTCCTCAACCTCAACCCCCCTCCTCAACCTCAACCCCCCTCCTCAACCTCAACCCCCCTCCTCAACCTCAACCCCCCTCCTCAACCTCAACCCCCCTCCTCAACCTCAACCCCCCTCCTCAACCTCAACCCCCCTCCTCAACCTCAACCCCCCTCCAACTTCCTCATCCCCAACTTCCTCATCCCCAACTTCCTCATCCCCAACTTCCTCATCCCCAACTTCCTTATCTTCAACCCCCTCATCCTCAACCCCCTCATCCTCAACCCCCTCATCCTCAACCCCCTCATCCTCAACCCCCTCATCCTCAACCCCCTCATCCTCAACCCCCTCATCCTCAACCCCCTCATCCTCAACCCCCTCATCCTCACCCTCCTCATCCTCACCCTCCTCATCCTCACCCTCCTCATCCTCACCCTCCTCATCCTCAACCCCCTCATCCTCAACCCCCTCATCCTCAACCCCCTCATCCTCAACCCCCTCATCCTCAACTTCCTCATCCTCAACTTCCTCATCCTCAACTTCCTCATCCTCAACTTCCTCATCCTCAACTTCCTCATCCTCAACTTCCTCATCCTCAACTTCCTCATCCTCAACTTCCTCATCCTCAACTTCCTCATCCTCAACTTCCTCATCCTCAACTTCCTCATCCTCAACTTCCTCATCCTCAACCTCAGCCCCCCTCCTCCTCAACCTCAGCCCCCCTCCTCCTCAACCTCAGCCCCTTTCCTCCTCAACCTCAGCCCCCCTCCTCCTCAACCTCAGCCCCCCTCCTCCTCAACCTCAGCCCCCCTCCTCCTCAACCTCAGCCCCCCTCCTCCTCAACCTCAGCCCCCCTCCTCCTCAACCTCAGCCCCCCTCCTCCTCAACCTCAGCCCCCCTCCTCCTCAACCTCAGCCCCCCTCCTCCTCAACCTCAGCCCCCCTCCTCCTCAACCTCAACCTCCCTCCTCCTCAACCTCAGCCCCCCTCCTCCTCAACCTCAGCCCCCCTCCTCCTCAACCTCAGCCCCCCTCCTCCTCAACCTCAGCCCCCCTCCTCCTCAACCTCAGCCCCCCTCCTCCTCAACCTCCCTCCTCCCTCCTCCTCAACCTCCCTCCTCCCTCCTCCTCAACCTCCCTCCTCCCTCCTCCTCAACCTCCCTCCTCCTCAACCTCCCTCCTCCTCAACCTCCCTCCTCCTCAACCTCCCTCCTCCTCAACCTCCCTCCTCCCTCCTCCTCAACCTCCCTCCTCCTCAACCTCCCTCCTCCCTCCTCCTCAACCTCCCTCCTCCCTCCTCCTCAACCTCCCTCCTCCTCAACCTCCCTCCTCCTCAACCTCTCCTCCCTCCACCTCAACCTCCCTCCTCCTCAACCTCCCTCCTCCTCAACCTCCCTCCTCCTCAACCTCCCTCCTCCTCAACCTCCCTCCTCCCTCCTCCTCAACCTCCCTCCTCCCTCCTCCTCAACCTCCCTCCTCCTCAACCTCCCTCCTCCTCAACCTCCCTCCTCCTCAACCTCCCTCCTCCCTCCTCCTCAACCTCCCTCCTCCCTCCTCCTCAACCTCCCTCCTCCCTCCTCCTCAACCTCCCTCCTCCATCCTCCTCAACCTCCCTCCTCCTCAACCTCCCTCCTCCCTCCTCCTCAACCTCCCTCCTCCCTCCTCCTCAACCTCCCTCCTCCCTCCTCCTCAACCTCCCTCCTCCCTCCTCCTCAACCTCCCTCCTCCTCAACCTCCCTCCTCCCTCCACCTCAACCTCCCTCCTCCTCAACCTCCCTCCTCCTCAACCTCCCTCCTCCTCAACCTCCCTCCTCCTCAACCTCCCTCCTCCTCAACCTCCCTCCTCCTCAACCTCCCTCCTCCTCAACCTCCCTCCTCCCTCCTCCTCAACCTCCCTCCTCCCTCCTCCTCAACCTCCCTCCTCCTCAACCTCCCTCCTCCTCAACCTCCCTCCTCCCTCCTCCTCTACCTCCCTCCTCCTCTACCTCCCTCCTCCTCTACCTCCCTCCTCCTCTACCTCCCTCCTCCTCTACCTCCCTCCTCCCTCCTCCTCTACCTCCCTCCTCCCTCCTCCTCAACCTCCCTCCTCCTCAACCTCCCTCCTCCTCAACCTCCCTCCTCCTCAACCTCCCTCCTCCTCAACCTCCCTCCTCCTCAACCTCCCTCCTCCCTCCTCCTCAACCTCCCTCCTCCCTCCTCCTCAACCTCCCTCCTCCCTCCTCCTCAACCTCCCTCCTCCCTCCTCCACAACCTCCCTCGTCCCTCCTCCTCAACCTCCCTCCTCCCTCCTCCTCAACCTCCCTCCTCCCTCCTCCTCAACCTCCCTCCTCCCTCCTCCTCAACCTCCCTCCTCCTCAACCTCCCTCCTCCTCAACCTCCCTCCTCCTCAACCTCCCTCCTCCTCAACCTCCCTCCTCCCTCCTCCTCAACCTCCCTCCTCCTCAACCTCCCTCCTCCCTCCTCCTCAACCTCCCTCCTCCCTCCTCCTCAACCTCCCTCCTCCCTCCTCCTCAACCTCCCTCCTCCCTCCTCCTCAACCTCCCTCCTCCCTCCTCCTCAACCTCCCTCCTCCTCAACCTCCCTCCTCCTCAACCTCCCTCCTCCTCAACCTCCCTCCTCCTCTACCTCCCTCCTCCTCTACCTCCCTCCTCCCTCCTCCTCTACCTCCCTCCTCCCTCCACCTCAACCTCCCTCCTCCTCAACCTCCCTCCTCCTCAACCTCCCTCTTCCTCAACCTCCCTCCTCCTCAACCTCAACCCCCCTCCTCAACCTCAACCCCCCTCCTCAACCTCAACCCCCCTCCTCAACCTCAACCCCCCTCCTCAACCTCAACCCCCCTCCTCAACCTCAACCCCCTCATCCTCAACTTCCTCATCCTCAACCCCCTCATCCTCAACTTCCTCATCCTCAACTTCCTCATCCTCAACTTCCTCATCCTCAACTTCCTCATCCTCAACTTCCTCATCCTCAACTTCCTCATCCTCAACTTCCTCATCCTCAACTTCCTCATCCTCAACTTCCTCATCCTCAACCTCCCTCCTCCTCAACCTCCCTCCTCCTCAACCTCCCTCCTCCTCAACCTCCCTCCTCCTCAACCTCCCTCCTCCTCAACCTCCCTCCTCCTCAACCTCCCTCCTCCTCAACCTCCCTCCTCCTCAACCTCCCTCCTCCTCAACCTCCCTCCTCCTCAACCTCCCTCCTCCTCAACCTCCCTCCTCCTCAGCCTCCCTCCTCCTCAGCCTCCCTCCTCCTCAGCCTCCCTCCTCCTCAGCCTCCCTCCTCCTCAGCCTCCCTCCTCCTCAGCCTCCCTCCTCCTCAACCTCCCTCCTCCTCAACCTCCCTCCTCCTCAACCTCCCTCCTCCTCAACCTCCCTCCTCCTCAACCTCCCTCCTCCTCAACCTCCCTCCTCCTCAACCTCCCTCCTCCTCAACCTCCCTCCTCCTCAACCTCCCTCCTCCTCAACCTCCCTCCTCCTCAACCTCCCTCCTCCTCAACCTCCCTCCTCCCTCCTCCTCAACCTCCCTCCTCCCTCCTCCTCAACCTCCCTCCTCCCTCCTCCACAACCTCCCTCCTCCCTCCTCCTCAACCTCCCTCCTCCTCAACCTCCCTCCTCCCTCCTCCTCAACCTCCCTCCTCCCTCCTCCTCAACCTCCCTCCTCCCTCCTCCTCAACCTCCCTCCTCCCTCCTCCTCAACCTCCCTCCTCCCTCCTCCTCAACCTCCCTCCTCCTCAACCTCCCTCCTCCCTCCTCCTCAACCTCCCTCCTCCTCAACCTCCCTCCTCCTCAACCTCCCTCCTCCTCAACCTCCCTCCTCCTCAACCTCCCTCCTCCTCAACCTCCCTCCTCCTCAACCTCCCTCCTCCCTCCTCCTCAACCTCCCTCCTCCTCAACCTCCCTCCTCCCTCCTCCTCAACCTCCCTCCTCCCTCCTCCTCAACCTCCCTCCTCCCTCCTCCTCAACCTCCCTCCTCCCTCCTCCTCAACCTCCCTCCTCCCTCCTCCTCAACCTCCCTCCTCCCTCCTCCTCAACCTCCCTCCTCCTCAACCTCCCTCCTCCCTCCTCCTCCCTCCTCCTCCTCAACCTCCCTCCTCCTCAACCTCCCTCCTCCTCAACCTCCCTCCTCCTCAACCTCCCTCCTCCTCAACCTCCCTCCTCCTCAACCTCCCTCAACCTCCCTCCTCCCTCCTCCTCAACCTCCCTCCTCCTCAACCTCCCTCCTCCCTCCTCCTCAACCTCCCTCCTCCCTCCTCCTCAACCTCCCTCCTCCCTCCTCCACAACCTCCCTCGTCCCTCCTCCTCAACCTCCCTCCTCCCTCCTCCTCAACCTCCCTCCTCCCTCCTCCTCAACCTCCCTCCTCCCTCCTCCTCAACCTCCCTCCTCCTCAACCTCCCTCCTCCTCAACCTCCCTCCTCCTCAACCTCCCTCCTCCTCAACCTCCCTCCTCCCTCCTCCTCAACCTCCCTCCTCCCTTCTCCTCAACCTCCCTCCTCCCTCCTCCTCAACCTCCCTCCTCCTCAACCTCCCTCCTCCCTCCTCCTCCCTCCTCCTCCTCAACCTCCCTCCTCCTCAACCTCCCTCCTCCTCAACCTCCCTCCTCCTCAACCTCCCTCCTCCTCAACCTCCCTCCTCCTCAACCTCCCTCCTCCCTCAACCTCCCTCCTCCCTCAACCTCCCTCCTCCCTCAACCTCCCTCCTCCCTCAACCTCCCTCCTCCTCAACCTCCCTCCTCCCTCCTCCTCAACCTCCCTCCTCCTCAACCTCCCTCCTCCCTCCTCCTCAACCTCCCTCCTCCTCAACCTCCCTCCTCCCTCCTCCTCAGCCTCCCTCCTCCCTCCTCCTCAGCCTCCCTCCTCCCTCCTCCTCAGCCTCCCTCCTCATTCCTCCTCAACCCCCCCCCCCCTCCCTCATTCTACTCCTCACTTACCCTTACAGGTAAGTGAGGGGTAGAATGAGGGAGGGGGGGTTTAGAATGAGGAAGGGGGGTTGAGGATGAGGAGGTGGGAGGGAAAGAGACACGGTGGGGGTTAGAGAGACACTGTGGGAGAGTGACTCGAGTATAAGCCGAGGGGGCCCTTTTTAGCCTTAAAAAAAGGGCTGAAAAACTTGGCTTATACTCGAGTATATACGGTATATAGTTGTCAGCATGTGGGTTGTTGCTAACGCTTGCGGGCTCACGTAGCGAGGCCGCCGCAACTGCGGCCCCAGTGAAGTGATGGCCGCAGTTGCTGGCAAGGACCGGCGAAGGCAATCCTTGCTCTGGTGGAGATGAGCGCCATAGGCACTCATCCCTTCGACCCCCTACGACTTTCCGACCACAAATGCGGGCCCTTGTGAAGCGAGGGGCTGCATTTGAGGAGGTGAAGGCTCCCACGTAGGCTGCAATGAGCCGCAGGCTCATTGCAGGCCACAAATGCAGACCCTCGCAAAGCGAGGGGCCGCATTTGCAGAGGTGGAGGCTTCACGGCTCCTCATAACCGATTTACAAATGACCACACAATCGGGACTTGGAAATAACAAACAAACACGCAATGACTAACTACGGACTTACACAAAAAAAATACGAGCCACAGGACTTACACAAAAACAATTACGACCCGCGGGAATTTAAAAAATCCATTATGGACTTGCATAAATACGACCTGAACGGACAACCCCCGCACAGTGGCAAACATTATACACACAAAAATAAAATAAAAACCTTACCCACACCAAGTGGGGGACACCCAGGCTCTCTGCAACACAGATTAACCTCAATTCCTGTCAAATTTACAAAGTTTACACACTCGAAAATCCCCTAAGTAAGAGAAAAAATGGCTGCCGAAAAAAACGAAAACAAGGCTACACGACCCCTAAAGACGCTAATATCCACATAGCAAATACGGCTTTTACAAAAACCCGTACGACCTACAACATACACCATTAGCAAGGACGCTTCATCATACAAACCTGCGTACCACATACACATTTGCCGCCATTTTACAACACTAACTTACAGAATGCGGAAGTACCCAGCTACACGAACGGCTTTCCCTCCCGCACACAGTCTATTTACACTACACACTGCACACATTGCTGACACTTACACCTCAGCTCCACAAAAGTGCACACCTACATTGTATGCTGCAGGAACATCAAAACAGATTGTCAGCTCTTCAGCACAATGCTTCCTGCATATATTACTTACAAATAGGTAAAGTATATTAATTTACTCCTTATTTAATTACCATCACAAAATACATATAAACAAAAACAAAAAACAGTATTGCAATAAATGCAAAAGACATTTACTGCGCGCCTCACAACGAGCGCCAACGCTGCTCATAGCACACAAACTACACCATGGGACAGCGCAAAAAGCAGATCAGCACCAACCTTACAATGACAGCAAAAGCACCTCTGAAAAAAAAAAATACAACCACCAAGAGGCTTGCAATGAGCGCCGAGATCTTAGACAACCATAAAAAATAATGTCTGTGCCAAACAACATTCCTTGACTTACAATTCTATTGCCGTCATTTTTTGACGGGCAATTCGCTAGTCTATATATAATGTCACAGGTGTTAAAAAAATTCAAATAAATACATTTTAAAATAACAATGAACAGTGTTGGACTACTAGGATATCAAGAATATATATTGTATTTTACAGCGGATATGTCTTAGCACATGATTGTCAAGAGTTCAACATATTAATATAGGAGCACAGACAATTCCAATTTAGCAAAAAAATCTGGTAGGCATAATAAGCATTATGTTTAAAGTTAAACACTTGCTAGAACTGCAGTAGATACATCACATATATACTGTAGTTGTGAGCATGCGGGTTGTCGCTAACGCTGCGGGCTCGCATAGCGAGCCTGCGGTCCTCCCAAAGCAAGGGGAGCAGTTGCTGGCAGGGAGCTCTGAAGGGGCACCCAGGAACACGAAAACGGAAGTTACACCTCAATTTAACTCGAAATAAAAGAGTTTAGACACCCGAAAATCCCCTAAGCGACAGAAAAAATGTCCGGCCGACCAAAACGAAAACGAGGCTAAAGGACCGTAAACACACAAAACACCACCAAACACCTACGGATTTTCCGAAAAAGTCGGACGACATCCGAAAACAAGGACGCAAAATCAGCCACAGCCGCATACCACACATTAGGCGTCATTTTAGAACACTGACTTACACAATCCGGAAGTACACAGCTACGCTAACGGATTTGCCTCGGGCACGCAAATGTGAGGGGAATACTCACTTTTGTTAGATACTGTATGTATTATGTGTGTTTGTGTATGTATGTATCATTAATTTGTGGATGTGTATATATACATTTCTTAGTAAATGAAAAATCTTTTCGCATATATATTGGAAACCCTCATTAACCAAGTATATCCTAGATTTTATCCAATTACTAGTTAGCATCTTGTGTTGAATATAATGTTCTATCTGCTTTCCTTTCAAGGTTGCCTTCACAGCATATCTTTTGCTGAACCGTTCCATGGCTGTTCTTATTTTTTTTACTGTCTGGCAACAGGAGGTGTACAGGCTCTTTTTTATTATTTCTTTTAGCAGATTGGCAGCAGGAGGCACCCAGGTTCATTTGGCTCCCTCTTCCCTTAAGCTGGCATTAATTCCCTATTTAAATGAAAGCCTGGCATGCAACATGTCCTCCAGCAAATCTCAAAGCGTCTACTGCAGACACTGATTAGAAAATGCTGTCCTGTACAGTGTTACCTACATTGCTGTAAAACATTGGGATGATTTTATTTCTGAAAGTTTAACTGTTCAGAAGCACCCCTTCAATTATATGCCTCAGTAAGCTTAAAAAAATACTGTAAGTTCTAGAAACACAAACTCATTCAGTTTAATAATGTTCTGCAATTAATTTGTATATAGAATATTCCAAATTCAACTATTAAGTCACAGATATCTGCAGGAGTTAAGTGGTTATAAATAATATCTCACTATCTTTCTCTCACTCAAGCTCTCACGCTCCCTATCCCAATCTCTTGCTTGGTCTGTCCTTCTTTCTTTCTGTTCCTTTCCCTGTGTCTCTCTCTTGCCCCCCCCCCCCTTTCAGTCTTTTTTATATATTGCTACTGAAATCCTATTCCCTATATACCTGGTAATGTGAGATCTTATTTGTTTTTTATGAATTTAGTCATTCCCCTATCTCTGCTCCAATTATATAGCACCCATTCTATTTGACTCTTAGTAAATTTATCTCTAATTTGCAAATAAAGCACATCTAACCAATATCTCTTCTATTCTTGTACCATAGGAAGCAGACACTGACGATAACCAGGGCACTCTTGGTTTTGATGAATTTTGTGCTTTCTATAAGATGATGTCCACCAGGCGAGACCTTTACCTGCTTATGCTCACTTACAGCAACCACAAAGACCACCTAGATTCTGATGACATAAAGAGATTCCTAGAAATTGAACAAAAGGTGAGTTCAGCAGCGTGGTTTTATAATGATCATGATGACATTGAGGCTCTCTCCCCAATGGGTGCTGCTGAGACAAGAAGGCCCAAATGTTTACAATTAGTTGTATTATTTAATGTGTTCTTTTCGGAGTTATTTAACACTAGTGAATTGCCCGTCAAAAAATGGCAGCAATAGAATTGTAAGTCAAGGAATGGTGTTTGGCACACAAATTAAGTGTTTTGGCTTTGCGAGTACTTTTGGCGCTGATTGCGAGCCTCGTGGTGGGCGTTTATTGCGATTGTGTGTTGTGGTGTTTACTGTATATGTATTTTTTTTATGATAATTAATTAATGAATTAAATCATAAATTAATATAGTTTACCTATTTGTAATGAATATATGCAGCAACCAAAATGCTGAAGAGCTAACAATCTGTTTTGATGTTGCTGCAGAATACAATGTAGATTTGCATTGTTGGTGACCTGAGGTGTAAGTGTCAGCAATTTGTGAAATGTGTAGTGTAAATAGGCTGCGTGCGCGAGGGGAAGCCGTTTGTGTAGCTGTGTAGTTCCGCATTTTGTAATGTGAATGTTAGTATGTGCAAGTTAGTGGTGTAAAATGGCGGCGATTTGTGTGTGTAAGGCGGGTCTGGAGGATTTTGCGTCCTTCGTACTACTGTATTTTGTAGGTCATACGGTCCTGTCTAAAAGTCGTATGTGTGTGGCAGAGTTTTGCGTGTTTAGGGGACGTGTAGCCTTGTTTTCTTTTTTTTTCGGCTGCCATTTTTTCTCTCGCTTAGGGGATTTTTGAGTAGCTAAACTCTGGAAATTGGAGTTTAATTGACGTGTAAGATGACTTGCAGACATCCTGGGTGTCCCCACTTGCTGTGTGTGATGGTTTTTATTTTATTTTTGTTTGTATTTAGTGTGATTTTCGTGTTTTTCAATGTGCATGGTTCGGCTGTTAAGTTCGTATTTTTTGCGGCTCGTATTTTTTTTTTTTATGCAAGTCGCGGTTTCCTTTTTGTAAGTGTTACGGGCCGTATTTTTTTTTTCTGCAATTTTTTCAAAGTGCTACAGGTCTCGCAGTGGGAATTGTGTATTTGAGTTTTGTGTTCATGTGTAGTCCTGCGGGTCGTAGGTATGATGGTAAAGTGGTGCGGGGTTGTAGGGATGAGCGCCTATGGTGCTCATCTCCACCAGCACAAGGCGTCCCTGTGGCGCTCCTTGGCTGGCCGCAACCCGCTGTTGCTGCGGGCTCGCTTTGTGAGCCTGCAGTTTCCCTGTTGCGTTACCAACAGATTTCGGCAAGCCCGGCTGATGACCACTATATATGTGATTATTTGTACGGCTCCTCTATGCTAATATGTGGCTCTTCATACTAATGTGTTGCTCTGAGTTCTCAGTCACTCTGGTGTGGGGGTGACGTATCAAAAAGCATGATAACATTTGGGTATATTGTTTTGCCACCGCAGAAACAAACAAGAATACTGTGTTGCTAATTAGCACATCAAAAAGTGAATTAGTGTTTGGAAATCACTGTTGTGAATATCAATGCTGCACAAACAATGCTGAATATGTCAGAAATGACTTTCTTCAGAAGAATGGCTAGCACAAACTACAGCCAGGACATGAACATAGTGAGCAACAGTAACAAGTGCCACACTCTAAATGCTTGCTCCTGGTATCATGTTTTGTGATTGTGATGGACCCCAGGTTGATAGACAAGACAGCCAGTCGCTGTCCTTGGCTTGTTGTATTGAACCCCAGAGGATGACCTCAGACTGGGCCATTGGAGTTTCAGGACATTTGATCTCTGTATGGTTGTCACAATATTATTGATCCTTTCTTAAACTATATATTTGTTCATGCTCCATTAAATATGGTGCCCAGATTAGAAAAGGCACATAGAGTTTTGTTTGTGTTTTTACAGAGAGAACTTTTTTGTGAAAAAATCTAATTATATTTCATGGTGCAAAGAAAACCTAGAATTATATTTCAAGTAACAGTGATGAGTATTCCATCTCCAGGCCTGTAGTGGAGTTATTTTTGTGGGGCTCAGTAATTGCCTATTTCCAGTTTGCCACTGCAAACATTATCATTTTATCACAGAGGACATTTTGTGATAAAGTACAATCTGAAGGTAGAAATCGCAGCTTATATTTTGTATTACATTTTTTTTTTAAGAACCTGAAAAGTAAAAAAAAAAAAAAAATCCAGATGAGTTGCTTGTAATAAGACTGGCCAGGAGAATAAAGAATGGTTATTTTCTGGCTGATGCTTTAATGCTGAATATTAAAAGATAAGGAAAACTACTTAAAGGGACATGGAACATTCCCTGTTGTTGTTATTATTATTAAAATAATCTACCAAGTATTGCTTTGCATTTTATTATTCATTCAAACCTTCAAAATAGTTTCAGCAAATTTTTGCCCCCTTTAGCTTTCACAAACCGTATTTCTTTAGTAATAGATGTACTAGCCAATCACAGGTCTCTCAGCAGCATTTCAACAACTGACTGTAGAGAGACAGGCTATCATTGGCTAGTACATGCAGTATCAATAGAAACACTGTTTATAAGCTACAGGGACTATTTTTATGATTTCAGGCAGTAAAAACAGACCTTGTAAGTGCATCTTAATAGAACAAAGTACATAAAAGTAAATACATACATAGGTATATTGCATATCTATTACAATCCAGAAGCCTTACGTGTCCCTTTAACTTCTAATAAACTGAATGTTAAAAGTTAAGCAAGAAAACTCTGTTTTAAGTAATACACTTTTATTTCTTATTTTTTTTAACTGCATAGCATGATTTCATGTACAGTTAATGAATTGCGGTATTCACAAACTTATTGTGAGGAAAAAGGCTAGCAAATATAAAAATAAAAAAAAATCACAGAAAATATCTTTCAGACTAATTACTTTTTTTTTACAGTCTACAATATTCCCATATGAAATATGTGTATCTGTAAATCTTCCTTTATAAACTGTACACAGTACTGGTAACACTACCTCCATAGTGCACAATTGTGGAAGAATATAAGTGTCCCTTTTTACCATTTGGAATGCTGATAGGTATGCTACTATAAGAGGAGTTAGTTAATTATTCATCGAACATTAATACAATTCATATTTAATCATTTATAATATCTACAGGTTTCTTTCTAAACACTGGTTTAAATGGTTTTAAGAACTATTAGATCTGATAACTGCAGAAACAAACCGAGCTAGTCTGCCCTACTATCTAACACAAGTCTCCAGAGGGTGGAGATCACTGTTTGCGGTACTCATTGTCTTTGAAAATATGGCAGCTAACTGTTAGAGAATCGTCTCCCCATTAACCCTATAGTGGGTTGGTACCAGCAGCATCTAAGTCTGAACTTTGACAGCAAGTTTAATATTGGATATTGCTTTTGTAAATCAATGAGTATTAATTGTATTAATTCTGAATGAAAATATCTAGCTCACTGCACTCATCCTTTTAAATAGTAATAAAGGGCTAAAACATGCTGTGAGCTGGGATAAAACAAACAACCGCACCATAAAGGGATTATGGTACAGAGCTGAATAATGGTGCCAATGTTTAACACAGTCACACCGGTGTCTATTTTAGTGGGTCAAAAACCTTTTTCATACCAGCTGTTAAATCAAAAGTGGTCTACAGTACTGGACTGAACAACTCTGAATGTGATCCTGGCACTGCTCATTTATATCGTCTGTCCTCTTGGTACACGGTCTGTGGAATTAATTATTGTATTTGTTAGGAGACAGAAACTGTGTAAGGGCAAATAGCCAAATTATCTGTTAACTCCTTCATCATTGTCGTACACAAGACCCAGCAGGCATAGCTGAATGGACTAAATTGAATTATTTTCCATTGTGTCTTACAGCGTGAACTAGTGTATATTATATTTAAGCCAAGGGAAACTCCAATATCTGTATGTAGCACTGCCTATAATTACACTTCGAAGTTCCATTGTAGTCCCAAAATGTCTGTAATGTATTTAAAGGAATATTTTATTCATAACTTTCTTTGCATGGAAAATGCATGATTTAAATATAAAGAACTAAAAAAACTAAAGCAAGAATACAAAAATGTTCTTATCCTCTTTTTTTAATTAAAAATCATGTAACCCGTTGAAGGTCCTTTTAACTGTGTTATTTCATTTTGTTTTAGATTCCAAAGAATGGGTATAAAAGCTCAGTTATTTCTACCCAGAGATTTGGAGGCTTCCTTGTCTCTTTGTTTTCTAGAACACAAAATATAAAAATAGAGGTTCTCAATCAGAGAATGAACTAACCTTAATAGGTTAGTTCTATGGACAGGATAACCCACTCTGAGAGCAACCTCTTTTAGCTCACTTGTGCCCTTCACAGGGAGAAATATCTTGTATCGCACTACAGTGACCCAGCCCTGAAATACCAGGCAATTCTACCCTGAGCAGGAGAAACAGCAAACCCCAGACGTACGTTTCGGCCTCGTCAGTGATTTGTAGCTGATATCTCCCTAAGGCACAGTGAGCGAGGGGTCCACGTCTGGAGTCCCCTATACCTCTTAGGGAGATTAATCTCTACGGGTGATTTGCATAAACAAAACAACAAAGTCAGAGGTGCTCAGTTAGAGAACAAACTAACCTTAATTGTTTGTTTCTATGGGCATAAGCCACTCTGAGAGCAACCTCTCTTAGCCCACTTGTGCCCTTCACAGGGAGAAATATCCTGTAGTACATCACTCACTTTAATCACCCAGACCCGAAATACCAGGCAATTCTACCCTGAAAAGGAGAAACCGCAAATAAAAAAAAAAAAAAAAAAACATTCTCTGTCTCAGGCTAATGTAAATTTCCTATATTTCAGTGTCTGACCACTTTTTTTCCCCCAACATAAAAACAACTTATTGTAATGTTTAAAACATGATCTTTTAAATCAACCGTTTCCCTTTAAGGTTATCCTAAATTAGATTGTTGTCAGAATGTAATTGCTAGCTTTCAATGGCAGACAATCTCCGATCATTAGGGAAATCTGCTCAAACATGAATAAGAGGAGAACCAAAATAGATGCCACGTTAGATGATTGAGTTTGAGATCTGGGGAATCACTAAAGGGAAAGGTGCATTAATCAAAAGTATAAGACACATGGCAATTCTGGCACATTAGTGGTAGAAAAATCATTACAGGCTATTTTTTTCATTTTTTCATTTTTTTCTTTTCAAAAATGAGTTAAACTTTCTTCTCAATATAATTACAGTGTTTTATTCACATGCTTTCAGAAATTCATGGAAATGCCCAATAACAAGAGCCTGCAATATACACTACTCAGTAATGAAATAAAAATGTTATTTGTACATTCAATGTATCTTTTCAAAACTGTAGATATACGATAGGTTTGGGGAGAAATGTATCTAGGTGGTGGCGGCGGCGGCTTTTTATCTGCCTCCTTCCCTGTAGTGGTCGGTATACTTTGTTGGGTAGAACATCCATGCCAAGTACATCTGCATATCCCACTAAGGCCAAAATGTTCTCCCACAGATTTGTTCGGTGAACATTGTTTCAACTGTTGCTAATGATTCTGGGTAGTGACTTATAAATGAGAGTCCAAATGTGCATCTAGTATCTAGTGAATCTTATGTGCATGTCACTACCCAGAATCCTTAGCTGCAGTTAAAACACTGTTCACAGAGTAGTTCTGTGGGAAAACGGTCTTCTACCTTGCTTGGGGCATGTAAGTCTACTTAGTCTTACCATTGCTTTCCAAATTAGAAGACATTCAGTGGGATAATGTTTCCTATATCATCATCCTGTATCTTCACAATCCTTTTATCTTTCATGCATAATCTTTCATTTCATTTGTTTCTTGGTGCAGCTTGAAATGTCGGACAATCTGCCTTTGTTTCCTTTTACAAGCTCGCCAAGATAGGTGAATCCTTTAATCCTCTATTACAAGCTACTGTCAGACTCTAGCACTGGAGAGCTGTTCAAGCAGATACCCCACGGGATTAATACCTTGCAAACAATATGACCTCCAAAGCGAAATTAGGCTCAGCACTTTATCGCCTGTGATCAGCAGCTATCAATGAGCTATAATGCTTGCTGTTTGATATTGAACGTGACACTGAGTGACAGATCGGAGAATCCTATTGGTTGATTAGAAGCCCTACAGCATTAGGTTCAAAAATTGGATTGCTGTATCCGATAAAGAACAGTGATGCGCTGGCTCTTGAAATCGGATTATATGCTTTTTGGATTTATTTCATTATTTTATTTATATTGCAGATGACGAATGTAACAAAAGAAAACTGCCTGGACATTGTTACTAAATTTGAACCTTGCCCGGAGAACAAACAACAAGGAGTTCTGGGAATTGATGGTATGTAAATTGTATTTTTTTTTTATGCCTGATCTATGTTAAAAATTCCAGAAAACAGGGTCTTATAAGTGGTGCAAAATAACATTCATAGAGTGATAAAATATAACAAGGGCTGGTCTTGGGACCAGCTTCCTTGCCTGAGACCTTATCTTTATCCAGAGATGGATAATGAAAGCCTAACGTTGTAAACATACCACTGTTGTTCGATTCATAGTTATTGATGAACATGTCTGAAGTTAAAATGTCATATATATTATGGAAGCAGGTAGTAGTCTTGCATGTTTTTTAAGCTGCTTACTTTTTTTTACAGAAGTTTTTAGTTAGTGAAGACCTTTTTTTTGGATAGAAATTCACTAACTAAAAACTTCTGTAAAAAGAATATGCTCTGTGCTTATATTGAGCCCTATTCAATTGGCCAAATCGCAATTGAATGAGGCCCTATATCCAGCTGCTCTGAAAATTGAAGGATACTATAAACGCTTCTATATGTTTTTAAAAAGAAAAACACATCTGTAAATGGATGGCAATAAAGTTTGACGTTTATTTTAAATATACTTTTTTGTCTTTACAGTTTTGGATAAAGATGAAGATTGTTTCTTATTAATATTATCACATATATAGTTGTGAGCGTACGAGTTGTTGCTAACGCTGCAGGCTCGCGTAGCGAGCCCGCGGCCCTCGCGAAGCGAGGGCCGCGGGCTCGCTACGCGAGTCGCGGCCCTCGCGTAGCGAGGGCCGCGGCTCGCGCAGCGAGCCGAGGCCCTCGCAAAGCGAGGGCACTGCCCGAGGGTCTCAGTTGCTGCAAGGAGCGCCGAAGGCGCTCCATGCCAGCACCTGAGGACCTCGCAAAGCGAGGGCCGCAGTTGCTGGCATGGAGCGCCGAAGGCGCTCCTTGCCAGCAACTGCGACCCTCGCAAACTTCACGTCGCAACCCAAACACTACGACACACACATTACGACACTCGCAAACAACATACGACACACGTTCACACACATTACGGACTCGCAACACTCGGACGCAACTCGCGAACATTACAAAATGTAAAACACAATACATACACACACCACATACATAAAAAACTTACCTACACCAAGAGGGAGCACCCAGCACCTCAAAAATACAACTTACATCTCGATTTTACTTCAAATAAAACAGTTTAGAGACTAAAAAAAAAACGAAGCGAGAGAAAAAATGGCCGCCGAACAAAACGAAAACGAGGCTACAGCACTCTAAACTCGCAAAACACCACAAGAAACTCGCAAAACACCACAAAACACCTACGGATATTCCGATACAAACGTATAACACACATTACTCGCCATTTCACGCCAATGCGGAAGTACACGACAACGGTTTGGGCTCGCGCACGCACAGTGTTACACTGCACACATTCAGCACGCTTACACAGCAGATCCACACCACTAATGCTGCAGCAACATCAAAACACATTCACAGCTCTTCCACACAATGCTTTAAAATAGGTCAAGTATATTCATTTATTAATGTATTATATATTTCATTATTACACACTAAACAGCATTAGCTACCTTACAATTTCATTGCCGTCATTTTTTGACGGGCAATATTCTAGTTATTAATAATAAACAGACATTACATTTAGTCTGTAATGCCTTTTTATGGACTGGCCTGTGTTTCTCTTATAATAATTTAAACCATAGATTTCTGTGCCTTCTTACCCACCCTGGTGTTTTTAATTGATATATAGATTTTATAAATGGAATACATTTGTTGCATATCAATTTAAAGATACGCTTTTTTTTATTTCTCCCTGGAATCTACAATAGTATCTATAAATTAGATGATCAATGTAGTAAAATAAGCTACAATAAGCTTAGTTTGCCACATACTAAAAAAATATATACATTTATATTTGCACCCAGTGTTGTCTGGCTTTATAGATGCTTTTGCTGAGAACAAATAATTAGATATTCCCTTTAAAGTCCTTTTTATATATTTTTTTCTAAGAAAATAAGTACATTCTCTTATAAATGCTGTCCAAAATGGAAAAACCCTTTCATTCATGACCAAAGTGATCTAAAAGGTTGTTTATCTGCGTAACACAAAGCTATATATATGTTAGCATGTAGAGCACATTTGTTATGAGAATTCATCACTTTGTCATCTATGAAAAGTTTATCAGTGAATTATTGGAGGAACCTTTTGAATTGAAAACCCAGCGATGACAGATATTGAACGCCATGCATGTTTGTGATTAATTGCAAACAGGTTTGACCAACTACATGCGCAGTCCAGCGGGTGATATCTTCAATCCAGACCACTATCAAATCAACCAAGAAATGACCTTGCCACTCAGCAATTATTATATTGCATCCTCTCACAACACGTATCTAATGGGGGATCAACTCATGTCTCAGTCTCGAGTGGACATGTATGCGTGGGTCTTGCAGGCCGGATGCCGTTGTGTGGAGGGTAAGGAATTTAAACTTCTGAACTAATCCACATGGTGTATATAATATTAATACTTGGCAATAAGCATGAATAGCATATTCTTTTTCGGTATCATTTTCAACTGTCATTTAGAACTGAATATTTAATGTGTAGATTCAGACCATGATAGAAAATGCCAAATATAAGATTTAATACAACTCTGGTAGGATTTGTCTTTAAAAAAAATACTAATGCAAGAACAATAGGTAATGACTGGACGTTTTAGGGTGGAAGACTTAGTGGAATTCATTAATGTGTAAAGTACTACTTTACATAAAGGATAGTAAATAACTCGAAGAGGCTCATAACAGAAAGGGAAGATCTAGACATTGTAAATGAAACCAACATGTCTGGGATATTTATACGGATGTCCGGATGATTTCGATGGATCATTTTTGTTTTTAAAGAAATGCCTTCAAATCTTTGTTGAGCCATCAGTTGTAATATTTTCTTTGGGGGGGGAGTAGTACACATTTGTATTGCACATAAAGGTAATTTTATAGTTTTTTTTTTGGTTAAGTTCCTTTTTGTTTTCAGTATGTTGAAAATTCTAGTTAGGCAAATGTGGCTCAAAATGTACCAATCTTTTGCCTCTAGCCTGTTTAATGTAGGGCCCATTAGTGGCAATGGGGACACTGTTATCTGAGAATTATGTTGGGCGGAAGGTCTTCTGACCTGCTTGGGACATTCATGTGTACTCTGCTTACTATATATTATTATTATTATTATTAGTCTTTATAAAGTTCCAGCATGTTTCCGTATCGATATTTATAATGTAGAAAGTACAGTTGGTACGATCGGCTGACTTATTAAGCCATAAAATTATAGCCTAAGGACAGTAGAGTAGAATCCTCAAATCTATTGCTCCAAACTATCTGTTGTCCTATTGTGTTGTATTTCTATTTTTATTTCTGAACATTGGGCTCTGTCACTGTACCCTAACCAGTGGCTATGTTCTGAAGGCTGACAGAGGAGCACATGTAGTCTTAAATGGATCCCATGTTTAGTGGACGAATGGTGGTACATTTTAATCTTCATTTGGAAGTCATTATCCAGAATACTTGGTGGCAGTAGGAATACTGATAACTAAAAATATCTGGCCTGTTTGAGACATGTTAGTTATAGTTAGGGTGTTCTTTCAACAATTATTTACTGTTAAAAAATATTCCTCTAAAAGTGAAGAACTAGCAGAGAGATCATATGTTTATGGCCAATAAACCACAGGGAGGCTATGACTACACCAGGGAGTTAAATGAGATTCAAAGGCAAAAAGATGTAATGGACACAATAAGGACCCTTTGTGTTGGCAACAGTTTTAGGGGGAAGAAATGAACCCCAATGATATCAGAATAGGGCAGGTGTAAACAATGAATGCTTATATATGCAGTCAAAATAAGCATACACTATGTAGCCAAAAGTATGTGGACACCCATATGTGCTTGTTGAACATTTTATTCCAAAACCATTGGCATTAATATGGAGTTGGTCCATCCTCCACTGTTCTTGTTAGGTTTTCCACTAGAGGTTGGAACATGGTTGTAGAAATGGGGGCAGATCTAGCAATGCAGAAGTTTGACAAACTAACGTTTTGGAAAGTTGGCATCCTGTGACAGTGCCACATTGAAAGTCACTGAGCTCTACAGTAGGACCTATTCTTCTGCCGATGTTTGGCTAGGGACATGGCATGGCTGTAGCAATGGATGTGTCTGAAATAACCACATCCACTACTTAGAAGTTGTATCCACACACTTTTGGCCATGTAGTGTAGCTTCACAACAAACAATTAAATAATATTTATTAAACAAACCAAAAAAGTCTATTAATTTCCCTTTTTTGACATATAAATATAATTTTGTTAAGTCCCTCATTTCAAGCTTTACACTTGTTGACACAATCCATTTAAAAGCAGTTTTTGCCCCTTCTTAAATAATATAATTTTTTTTTGCGTATATAATTAAAGATGTGTGGTATTTTAATTCTAACAAATTTCATAGGGACAGCTGTTGGTGCACGTAGTTTCTTGTAAGAAATACAAGTTTTGCATAAATATATCATAAGCTGTAATGTATTTATAATGTGCTTAGCAAAGTGAAAAACAATGAAAACAAATATTTTAATTGAGCTGCCAAGCTTGTCATCTTTTCCATGAGCAAAAATGTGGTAGAGAGGTAAATGAAGAAATAATTAATTCACATAACCATTATGTCTATGCTTGGTTGCTTTTAAAGGAATACCATGTTTTTCATGTACACTGTCTTTTAAAATGTAAAAAACAATGCAGCTTTTACGTTTTCTTTTTTCTTTTTACTTTTATATGCAATTTGTGCCAATCTGACACACTTTTTCCACAAAAAACTACTTTTTTTTTTTTAAAGCACAATTAATGGAAAAGTTGATTTTGTTGTTTGAAAGCTGTGAAAGCTGAACAGATGAAGTAGGGAGATATTCTTGGATATCCTTTACAAACATCTTTTTGTAGAAAAATCTTTTTTTTTTACATGATCAATAAACAAGTCATATTTTTAGAAAGGGAAATTAGGTGTTTATAATGATTATCCATGCATATAATACTGATTACCATGTATACTTTTTTTTTTTTTTTAACTCTTCAATTATTAGAGACAGTTGGTAATCATATCTACATGATGCTTAAGCAAATGGATTATTAGAAATTATCAGCCTTATTAAATTGCGATTCAGTAAATTAGTATTTAAGTTTTTTAATTAGTAATTAAGTTTTTAGTTCCTGAACTTCTATTCAAAAGCAAGGTATTCACTAACTAAAAACGTCTGTAAATAAAATATGCTGTGTGCTTAAATAGAGCCCTTTTAAATTTACTGAATCGCAATTTAGTAAGGCTGTATATTTCATTCAAAAAGCCTTCACTGCAGCTACCTGCCACATTTTGGAATATGTTAATGTTGGGACAACCCCCCGTCCCTATATATATTATATGATATATATATATATATATATATATATATATATATATATATATATATATATATATATATATATATAATATAAATTAATATATATATATATATATATATATATATATATATATATATATATACATACATACATACATACATACATACATACATACATATTTCTACCAATGCCAATAAGGCACCTAAATTTGCCTAAGATACCATAGATGATAAATATGCTCTTTGGGTCAACACATAATGTATGTAAAGTACAAATGTACATTGGTAACGAAAGGTTTCACAAAATATACTATGAAAAATCTGGAAACTGCAATAGTGGTTTGTTTCTGCCTACACGTTTTCATGAGGCAGCATGGAGTACATTTACATTTTTGGATATGCAATACCAACAATAGTGGTGCTCGGGCAGAGAACTAACTATCCTTAATAGGTTAGTTCTATGGACATGATTATCCACCCGGAGAACAACCTTGTTTAGCTCACTTGTGCCCTTCAGAGGGAGGAATATCCTGTAGTACATCGGTCTGGTCCCATTTACTATAGTGATCCAGCCACGAAATATAGGCAGTTCTACCCTGAACAGACGAAACCTCAGATGTACGTTTCAGACTTAATTTGGCCTTGTCGGTAGGGTGTAGCAGATAACTCCCTAAGGCACAGTGAGCAAGTGGTCCACGTCTGGAGTCACCCTCAGCAAATACAAAGCTCTAAAGGTAATTTGCTTAAGAAATACCAACAATAGAGGTGCTCAGGCAGAGAAATAACTATCCCTATTAGGTAGTTCTATGGATACCCGCTCTGAGAGCATCCCTTTATGCCTATTCAGGGTAGAAGTGCCAGGTATGTTGGGGCTGGATCTCTCTATTGGGATATACTACTGGATATTTTACCCTCTGAAGAGCACAAGCTGCTAAAAGAGGCTGCTCTCAGATTGGATGACCATATTCATAGAACTACCTATTTAAGGATAATTAATTCTCTGCCTAAGCCCTGAACAGAAATGTCTATATGCAGCAGTATTTCTATCTGTAAGTGTACTTTACACTTTCTGACACACACATACATATCACCAAGACACACCTATGCGGCAAAAGTTATGTTTTGAGAATATACTGTTGAACCATTTTTTTTTTGTGAAAAACAGATGTACATTTATGTGCATGTGTTCAAATGGGAAAATAATTTAATACATTTGCTTTTTAATGTATAATTAATGTTGCCATTTCTACCTTTTTCCTGCACAGTTTCTCTTCAAACTGCTGAGCACTTGCAAAATTACTGTCAATTTATTTCAGATCAAAAAGCATAATGAATAAACCTTTCATATACATCCTATATTTGTAGAAAATTTGTGTCCACATTTCAGTACTTAAAGTCTGTTAATGATTTCAACCTGTTCAGCTATAAGTAGAAAGAGCCATGAAATGTAAGTTTTTATATAATTGCTTACATGTTGCATGGAAATTGATACTGCAAGGAAAGTTAACTTTAGAAAAATGTTTAATTCTCTCGCCATAATGTTTAAATACTACTTTATATACACATACCATGGAAACCTCCATTATACGTCAATTGGCAAGTTTTACCAAAACTTATGTTGCTCTTTTATATGAAAGCGTGCAGATACAGAAGTGCAAATATATGTGTAAAGATGTTAGCACTTGCCATTTTGTTACTATAAGAGTTTAGTATATTGGGTTATATGCTCTACTGAAGGGCACAGAAACAAAAATGTAACGGACAGTTTAGAATAGTAGCTTGGCTCGTGAATCTTTGAACCAATTATCTCCACATTCTAAGAAAAAAAAATAGAAATTATTATGGTGGTTCTCCACAAACATGGAGAAGTAGTTGTCAAGTACTTAGACCGCAGAGATCCCTTTGTGGCCTATTATTTTTCTACGTAGACTTTTGAATAACTGAACATGATCATAGGCAACATGTATTTAGAAAATTATTGTTTTGGGGTGGAATAATTACAGAAATAAAAACAATAAGTTGATGTTTTCTTGTATACAGTTGATTGCTGGGATGGACCTGATGGAGAGCCTATTGTGCACCATGGATATACGCTGACCTCTAAGATACTCTTCAAAGATGTCATAGAAACGATTAACAAATATGCATTTATCAAAAACGAGTAAGTGTTTTTTTTTCTTTCCTTGTAGCATTTCCAGGAACTGTCTCAAATAGAACTAAATGGCTGATTTGTATAAAAGACCATTTCAGAGAAAAGTGTCTTCATACAAAGAGCCATTTGTGACGCAAAGTGTAAATTGTGATGTTTAAATTGGCTTTTTTTTTCTTTGAAATCGTTTCACACTGCATTTTATGAAAAAAAAGAAGTTTCCTTTGCTAAACAAACTTATTTACTGGATAGTTTACCTGTAATAGAACTCAATGAGATAAGATAGAACTATACGATATGTGCCCCAACAGACTTTATATGCCTGATCTTAATGGGCAACTGTCATGGTACAGCTTTCATAACTTTTTAAATTGTAAAAATCAATACTATCATGTTGTTAAAAAAAAAAATAAAAAAAAAATGAGAGAACTTTCACTGATATCAGATTTCCCAATTTTTTTCCTGGAACTATTTTCAGAAGTGTGGCAGTGTGTGCAGCTAATTTCCCTTTACTCTGCCACTATAGTATGGTCACTGAAAAATAGATAAATCTCTTATGATTTTTATAATAAAAGGCTTATTTATATGATGTATAATGTCACAGCACCTCACTTGACTACATGTTAATGATTGTAAAGAAGAAAGCTTCCTCGCCCCACTGTTTTTCTCGGAATTCTGAGCTGGAAGCAGGTTTTTTAACTTGCTTTAGACATTCAAATGTGAACACAGATGTACTTTTTATTTACTGTATCGCTCTTTTGCCTACCATATTATAAATGATTGTTGTGGTGAACTATCTACTCATAAGATTCACAACCACAAGCTGAGTTCCCGCTCCATGCTAATGATAGCCAGTAAGCTTGAAACCGCTGTACATGGATAGGATTCCCAGCTTGTTTATAATCCAACCTTGGCTTTGCATAAAAGCTGTGTAATGCAGCGGGCATAAGCTTAAAGGAAGCCATGTTTATAATTGTTTTTGGATTGAAAAGCGGGGCATTTGTGGGTACATTTGCATGTCCCTGCTCAGCTTCCCAGAATAACTGCATTTCTTGGAATTCTGAGCTGGAAACAATGTCTAAAACAAGTTTTAAAACCTCAAATGTGAACTTTAAACTTTACCCCAACCCCCCAGATTTTTTGGGGTCTTCTATGCCCATGCTTCCTCCTAATGTTTCCTTTTTTTAAATGTACTTTAGGTTTGAGATTAACTGTTGTTACTACCGTAAGAAATGGTAAGGATAGAATTGAATTAAATCAGCATATTTCTGATTGGATTTTCTAGCAAGTGGATTTCTTTTTACAAATTGTAGAAATACTTTTTTGTTCTCTTCTTTTTGTTCAGTAAATCTGTTTTGCAACTTTGAAATAGTATAAGAAGAGCCATTAGAAACCGTCTCATTTGCTCTAGAAAAAAAAAAAAAACTTCACATTTCAGACTTACATGGTGTAATGCCCATCAACAAATTATTACACTGGCAGCACTCATGTATTCACAGCCCAAATGTCAATTGTTATATGTATGCTAAATATTTAATTTGTTATTCAGCAGAGGGAACTTTTTTCACTTTTTTGCTTTAAAGTCACAGATGTTGCTCATTAGAGATGAGTACGCTATTCATTTGAAATTCTGGTTAATTACATCAGATCGTTACTATGTGATACTTACTATGATCTGTGGGTTTAACTATGTTGTCTGAATGCTTTGCCTGCTGTACAGAACATTGCATGCCCACAGAATGCCAACGAGTGCCATGTACTGAACCACATCTTTAGTTGATAGTGGAACACTGCGCTGTTACATATGATTGCACCATAGCAAATAATGTGTGCCTGTCTATATAAATGTAACTTCTTTATTGTGGACCCAAGTCATCGTTATTACCCCATCCTCCTCCACTACTAATCCTGTACACTGTACAATCACCCTGAAATCTCAAATCGGATGTATGAGTGTCACAATTGTATCAGACTTTACACCATCACCTATATCTCATCTATTCCTCATAAACAAACCTTGAGAAAACACTAAACTAAGCTCTCATGTCCTTGCTTAATTAATGCAACCACATCTTAATCTGCCTTTGATTTAACTGGCTATCACCACATCTACTGCTCCCTTCTGGCAGTTACTACACTCACATCCTATCTTATTTAAGATAAAATTACAAATTGTAAGCCTAATTTACAGTGCCCTTAATAGCACTGCATCTCCTTGCATCTCAACTCTTGCTCCAAAAACACTCCAAACTGCCTCCTCTACTCTACCTGTGGTTTGCTTTCCTACAAGACCTCTCAAGAGAAATCAACATTCCTTTTGAATTCTCTACCTCACTTCATTAGCCTTCATATAATCAATAATTCGCAAAAAAAAAACATGTTCAGAGAAACATACCACTGCCGTCTTTAACCTTATCTTACACAATTTCGTAAAAGGTTAGCTATTCTGGTTCTTACACCTTTCCCTCCATCATACTATATAACCTATTATATAACCTATTTCTACTAAGTTGTCCACTAACTTCATGTCTTCAGTACGTCAATCACCTCACATAGAGAGGTCTTGTAGCCGTGTTCTTCAGTATGTCCATCACCTCACATACAGAGAGGTCTTGTAGCCGTGTTCTTCAGTATGTCCATCACCTCACATACAGAGGTCCTGTAGCAGTGTTTTTCAGTATGTCCATCACCTCACATACAGAGGTCCTGTAGCAGTGTTCTTCCGTACGTCCATTACCTTGCATACAGAGGTCTTGTAGCAGTGTTCTTCCGTACGTCCATCACCTTACATTCAGAGGTCTTGTAGCAGTGTTCTTCCGTACGTCCATCACCTTGCATACAGAGGTCTTGTAGCAGTGTTCTTCAGTAGCTCCATCACCTAACATACAGAGAGGGCTTGTAGCAGTGTTCTTCTGTACGTCCATCACCTTACATTCAGAGGTCTTGTAGCAGTGTTCTTCCGTACGTCCATCACCTTGCATACAGAGGTCTTGTAGCAGTGTTCTTCAGTAGCTCCATCACCTAACATACAGAGAGGGCTTGTAGCAGTGTTCTTCCGTACGTCCATCACCTTACATACAGAGGGCTTGTAGCAGTGTTTTTCAGTATGTCCATCACCTCACATATAGAGAGGGCTTGTATCAGTGTTTTTCAGTATGTCCATCACCTCACATACAGAGGTCCTATAGCAGTGTTCTTCCGTACGTCCATCACCTTGCATACAGAGGTCTTATAGCAGTGTTCTTCAGTAGCTCCATCACCTCACACACACCGTTTGTAGCATTAAAACAAAGTTATAAAACTGGTACACATATACTTGAACTTCTATAAGTGAGCTATTTCATTTAAGAGTAACTTGTTTTTATGTGGAACTTCCTCTTTATTTTCAGTCTACACAACCCTGTTAAAATGTCAGGTTTCTGTGCTGTAAAAAAATGAGACAAAGATAAATAATTTCAGAAAATGTTCCACCTTTAATGTGACCTATAAACTGTACAACTCAATTGAAAAACAAACTGAAATCTTTTAGGTGGAGGGAAGGGGAAAAAAAGAATGTCGTTGCATAAGTCTGCACACCCTCTTATAACTGTTGATCTAGCTGTGTTCAGAATTAAGCAATCACATTCCAAATCGTGTTAAATAGGAGTCAGCATACACCTGCCATAATTTAAAGTGCCTCTGATTAACCCCAAATAAAGTTCAGCTGCTCTAGTTGGTCTTTCCTGAAATGTTCTTAGTCGCATCCCACAGCAAAAGTCATGGTCCACAGAGAGCTTCCAAAGCATCAGAGAGATCTAATTGTTAAAAGGTATCAGTCAGGAGAAGGGTACAAAATAATTTCCAAGGCATTAGATATACCATGGAACACAGTGAAGACAGTCATCATCAAGTGGAGAATATATGGCACAACAGTGACATTACCAAGAGCTGGAGCTCCTTCCAAAATTGATGAAAAGACGAGAAGAAAACTGGTCTGGGAGGCTACCAAGAGACCTACAGCAACATTAAAGGAGCTGCAGGAATATCTGGCAAGTACTGGCTGTGTGGTACATGTGACAACAATCTACCATATTCTTCATATGTCTGGGCTATAGGGTAAAGACAAAAACCTTTTCTTACGAAGAAAAACATCCAAGCCAGGCTACATTTTGCAAAAACACATCTGAAGTCTCCCAAAAGCATGTGGGAAAAAGTGTTATGGTCTGATGAAACCAAGGTTGAACTTTTTGTCCATAATTCCAAAAGATATGTTTGGCGCAAAAACAACACTGCACATCACCAAAAGAACACCATACCCTCAGTGAAGCATGGTGGTGGCAGCATCATGCTTTGGGGCTGTTTTTTCTTCAGCTGGAACCTTAGTTAAGACAGAGGGAATTATGAACAGTTCCAAATACCAGTCAACATTGGCACAAAACCTTCAGGCTTCTGCTAGAAAGCTGAACATGAAGAGGAACTCCATCTTTCAGCATGACAACGACCCAAAGCATACATCCAAATCCACAAAGGAATGGCTTCACCAGAAGAAGATTAAAGTATTGGAATGGCCCAGCCAGAGCCCAGACCTGAATCCGATTGAAAATCTGTGGGGTGATCTGAAGAGGGCTGTGCACAGGAGATGCCATCGCAATCTGACAGATTTTGAGTGTTTTTGCAAAGAAGAGTGGGCAAATCTTGCCTAGTCAAAATGTGCCATGCTGATAGACTCATACCCAAAAAGACTGAGTGCTGTAATAAAATCAAAAGGTGCTTCAACAAAGTATTAGTTTAAGGGTGTGTATACTTATGCAACCATATTATTTTATTTTTATATTTTTTCTTCCCTCTACCTAAAAGATTTCAGTTTGTTATTCAATGGAGTTGTACAGTTTATAGGTCACATTAAAGGTGGAAAAAGTTCTGAAATTATTTATCTTTTTTTCATTTTTTCACAGCACAGAAACCTGACATTTCAACAGGGGTGTGTAGACTTTTTATATCCACTGTAGATACAGATTCCAGTTATTGCTGTAATTAAAAGTACCCATATTAAAAAAAAAAAAAAACACTCTGGCCAAATCATTTTTTTTTATTTTTTTTATTGGCCAGACCTGCCTCACATTTTGGTCTGCTCAGGAGAAAAAATCCATTTATTTATTGTTTCATTCGCATTATTGTTTAACTACACCCAAAAACAGTGTCAATGCTATTGACGTTTTGCTTCTGTTGGCAGCTATCCTGTCATTCTCTCTATCGAAAACCACTGCAGTGTGATACAGCAGAAGAAAATGGCACAATATCTGATTGAAATCTTAGGAGACAAGTTGAATCTATCAACGGTGTTCAATGGTGACTTAACGAGACTGCCTTCTCCTGAATGCCTGAAAGGAAAAATACTAGTTAAGGTAAAAGTGAAAAACATAATGATTTGACTAGGGATACGATTTCTAGTTGTTGTTCTTATTGTTTCTGGAGCATGTATAATAATAACTTTAACATAATAATGTCCTGTTTGTAAGATCTACTTTTATTATGTCTTATCGTTACAATCTATTACATTCCATATATTGTCACTGGTAAGATAATATGAACTTTGCTGGTTTGTGTAGTAACTTGTAAATCATTACTTTCCTTTGTTTTCAACTGACTGATGTACCATGAATCTTTTTTTATATATGTTACAGAGAGAGAAAAATGTCTGTTACTAAACCTCATTATCAATATTGATATGTTATCTAAATTAATTGGAATTCGCAATGCATTGTGAGGATTTTAACATAAACTACAAAGAGTTCTTGATCAGGATTTGAATAAGGAACTTCTATTGGACTACGTGAAGCAACAGAATTTTTACATCTGCTTGTGAATATTGATTGCTGATCGAGTCTATCAAGTGGTGTTAAGCACCATAGGGTTGTATACTTATTATTGGTAGTGTATATTTCGAATGAATAAATTCACACCTCTAACACAGTAGTTAAGTGTTCATATTGTTCAGATGAAAAATGTGTTAATATTGTTACAAAGGTGATTGAAATACACACCACTGGACACTGTGTTTTTAAAATGGTTTTCATCACTTCAAATATTAAAATAACTAATGTGAAGTGGATAGTGGAACCAAGATGGTATATTTTAAGGATATGTAGATGTGGCTGTCAACCAGCCTTTACAACACTGGTTGGAAACTTAATCGAGCAAGGGTCTCTAAGGGGTCAGAGCTTCAGAATATCTCTGCTTGAAAATTGGTGGAGCAATTTGAATGAATGAAACCAAGTAACTCACATGTACTAAAGCAGAAAGAACCTGAGTAAGCAAGCAGAGCAATCCAAAAATCCTGGACCGTTCTTGACCCTTGTAATACGGAGTTACCCACGTTTACTACAAAACATAGCTTGTTATGGTGTTGCTGGGTCCAGGACTCAACTTTATATTAATTAGTACTAACTTGTATGTAGCTAATATTATAATTGCAAGCATGGGTGTAGGAATTGGGGTAAGGCAGACAAATCATCCCCAGATGTTTCAGTGTGTATATTGTACACACAGACAAACACGTTCTATACACCTATAAACACAAGCAGAGTCTCTTCATCTGTATGTATCCAGTGACCCACTTCTATATGTCACCATGTGAAAATATTGAATCAATAACACTTCCATCTAAAAGAGGATCAATAGCCTCTCAATGCCAAAGGCTAATGTCACTGCTTCTATATTGAAATAATTTACTGTATCGAGTACTTTTGGATTTTTTAAGCACAGTGTTTGAATTAGTTTCTGTGGTGTTCACAATTATTCAAACTCATATTATAATTTCATTCATACAGTTCAGACCCAACTTAACACTATTCAAACAGAATGTGTTGTTAATTCTAATTTATTGGGAATTATCATACTGAGCCATTCAGAGAAGATGACTAGTACAGAGTTTTAAAAAGAGCCGAGATTCAAGTGACAAGTACAATTTTATTGTGTGTTATGCATATCATCATTATTTAATGCAGAGGTCTGCACTATTTGATAGAGGGTGAAAAGGCATGTGGAAACAGTTTTGAAAACTGTTGCTGAATTCATGGAGTTAAGATCTATTAAAGTCAGGCTATTTCATTGTGTTGCCTCTGCCTAAATGAGTGATGGACTCTGTACCAAGTGAAACAATATATAATTTAATTATAATCAAAAGTGATTTATCTTCTTTACTGGTTAAAAAAATCAGAGATCTGTCCTCTAGTTTATATAATATAAAGCCTCATATATCAATGTGGGTTAACTCATTATGTGAACCACTTATTAAAAAAAATATATACATACATATATATATATATATATATATATATATATATATATATATATATATATATACATACACACACTTTTCTGTTTTCATTGATAAGTCTACTCTTTTGTTTTTCTTACGGTAAGTATATATATATATATATATATATATATATATATATATATATATAATGTATATGTATTCAATCATATTTTAAATAACTTCTTCTTCTAAATAACCCTGCTGATTGTAGACTAGATACTAGTCCATAACTTCCTTTCATGTTTTGTGTCCTTCCAGTCAATAATATTTATTTACAAATTAGGCCTGTAAAATGTAAAGTAATGTTATTAGCCATTAGATATTTTTGTCCACCCTTGTTTATGTGCATGAACACCTAGGAGCCAGGACAATTTAATAGAAGTCATATAGAATTTTTGCTTTTAGAAGTCTGAATGTAAGTCCTTCACAGACATTTAGGAGCCAGAATTAGAAAAAAACATTTAGGAGCCTTGGCTCCGAGGGAAATGTCACCCTTCGCATAAGCATATAAAGGTAATGTAACTGAGCTGCTAGTCTGCTGGCTTAAATTGACAAGGCTACAAATGTTTTAAAAACATACAGCAAATTTGCTAATTTTTTAAACTAGTAACCGCAACCTATTTAATTGAAGGGACTCGTATGCAGCCCCTATGACCTTTTAAAAGGGTTTGAACGTGATTTAAACTTTTTTATTTTAAATAAAATGGTAAAATTGCTGTAGGAAAGGTATGAATTGATCTTAAAA